>CM041777.1:359243350-359605509 GCA_023374045.1 Limonium bicolor | reverse complement strand
ACCCAAGAGTTTTCCAAGCCTTAGATCCGTTTATGACCCCGACACAACCCGGACCACTTTAAATTCTTCACAAAAATTGTTTTAAAGCCATTTTAAGATGGGGACTTGGGTGGTAATGATATTATAAGGTAATTAAGACTTGATTAATGATGTTTAATGGTCATTAAGAGCATAAACAAGCTTGGGAAGTAATTTTAATTAAGTGACTTAAGTAAATGAATTTGAACTGTAGGAGTTAGTAACTATAGTCAGGAAAAGTTAAAGTTAAGATGAGTTAGGTTAATTGTAGGTAATTAACCGCCCGATCCCGTGTATGTTATAGGACCCAAATAGTCGAACTTCGAAGAAAATTGGAAGTCCAAGAACGACGGTGAACGGTATGATTTTCTCATGCCCTGTATGCTACCGAGGCTACCTCGGTTTGTTTGTTTGTGTGTTCGAGCAATCACCTAAACAAGATAAATGCATGTAATCGGTTTATTGCACTTTCTAATATCTTGTGATTATTATGCCTTGTTTGAGTTGTGGCTGAACCTGGAAGTTGTGATTGAAATTGAAGTGGTGGTTTGGTTGATTGGTTGTGAACCCTTGATTGATTGATTGTGGGCCTCTCACTAACTCCCTAACTTGGTGACCTTGCTAACCTTGAGAATTTGAGAATTTGGAGTTTGTGAGAAGCCCGATATAGATTCGGCCACGCGTGAGGATGAGGTAACAAGAGAGATTGTTAACCGAATCCTGGACTAACCATCCCACCATGGTCCAAACCCCTTAAATGGGTAGCAACCCAGGGAGTTAAGCCAACTTTAAGCCCGGTGGTGGGATAGTCTTGTCCTTGCCCGGAGGTCATACTGACTTTACTTGAGAATTATTCATAGAAGGATAATTGATTAAGAAAAGATCTTGGCTTGTGTGAGTTAATGATCTTGAGTAAAGATAAAATAACATCCGATTAACCCGGATGGAAAATTGGGCTAACCAAATGTGAAGTTTGATTGAGGTGTGAATAATGATTGATGATTTGTGAGATATATGCTTGCTTGGATGGTATGCTATGTATGTATGTCACCATGCATGCTTATGAATTCAATTATCCTAGCATGTTGTTTTATATAAAATGAATTTCATGTTGGCTACCAATTAGTTGGCGTACCCCCGTTAGCATGAAGGGTATGCGAATTTCATATGCAGCTTTTGCTGAGCCCCTTAGGGCGTTGTTTTTATTGCAGGTACTAGAAATGGTTGACGGTCGGAGAATGACCCCAATGCACACTTGCTAGATTAGCGTTTTGATTGACGTACCGAATTGTACACGGCTTAGAGCTTTCTTTTGTTTAGCCGGTGTACCATGTGGTACACCCTTTTGGATTTTGAGATTTGTAAACATTGTGAGACATGGATAGTTGTTGAACACTTAGCACTTTTGTAGACTTTGGGAATGGTTGTAACTTGGATTAACTCTTAGCACTCGGTAATCACTTTTGGATATTGTTGTGACGAACATGATGTAAGTATTGTTGGAGTTTGTTTACAGTTTGATTATTGGCAACTCGGTATTTCTTTACTATCAGACCGTCACTATTTGTAATTGAAGCCTTGTTAGTCGTATGGGCGGCTAATGGTGCTGTATCACCCGCCGTTTGGTTAAGTTGTTCCGCTGCGATTAGATTAGAGACCGTGACGATTAGGCGATAATTAGAGGATTAGCGGTAGGGGTGTTACAGTGTTAGTCGTATTTAACTTCGACATGATTTTTATATTTGTTTTTGCGGGATGGGAAGGATCTGCGCACGACACTAGAGTGTATCTTAACTCTATCAATGACACAACGGTTACAGTTTCCACATCTACCTATAGGTAATATGAGAAGTTATCAATTTATCCAAATTAATAAACAATAACATTGTCTTGTTTTGCATGTTTGACTGTTGTTTTTGTTTCAAGGAAGTATTATCTTCGCGATAAGGGCTACCTCGACAGAAAGGTTTAATGACACCTCATGCTAGAGTTTTATCTTCAAGATGAGAACACATGTGGGAGTAAAAAGCGATTCAATGAGTTCGTTCTTCGCTTCGCTCTGTAATTGAATGCTCGTTTGGTGTTTTGAAGTCTCATTGGCAAACAATACTTTAAATTCATAGCTATCTCTTTTGAAACAGATGAAGATTGTCTACGCATGTTGTGCACTACATAATTGCACACATTTAAGTCAATTTGGTGATCGGTACTTCAGGATAGTCGACCATTCACCAAATTTTATCCCATGCTATGACGAGTTTGATAAAACTGAACACACGGCACCGCCTAAGAGTACTAATGACAATGGAGGAAGAGAAATGACGGATTTGACGGAAAGGTTGAGCAACTTGTTGGTTGCAGCAAGATGATGAAAAAGAATATGAATGTGTTTTTGTTGTTGTTGAACTGATATAAATATCATTTTGGCAAAAATATGTTAGTTTTTCTTTTGTGTAATCAAAAGTATTTAATTTGTGAATTACTGCAACGGATTTGTTTAAAGTATAATGACCATTTTTGATACTTTGCATGTTATTAGGTTTGTAATTCATGTGTAATGACTTACCAAAGAAATTAGTAGATTTTAAAGATGTCGTTGTGGTAGTGATAAATTTGCTCTAGTATTTATCTCCCAAATCTCAATAAAACTGAGTTCACTATTATGTTTGAATCCCAACAGGTGCACAAGCACTTGTTTTTTTTTCACTTACACATCCCTACAACTAATCACATACTCACTACTTTTATACAACTTTGTTATCATGCTTGAGAGTCTATGCCAGTGATACTTTAGCAAATCACAGTACAAAGCCTAGAATGTAAGCAGCAATGGCATTAATTTCAACACTTCAATATCAACTAGGTTCCATTGATTATAGTATTTCATAATAACCAACACAAACATAACATAGAGGTTACTAATTTCACATGACCATCGACTACTAAACTATAGTCACAATCCTAAAACAATGAATTGTCTAACCAGAAAGACGAAAGCATATCACTGATGTGGATATTTAGAGCCAAAAACAATGCTAACATCCAGTTGTTATACTCAAAATTTCAACCCCCCGGTTAAGGGTTTGTCAAACTTTAGTGTTGTGAGAAGCACTTTGGTCAAATGGTGGTGATTCTTTGTTCGATCGACGTGTTTCGGAGCACTAGGGGCAGTTCAGTCATCCTCGAGGGTATTTTCGTAATTTTTCAAGGCCCTTAGGACCTCCTATAGACTTTCTCTCTCCTCCAAATAAGGTTCAAATCATTCGAAATGCTTTGAAATTTGAACCCATGATAGAGAATGACATTTTGGACATAATGACGTTGGAATTATGTTTTTTCGAATTTCCAATAATTTTCTAGCAATTTCTGATTGAATCTGACAAGAAATTGGATTTAAAAATATTTCAATATTCACAAAATTCGATTCCACCTCAGAAAAATCACAATTGTCATCCTTGACACATGGTTAAAATTTCACAGCAAGATCCTTTTGGGAGGTCACTTAGCTAAGATTCCGAAAAATCTCGTTTTTACTAGATCTTTTCTATCTTTAAGAAAGTCTATATAAAGGAGCAAATCTCTTGATAAAAGGGTAATCACAAAAGCTCTAAAACCCTAAGGAGTCAGAAAATACAGCCTCTCTTCAGCCTCTCACGTTTTTCAACACCCGGCCACCAAAATCATACCGAAATTCCCCTGAAATCACCACTAAAACTCGTTTTCCAACTCCCAAAGCATCACATCATCAAAATCCCACAAAACACCACCAAAATGGGGGAGACATCAAGAATAACCAGTGACCAGAAGCCCGGTTCGAAGCCCTTTTGAATCTGCCATCAACGGAGCTCCTGACGAATCCCGACGTGAAGAATCATTGTGAATTCGAAGGCAAAACAACTGGGAATTTCACTTTTCTGACTCTCCACAACTTTAATAATCTTATCTCAAACTTTGGGTTCAAACCGAATCGTTTCAGCTTCTCTGGGACCACGGACGGGTTGTCTGTGGCCACGGACACCCACGGAAGGTGTGGGATTTCTTATTTTTCAAATTTTCAAAATTTAGGGTTTTTAACAGTACATGTCCGGGCCCACGGACGCCCAGTCCGGGGCCCTGGACTTTTCAAGTTTTTGTTTTTACTTTAATTTGGTTTTCATAATCATGCAATTTAACTGGGGTCCGTGGTCTCGGACATTAGGTCCGTGGCTACGGACATAATTAAAATTTGACCTAATTTTCCCTCCGAAACCCTAGTTTAGGTAGTTTTAATTTTCACTTCAATTTTCTGTTAAAAAATGTTTTAAAAAAAATCAGAAGCGCACACTTAGATTAAAACGACTCGTAATAAGCTGTAATTAAACTAAGTAGAGGAAAAAACTTCTAGGGGTAATGAAAGTAATTGAACCCTTAATTAAGTCGAAAATCAAGCCCCCGAACCCGACTCTCCATTCCTAATTTGATCTAGGTTAAAATTAGGTGGCGACTCATAATTAGGTTCCAGTGAGCTATCTTAGGATTTGATAATTAGTGTTATATGACATAGTTATTAATCTCAATAGGGTAGCGGTTCAAAAATTGAGGCTCACAGAATGGCGACTCTGCTGGGGACAAACTCTTAATTTTAAACTTGTTTAATTTTAAGAAAGAGGGCTTAACTTGAAATTGTTTTTTACGACTTTTATTACATTTTTTGTTTACTTCCGTGCGTAATTTAATTTTCTACACCTTTGCATCATATGAGAGCGAGGGTCCGCGTAAACCGATTTCACCCTGGGACCCGCTTTAGTGTTCCCTGTCTGGGACTCACACCTTTTAAGGTGATGTGAATAAGTGAGGGAAAAAGGAGGATGTCGTTTAACCACACCCCCTTAATACCTGGGCTTTAGCCCCAAGCATTTTCCTGGCAGTGACCTTACCTAGCCTTGTTTGGTCATTTAAAGACCCGACCATAGACGCACAAAAGTGGGGAAACCCAAAGCGAATAACGTGTAAGCCCTATTCCTTTGTGGTAACGTGGGCCCATGCCCCAAGCACCTCTCCGGATCGATCCATACCCGAATTGGATAAGCGTCAAGTGAGGACATGTTGAACTAGTGTGAGCCTTCTTTGCTTGTATGATCGGCCCACTACCTAGTTTAGAAATTGATAGGTACTTTCCTACATCAACTTAGCCTAACCCGAATTTGTGGCTTAATTGTTTCCGGCCCAGGGGCCCTGCTTGGTTTAAATGTGTTAGTCATAGTAGTCATACAACGGGTAAAGTTTTGGTTAAATTATGCATTAGTCTATTTTATTTGAGTACGTCGATTCCTAATTGTGAGCTATTATGATCTAGACATTGGTGTCGACGAAGAGCGATATTGGTGAATCTGTTGGTTTGTCTTCTTGAGTCGAGGAAACGATCAGGTAATTCTGTGCTCATTGATTGGATTTCAAAGTGGGTTGCTTTTCTGTCATAAAATGTTTTTGAGAAACTCTGCTGGAGATTTGGTCAAGTGGAATGGTGATTTCTTCACATGTTGTTAAGTTGTGGTATTCTGGAAATTGGAAACGGTTTTGTTTTGGGAGTTCTTCACTGGATTTAATTAATTGGAGTTCTTGGTGCTCCCTGATTCACCTTATTAGAGTTCTTGGTGCTCCCTGATTCACTATGTTGGTTCTCTGCACCCTGAGCATGAATAAATTACATTGATTTCTATATATTTTGTGCTACATACATTAATTGCAGTTAAGCTCTATGATCTATTCTATGGATTGATGATTCATAGGGGGTGTGCACACTTAAGGACTTAGGGTGAGGGTATTTGGTAATTCAGTCCATTGTGACTGTCTGGTTGTTATTCTAATTATTCATGTTGAGGACTCCTCAATGGATTTGTGATTGTTGCACTGGAGATTGTTTTTGGTTATGATTATCAGTTCATTATGCCGGTTTACTCAACATATCAAAATTACTTTTCAAAATGTATTTTACATAATGAGATGGAGTTTACCTAGTTTTGCTGATTTGTGTGATCCCTTTGTGCTTTTGTTGTTTGTTTTCTGATCGCACGTACTGAGTGCTAAGGTGGGGAATGGGGACGTGTATCACCTAATCTAGGATGACTAAGATTATTGAGGCAATGTTTTTGGAAGTGTTATTATATTACTTGAATATTTTACCTTAAGGTTTATGATTCAGATTTACATTTGGTGGATGGAAAAGTCTTTTGATAAGTTTATTTTGGTAGTAATGATAATTGATTTATGAGCTTCCGCGTATTTCATTTGAGCTAATCGATTATTTGATGGATTGTTTTAGTTTACTAGCCTGAGCATCCAGGGAATTGGATATGGCGGTAACACCTTGGTAATCAAATGGTTTCCGCTGTTTTTCTTATGGTAATAATGCATTTCAACTAACACATTATTCTTGGTTAACTCTCTTTTGGGTTAGTATGAATTTTGCTCACTTTCTGTTTTGATTTTTGTCCTTGAATTCGCAATCAGGGACCTGTCCGAACCTCCGTCCGGACATTCATGTTCGGACAGGCTCTAAAAGGTTTAAGGAATTCACTGTTTTAGTCGTGTCCGAACATCTATCCGAACATCCATGTTCGGACAGCATGCGAGGGCGAGTCCAACTTGCAAGTCTCGACTTACGTCCGAACTTGCAAGTTCGGACCAATTTTCGGACACGCGTAAATGATTTTTGGAACTTTGGAACTCAACTTGTGTCCAAACTTCAAAGTCTGGACACAAGTTCGAACAACTTCATTTTCCAGACTTTTCAACTCTCAACTTGTGTCCAAACTTCAAAGTCTGGACACATGTCCGGACACAAGTTCGGATGATTACTATTTTATAATTTTAGGACTCGTTTGAAGTCCGTTTTTGATCCCAATTGCACCATTGGATTCGTATTTTCATAAGCTGTCTTTTGAAGTAAAATCTAGGGTGTTATAAGGTGGTATCGGAGCTAAGTTTTTGAAATAAGAAAATATTTGCTCAAACCGGATAAAAATTTGGGGGATAAGCCGTTTAGGGAATTGTGTTACATTAAGGAGTGTACTGTATCTGCTGTGCTACATTGAATGTTCCTATATGCATGTGTTGGAAGTATGTCTAAGGATTCTGGATATGTTGTATATCTGATTTGTACACAAAGACTAGAGTAGTAGACTTGTAATATAACTTGAGGGGTGATTATGGAAATAGAGATTTAAAACCCCTTTACATCACGATCAGGAGTTCATCTTGAGCTCAAGTGGAGTAGACTGGCAGACTGACTCAACTTTACATATAACACCCGAAGCACGAGCAAGAGGACCGATATGGCCGCTAACGACCCAATGAGACAGCTTCAGGAGCTTGCGCTGAATTTGGGGCAGATTGTCCAACGCCAGGCACAGCGGGACAATGTACCCGAGGACTACACTAAGAGGATTGCGCACCTGAAGCCATCCACCTTTGCTGGAGAGGAGGACCCGGTCATACTTGAAGACTAGATCCGGGAGTATGATAAGATTTTCGATGCTTTCAACTGCCCAGAGGACAGGAGAGTCAATGGAGAGGTATACTACTTCAAGGGTGAGGCCGACATCTGGTGGACGGCCAACTGAGATATCCTACGAGTTGAGCCCAACTTCGGATGTGATGCACTAAAGCAAGCTATAAGAAGGCGCTTTTACCCAGAGCACGTGCGCTTGCAGAAGTACCTTGAGTTCTCTGAATTGAAGCAACTGACTAAGAGTGTGAAGAGGAGTACCATTCAAATTTTTGGAGTTGCGAGATTTGCACCTACCATGGTTCCTGACGATGCATCAAAGGTGCAGCGGTTCGTGGGGGGACTCAACTGGAGTCTCTAGGGGGCTTTGAGCGTCCTGACCATCCCGACTCTTTTGGATGCATATGGGAAGGCTGCGAACTTCTACCGGGTGCAGCAAAAGAGAAGGGAGGTCCAGGCCGGCCAGAAGAGGAAGGTAGAGGATGAGGAGGACTCTTGGGGCCGTGATGACAGACCGTAGAGGCCGAACCAGAATAAGAGATGGAGGCCAAATTCTGACGAGAGGTGACGGTTCGAGGGGAACCTGAGGCAGACCTAGAAGTGGGGTGACCGGCCCTAGAATATGAATCAGAAGATGGAGCACAAGCGAGAGAGGCACTTCCACTGCACTAGGTGCCGCAAAGATCATCCAGGGAAGGACTGTGAGGGAAATTTGGTCACGTGCTTCCGGTGTGGCAAGACGGGCCATAGGGTATTTGAGTGTTTCAAGAACCCTCCAGGGGATAACTTGAGGAGAGGAGGTGGTGGAGACTGTACCTACAGGCCTGCAGACTCTCAGTCCCAAGGCAGAGACCAGTACCAGGGCTAGAACCAGCGTGGGGACGCTCCCTAGCGTGGCAATGGCGGGGGTGGAAATGGAGGCAACCGAGGCCAAGGGGAAAACCGAGACAACCAGAGAGGCCCTGGAACGATTAATGTCATGAGCCGGGCCGAGGCTGAGGTTGAAACTGACATGTTAGCAGGTACCTTTTATGTTTGTGGAACCTCTGCTCGTGTTTTATTTGATACCAGAGCTTCCTACTCCTTTATTTCTGAAAATTTCCTTGAGAAACTAGGACTAGTTACTAGTAAGACCTCGTCTATCGCGGTATCTATACCCTCGGGGTGGGTAATTCCTTGTAATAATGTACTAAAAGATGTGGGGGTAGACATAAAAGGGGAAATATTTATAATTGACCTCATCCAGTTTGTCCTCCCGACTTCGATACTTTATTGGGGATGGACTGGCTGAGTAAATATAAGGGCAAGATAGACTGTGGAGAGCAGAAGATCATCCTGAGAGGACCATTAGGGCAGAGGATCACCTACAGGTGCTTGGAGAAGAAGCCTGGGGTGAAGATTATCTCAGCAATGACAATTCTCTCCCAAGTAAAGAAGGGGCAGCAAGCGTATCTTTGCTACGTTCAGGACCTGAGCAAAGAGTCCAGTCAGCTAGAGGAGATTCGGGTGGTGAACGAATTCCAAGACGTCTTTCCTGAGGAGATTCTAGGCATGCCGCCAGACCGGGAGGTGGAGTTTAGTATCGATTTAGTGCCAGGAGCAGCGCCTATCTCCAAGGCCCTATACCGTATGGTGCCGTCAGAACTAAAGGAATTGAAGGTTAAGCTGGAGGATCTCTTGGAGAAGGGGTACATTCGACCGAGTGTATCATTGTGGGGAGCTCCTGTCTTGTTTGTAAAGAAGAAGGATGGGAGCATGAGACTGTGTATAGACTACAGGGAGCTGAACCAGATCACCGTGAAGAACCGGTACCCATTGCCAAGGATTGACGACCTTTTTTATCAGCTTTAGAGTTTAGGAGTCTTCCCTAAGATAGATTTGAGATCGAGATACCATCAGCTCTGAGTTACAGAGAAGAACATCCTGAACACTACCATTAAGACCAGATATGGGCACTACGAATTCCTGGTGATGCCATTTGGACAGGCAAATGCACCCGCCATCTTCATGAGCCTCATGAACCGGATCTTTAATCCATATCTAGACCGGTTTGTGGTGGTATTCATAGATGATATCCTCATCTACTTCAAGGATGAAGAAGAGCATGAGGAGCATCTGAGATTAGTCATGCAGATTCTGAGAGAGCAGCAACTGTATGCAAAATTGTCCAAGTGTGACTTTTGGTTGGACCGGGTGGCATTCCTAGGCCACATTGTCTTCAAGGAAGGAATCTCAGTGGATCCGGCCAAGATCCAAGCAGTGAAAGAGTGGCCGAGACCGAGTAACCTGACAGAGGTTCGTAGTTTCCTGGGTTTGGCCGGATACTATAGGAGATTCGTGAAGGATTTTTTTTTGAAGATTGCCAGACCTCTCACAAATCTCATGAAGAAGGTGGTCAAATTCCAGTGGAGCGATGAGTGTGAGACGGCGTTTCAGACATTGAACTTCCAGCCCCAGTGTTAACCCTAACTTCAGAGACCGAAGGATTTGAGGTATTCAGTGATGCCTCCAAGTATGGTCTGGGATGCGTTCTAATGCAGAAGGGAAAGGTGATTGCTTATACGTCGAGGCAGCTGAAGGAGTACGAGACTCGATATACGATGCACGACCTAGAGCTGGAAGCAGTGGTATTCTCCCTTAAGATTTGGAGGCACTATCTATATGGTGTTTCTTGCAAGATCTACACCGACCACAAGAGCCTCAAATATATCTTCACGCAGAAGGAACTCAATATGAGGCAGAGGAGATGGCTATAATTGATCAAGGACTATGACTTGGAGATCCTGTATCATGAGGGCAAGTCTAATCTGGTGGCTGATGCTCTGAGCAGAAAAAGGAGCCACTCAGTGAACTCAATATGGGTTCTTCCTGATGAACAAGTTTGTGAGTTCCAAAAGTTAAATTTGGAAGTGATGGAGTCCGGAGGGGTGGAGCAAGAGGTAAAGTTGTTCCAGATGAGTGTCTTCTCCGACATCTATGAGGAGATACTCAAAGGACAGCCCGGTGATGTGAAGTTGGAGCGTATCAAGGAGAAGATGAGAGAAGGCAAATCAGAGGGCTTTGAGGTCCATAGTGATGGCAGCTTGAGATTAAGTGGCCGATGGTTTGTGCCTCTGGAGTGTGTAGTGGTGAAGGAGAAACTGATGAAGGAGGCTCATAATATGCCGTATTCAGTTCATCCTGGTTGCGACAAGCTGTATAAGGATTTGAAGAAGCTGTTCTGGTGGCCAAAGATGAAGCGAGAAGTAGCAGAATTTGTGTCCAGAAGCCTCACCTGCTAGAAGGTGAAATTTGAACATAAGAGGATGGGAGGCTTGCTGCAGCCTCTGGATCTCCCGAAGGGGAAGTGGGCTCCATTTATCTTGATTTCGTGATAGGTTTACCACTGGCGAAGGGAGGAGTTAATTAGATTTGGGTAATTATGGACCGACTTACCAAGTCTGCACGGTTCATACCCATGAAGAATACTTGGTCCAAGAGCCAGTTAGTGGATGCTTACATTAAGAACGTGGTGAAATATCATGGGGTACCGGAGACCATCATTTCAGTCCGAGACTCGAGTTTCCTGGCTCATTTCTGGCAGTAGTTTTATAAGGCGATGGGCACCAAGAGCATTTAGTGACAGTTTAAGAGGTATTGACGAGCTTAACGGTCGGGGTGTTACAACGCTGTTAGCCACCCATAGGCTAACCAGGCCTTTCTTACATACCGTAACGGTCTGATGAACTAGAACAGCCGAGTACACAATACAAATACAATACTCAAATCATTTCTTCACTATACCGAGTCTACAATATATGGATGCGGACAACATATTCGGTCTTACACCTCTTTCAATACATAAGTAATTAAATCTAACTACCCATGCAAACCACCGACCCCGTCCTACTCTCGAATGGTAACATCTTCAGTGTACCTGAAAAATAAAAACGTTGCACCTAGGGGCTCAGCTTAACGCTGCATATGAAATTCGCATACCCCGAGCGCTAACCGGGGTACGCCGACTACTTTTGTCGGATATACATGGAGTTCATTTTAGTCAAACAACATGAATCATAGCAATACAATGTATATATGTGTATTACTCAAGGAATCTACATCCAATCACGGAACACAATTCCTAACTAACATAACAGGGTTGTTAGTTGTATCTGTTTACTCTTAGGCCTTGAGGGTTATACCTCACCATGCCTCGTTTACTAATTCAATATCTCACCCACTCTCTCGGGTTACTTATTCATATACACACCCGTTCTCTTGGGCTACTCATTTAATACTCACCCGTTCTCTCGGGTTACTTATACACATTATCTCACCCACACTCTTGGGTTATTCATACTCGTTATCTCACCCACACTCTTGGGTTATTCATACTCGTTATCTCACCCACACTCTTGGGTTATTTATACTCAAGCTATTGTAGATTCTCGAGACACTACAGGTCTCCTATGTCACGCTTGTTACTCTTAATACCTTCTCAGGCCAAAACTCACGGCTCTCGAGCGTAGTCTTACTTCCCCGGTTTCGACCCTACCCTGGTCTAGCATGGTGGGAAGGTTCAACTAGCTCACGGAACTCTCTATTAGTTCCTAACTCTTTTACATAGGTCCGACTACTCTCGGACTACTCTCATTCCCTTACACTCCTCTCTCGGAGTTATAATAATATTATGTGTTTTAGTCTAGAAGCATCACTCTTGATGTTTCTAATGACTTTGGGAACATTACTCAAGTTCGGTTAATCTTAGGTTTTAAGAGTTACCCATACGTTTCCTTACTCGTGCTTTCGGTTATTTGCTTATATCGGGTAAAATCCTCATATAGGAGGTCGACCATGTCTCAAGGGAGCTACTAATCCCTTAGGTCTCTTTTACCTTTTTTACTAGTTCACAACTTCGAACTATCTTTAATCCTCTTGAAGGAGGTTCACTTATCTTTCCACTCTCATTTGTTTCGTGGATTGTGTCATTATGGTTTACAAACCGTTATCGGGTAATTACTCAACCCGCACATCTCCTCACATTCTAGGGAGTTCATATGTTTACGTTATCGTTATACTTTAACGGATAGTTTGTGTGTTTGCACGTTTTCATTATCATAAGCATCGACCGATCTACGGGTCTCCAGCCAAATGTTACTCACTAAGAGTCGGTCTTTACTCTATGTTAGACCACACCGGCATACAAGTATGTTAGCTCATTCAACATACAACAAGGCATACACAATCAAACAATGGATTATTTTCATGCTTTAATCTTGATTAAGCCGGCACACAAACACACAAATCAACGTAACTCGGTTAGCACGCGGAGTTTGAGAAAATCATACCTTTCACCGGGGTTAGCTTTACCGTGTGTTCTCACCATGCTAGGTTCGCACTTGGTCCACTGATAACATTCAAATGTTTATATTAACATTAAGGCGTTACGGTATGTAAAACTAATACTCCCATACTTAACCCCGTTCTCCCGTTATTCCTAGTTTATTTCATGTGTTCTTAAACTCACAACTTTCTCATTCACTTCTCAAACTTGTTTACGCTCTTAATGACCTTTAAACATCATCAATCAAGTCATAATTACCTTATACTATCATTACCCATCAAGCCCCTACCTTAGAATGGCTTTAAAATGGTTTCTATGAAGAAAATGGGGTGGTTTGGGTTTGTGTCCGGGTTTACAAACCCGGACTAGTGATTCTGGTCACTCTCGGGTGTATTTTATGACTGGTCCGGGTTTGTGTCCTAGTTTACAAACCCGGACCAGTAGTTCAGAATACTCTCGGGTGAATTTTAGAGGTGGTCCGGGTTTGTGTCCTGGTTTATAAACCCGGACCACTCCTCTGATATATGTTTCTGCCGTGTTTTAGCACTGGTCCGGGTTTCTGTACTTGTTTACAGACCCGGACCACTTGCAGGTTTGAAAAATATATATGTTTTTGCTTCTGTTTCAACTCCAAACTCATGCCAACTTATTCCCCACTCTTCCTACATATATTCTAGCATGTTTTGACATTGTTTAGGCATTCAAACTAACCTAAAACATCCCATATAATCATCTGTTACTTAACCCATTTCACTGTAATTTTTCCCTCTGTTACAGATTTCTAATCCATGTTCTGTTGTAGTTTTCAATCTTCTTCTCCCTTCCATTATAACTCCACGTATTAACACACTCAAGCCCATACATTCCTAGGCAAATTTTGACAGAGTTTGTCTACTTTCCTAAGCATTCTCCACACACTAATCAGCTCACAAAATCTGTTTTTCATCCCTGTTATATAAGCATTAAAACACTATTGCAGCACATTGTTTTCCCTCTGTTATCACACAATACTAGCTCAGTTTCTAAGTTTGTTTTGCACCCCCAAACAACATTAAAACTTCACCATCCAACAAACAATATTGTAGTACCAAAACTACACTAACTCACGGTCATTATTTACGTTCAAAAATGTGTTTTACAGAGAAGAAAACCATCTCAGGTAAGTTCATTACCTTACTAGCTTTCTGTTTCCTTTTCCCTTCTTCCTCCTTCTCTTGTTCTCTCTTTCTCTTCTTGTTTCCACACCAAGCAGAGGGTATAGATTGCTAACTACAATCATACCCCCAAACCACATACAACAAGCTAGTTTAATACTCACGTTCCTCACAAAATTAATATTTCAAGAGCTAGCTTTTAGGGTTTAGCTTAGGGATTACCTTCAAGTGTACCAATGGAGAGTTTTAGCAATCAATGAATGGAATTCCAGCACTCCACAGAAGCAAGGAAAACCGACTGGAAAAATGGAGACAAAAGCTCACGTGGCATTTTTGATTTTGCTAGAAAAGTTAGTGAAAATGGAGCTCTTGAGTTTCTTTTTACCTTAGAGCTTTAAGGAGATGGAGGAGACCCAAAAACACCTCTTCAAGCTTCAAAATGGCCTACTGCCATGGTGATGAAGGTGGAGGTTTCCAACTTTTAAAGGGTGGAAATTGTTGCCCAAGATGAGAGGAATTCAACGGTGGCATTTTTGAGTGATTTAGAGTTGTTTTGGTTGTTCAAAATCAATCAAGAAGAGAGGCGCTGAGAGGAAGAGTTGAAATCGCCATTTGTCTGCAGAGGAAGAAGAAGGCTCTGTCTGAGAGGGGAAAAAAATATCGTGACTGGCAAAGGAAAGGAGGTGAGAGTATATTACCTCTTTTTACTATTCACTTTTTTACTTTACTTATTTACTTGTCATCTTATTACTAATTAGCTAGCAAGCTTATTAATGTGTGTGTGTACACACTAATTAAAACCGGCCCATATATATTACAAGCTGGGAGCGTTTTTCGTCTTTTACAGAAAACGCTTGTTATTTTACCCGGTTTGGCACTATTCACTAACCGGGCCCGTTTTTCGGATTTTTCTTGTTTCTTTATTTTTAATGGTTATTAAGCTTCCATTAATGCTTAATTATAGTTTTATAGTCAACCATAATTTTTACGGGTCCGTTTGACCACCTAAATTCACGTTTTCCGGTTTTCTCGAAAAACGTGCTTTAAAACTCCGTTAGCGTTTTAATCCATTATTTGGATCCGTTATCTTCGGGAATCACTCCCGTATACTAATTAGGCCTAACTAAGCCTTAGGGATCCATCTCGGACCCTAACGAGATCATATATCTCTTATACTCATTTAATGCGCGTTTTAGCGTTTTTCGCGTTTTACGCATTTTCTCTTTTCTTTTGGTTTTATTCTATTTACCAGTACTCTTTAGGAACTACTATGCCTTTAATAATCATATTAGACTAATTTAATCACCATTTTTAGATCCGGGGTATTAAAATCTACCCCCCTTAGGAACTTTGTCCTTAAAGTTGGTGAATCTTATATCGTTACTCTCATGGGCACGCTATGCCAAGGTTATAATACATGTATAACCTTACAGACTCCACAAGTCAGTCTCATTTCACACTACACATACCACACACATATCACAGCATGTATAGCAATCAAAAATACTCTTTATACTCTCTCCATGGAATCGGTCCGAAGACAAGAAGGCACTACAGTCCTCGAATCCATATTGAGTAATACACTACTGATCCCTCAGATACCGGTCATGTTGGACACTTACGCTCTCTGGTCCACGACCGTTTCATGACAAATGGGCACTTACTCTCTCTGGCCCACGGTCCCTTCGGTTCTGATCAAAACGTTACACATATACATATCCTCAGGCACTCTGGTTGACTCACTCAACACAGGATCGTCTCAGGGTACTCTCCCTGTCCCGTTGCCTTTGGAAAAATCCCACACTGCCACCGCCCCAACCGGTCACTTAGGACCGCCGCACGTACGGTGCAATGGTTTCAAAACTAATACACGCCCACCGTTCTACCGGTCATCAAGACTTAAGGCCACAGCCATCGGCGGGTGATAGCGGTTTCGAAACCAATTTTCATTTCCACCTTCATACTTGAAGAAAATTCTTTTGTAAATTCCATTTGAAAATTCTTTTTAAAACATCACACAACTCCAAGTCCAATTTATGGTAGCTGCCTCTTTTCTTAGCGTGATTACTTGTGACCACTTATAGGGAGCTTCAAGAATCATCCAACCCTGACGTGATCAGCATCAGCGTTGAACTATCCTTCACCCCAATTTGTGTTCGGTTTCCCTTGATCGCTAGCAGATCAAGTTCCACCTCCCACGTCAGTTTCAAACAATCAGATAGTCAAACATTTTCGTTTTCTATCTTTTACTCTTTCTAGTCGTATTCATAACCCAACTCATTTCAACTTATCTCTTAGTTATGGAACCTAAATCCTCCATTATTCTTAACTTTACTTCACTTACTTTACCTAAGCAACTCATGACTTAATTTCTCAAATTGTTACTCAATTAAAAGCATACAACATACAACTCCAAAGGATGGAACTCACTCCATCAATCACTCTCGAATAAAATCACCCAAGGAAACTCACTTCCTACTAGGTTATACAGCGGTTTCATACCGATTCATACTCATTATGTCTCATGTCTAATCTCACTAGACATATACTATAGGGATTCTCATTCCCAGGAGTCTTTCTACTTTATTTTCATAAATATTATATACTCGTTACTTACATCTCTCATGCACATTAATCATAATTACACAATGAATGGGTACATATGTTTATGTAACATAAGTTCCAATCATCAAAATAATTCCTTTTGTGCTATGCACATAGTAGTTTACGCACCTATACGTAAAACATACTCTAAGCGGTTTCTCGCCAGTGTGATACCCAGTATAGGGGTCACCTCCCACATCGATCGGGAGAGAGCACGAACCACGGCTTATAGGTGTGGGGATACTCTCCCCTTGTGAGACGCGTTTTGAGTGGTGTGAGTACATCACCCTCAGAAACAAATCCGTGCGGGCTGTGGCCCAAAGCGGACAATATCTCACATGTGGGTTAAGACTGGGCTGTTACATTTGGTATCAGAGCCAGGCCCAGGTCGGTGTGCCAGCGGGGACGCTGGGCTCCCAAGGGGGGTAGAGTGTGATACCCAGTATAGGGGTCACCACCCACATCGATCGGGAGAGAGCACGAACCACGCCTTATAGGTGTGGGGATACTCTCCCCTTGTGAGACGCGTTTTGAGTGGTGTGAGTACATCACCCTCAGAAACAAATCCGTGCGGGCTGTGGCCCAAAGCGGACAATATATCACATGTGGGTTAAGACTGGGCTGTTACAACCAAGCTAAGTTTGAGCACCACATTTCATCCTGCCACTGATGGTTAGACAGAAAGAACTATTCAGACTCTAGAGGATATGCTTCATGCTTGCGTTATGGACTTCCAGTGTTCGTGGGCAGATATGCTACATTTGGTGGAGTTTTCTTATAACAACAGCTACCACACCAGCATCAAGATGGCTCCCTACGAGGCTTTGTATGAGAGGAAGTGCAGAACACCATTATGCTGGAGCGACATCAGTGAGACAGTGGTGTTGGGGCCACAGTTGATAGGGAGACCATGGAGCAGGTCCGGGTCATTCAGAGTCGAATGAAGGTAGCTCAGGACAAACATAAGTTCTATGTCGACCTCAAGCGCAGACCGGTGGAGTTTGAGGTCGGAGATAGCGTTTTCCTGAAGGTATCTCCTGTGAGAGGGGTGTTATACCCAAAATTTTAACCCCCCGGAGGAGTCTCTTGAGGTATTGGTGCAAAAAGGTTAGTTTGGTCAAACGACAAGGATTCCCGATTCAATCGGCGCATTCCGGGGCATCCGGGGCAGCTTAGTCATCTTCAGGGGTATTTTCGTGATTTTTGAAGGCTCCTAAGCCCCCTACGAGCTTTCCCTCTCCTCCAAAAGTGGCTCAAATCAACTGCGAATGTTTTTAAATTTTAACCCATGATAGAGGATGACATTTTAAGCATAATGGCGTTGGAATTTTGATTTTTCGAATTTCCAATAATTTTCTAGCAATTTCTGATTGAATCTGACAAGAAATTGAATTTAAAAATATTCCAATATCCAAAAAATTCGATTCCACCTTGGAAAAATCAGAAATATAATCCTTGACATGTGGCTAAAATTTCACAGCAAAATTTCTTTGGGAAGTTAATTAATTAAAATCCCGAAAAATCTCATTTTTACAAGATTTTCATTATCTTTAAGGAAATCTATATAAAGGGATAAATCTTTTGATCAAGCCAGAATCCCACATGCTCTCAAAACCTTAGACAGTCAAAACTCTCCTCCATAGCCATCCTCTCACGTTTTTGCACTCCCAAGCACCAAAACAATACCGAAATCTCACCAAAACACATTCTTCAATTCCCATCACATCCACAATCATCAAATCACCACCAAAACGTGAAGAACATCACCAATTCTCAAAGGTCAGAAGCTTGTTTCAAACTCAATTCGGAATCTGCTTCAATGGAGCACCGAAAGATTCCCGACGTGTAGAGTCTCATTAGCACCGAAGGTAAAACAGGTTGGGACCATATTCTTTTGATTCTCCACGACTTCATTAGTCTTATGTCCAATTTTGAGTGCAAACTAACCTTTTGTAGCTTCTGAATTGTTAATTGTTTTGGCTTCTGCCCAATTACTTGTCTGCTAAGTTTCGTATTGAATTTGACTTCAAACTGAAATCTTTCAATTACTAACATCTTGTACACTTTTCAGGTTACACGTACATAACTTTTGAGTCGAAAACACCGTCGGGAACCACCAGAAAACCCTTGTCCGTGGGTGGTCTGTGACCTCGGACCTATGGTCCGGGACCACAGACGGGTTGTCCGTGGCCACAGACACCCACGGACGGCGGCGGGATTTTTAAATTTACAAAATTTAGATTTTTTTAAATAATGTCGGGGCCCACAAACAGCCTGTCCGTGGCCCCGGACTCTTTTAAAATTTCATTTTCTCTTAAACTTGACTTTTCTGTATAACTTGGTTAACCGGGGTCCGTGGCTACGGACATAAATAAAATTTGACCAAATTCTGCCTCCAAAACCCTAGTTTAGGTAATTTCACTTTTCACTTTAATTTTCTGTCAAAAAATGTTAAAAATACAAAAAAGTCAGAAGCGCGCACTTAGGTTAAAACAACTCGTAATAAGCCGTAATTAAGCTAAATAGAGGAAAAACGACTTCTAGAGGAAATGAAAGTAATTGAACCCTAATTAAGTCGAATATCAAGCCCCCGAACCCGAACTCTCCTTTCCTAATTTGATCTAGGTTAAAATTAGGTGGCGACTCATAATAGGTTCCAGTGAGCTAGCTTAGGTTTTAATAATTATGGTTATATGACTTAGTTATTAAACTTAGGTTATAAGTGGACCTAAACCCAATTAGATCTTAATCAACTCGAATCAACCTAGGATAGGGTTTAAAAATCGAGGCTCACAGACTGGCGACTCTGCTGGGGACAAAATTCTTAATTTTATGAAAGAGGGCTTAACTAGAAAATGTTTCTTTACAGCTTTATTACATTGTTTGTTTACTTTGGTGCACACTTTAACTTTATGCACCTTTGCATCATATGAGAACAAGGCTCCACGCAAACCGATTTCACCCCGGGACCCGTTTGAGGGTCCCCTGTCAGGGACTCGCACCTTTTAGGTGATTATAATAAGTGGGGTAAAAGAGGAGGGTGTCGTCTAACCACACCCCCTTAATACTTGGGCTTTAGCCCACTAGTACGCAAAACGTTATTTCGGCGCCCTATTTTCGGGGTTGTAGATAAAACCGCCGAAATAGGGGCCGAAATATATACCGTATGTAAAGAAGGGTCTATTTTCGGCGGTTCGTAACAAAGAACCGCCGAAATAGGCCCTTTTTAATAATAAAAAAAATTAAATAGACCTATTTCGGCGGTTCCTTACACGAAACCGCCGAAATAGGTGTTTCTATTTTTCTTTTTTTTTAATTAATCATCTATTTCGGCGGTTCTTGTCAGGGAACCGCCGAAATAGGTCTCTTTAATTTATTTAATAATTAAAAAGGGCCTATTTCGGCGGTTCTTTGTTAGGAACCGCCGAAATAGGTCCTTTTATTAGCCTCCAGCCCGATTCGAAACAATTAAGATCATTAGGTCTAATTAACCCCCTCTTCCTCTCTGTTCAGCGCCGATTTCGAACCCAACCACCGCCACCACAGCCGTCGACCGCCCGCCCTCCTCCTCCTCTTGCTTTCGCCGGGTGTCGCGCCGTCGGTGTGGTCTTCGGTTGGTGTCGCCGGCCTCAATCCGCCACTCAACAGAGGCGAACAGAGGTGAGAACAAACACTCACGATTGTTTCGATTTTGTTTTATAATTGTTAATTTGTTGTTAAAATTGATAAATTTTTGTTAAATTGTGATTGTGGATGATGATATTTATTGTGTGTGTGAAATCTTTGCTAGATTTGGTTGTTAAACTATTAAATTTATGTATGCACACAAGGTGTTCGATGAAATGTCCGAGTGAATTTTTGTGCTGTTTTTTGCCCTTCTTTTAAGTATAGTTAGGTTAGCTTATTTGGGCTAGATTTTTTATGCTATATATGGGGTGGAACAATGTTTGAGCATTATTTGTTTAAGTATAGTTAGGTTAGCTTATTGTCCACTTAAAATTACTTGTTAATTCACAATTCATAAGTAAATATACATTGTAAATATACATTGTTAAAGTATAGTTAGGTTAGCTTATTTGCAGAAGCGTTATACTAAAAAAAATTCTTATTGTGCTGTTTGAATGAGCTAACGATATGTTTATAATTTACATATTTGATTATGATATTATATCGTTAATACAAGAGTGTGATGCATAAGTGGATATTGAAAATTATGGATAACATGTTAAACATGAAAAATACAATTTAGGTTGTTATGTAAGTTATAGTTTGATCTTGTCATTTAGAGTGTTATGAACAACTTCATTCATTGGTAAAAATACTAATAAACATTCGGTAGTGTATATATATATGAGTATTGTATATTCGTTAAGTTTAATATAAAATTATTATAATTGATCTGAATGTTGTTCAATCTTTATGCGTTGCCTCTGTAGAGATTGGTGTTGTACACGCGTCTCGCACGCCCGATTGAGAAGAGGGCTGAAACAATTCATTATGAACGGTATTTTTTTTAATTTAACTCTTCATTCTCTTCATTCACTGTAATTAATCTAACTTATCATTTTTCTCTTTTGTGTCTCTACAGATAAATACTTAAGGAGCTTCTACCATTTGATGGTAGATTGAAAGGAGGGAGAGCAATTCATTTTCGAACGGTAATATAATCTAACGTATCATTTTTCTCTTTTGTACTTTGTATTTGATTTCCACAATTATTGGAATTTCGTTTGATGAATGAATTTGGTATATTAGTTTGGTTATGATTGAAATTTGTGTGTTGAATAATTGGTGAATGCTTAATAATAGGCATAGTTGTGTCTTTATTTTACTTTGATTTTATTCCACAAATTATTAAAATTTTGTTTGATGGATAAAGTGGTATTAGTTTGATTGTGATGGAAATTTGTGTTGATGAATGGTTGGTGAATGCTTAATAATAGCATGGGATAGGTAACAATTATGCAAAGTCATGCCGTTTTTTTTTAAATCTCTTCGTAATTAATTGTTTGATGTATGTGTATATGTCTAACAATATCTAATTTTTTTTATCAGGTCCGTTATTCACCTCTCTTGTTTCCGCCTTCTTCCATACTTTCCTCTTTCCTCCTCTGTGCACAAGTAGTAACTAAACCTATTTTTTGTTTAATAAATGCAATTATGTATTTAAATATAAGTGCTAGTACATAATTTAGCTTCATTCCCTATTTGTTGATGCATTTCTTTTTTAATTTATTTTTTGTTGCTCCCTTGCAGAGACTATCAGAAGTGGTAGCTGCATCTCTCGCACAGAAGCCTACCTCTCAGGCACCAGTCTCCTCTGTCCATAATCCTTAAAAAACAAGTACGTATTCTAACTCTCGATTCTTTGTTAATCTGTAAACCGGTTTGAACTTATACAAGTGAAGAATGAAAGCGTTGATTTGATGATCTGAATTTGCAATTGGTTTTCAGTTAGCTAGTAAGAATGATTTATTTTAATTGTTGGTTGCTGCCATGTTGGAATGTTGTGGTGGTGATGACTTTGGTGAGTGCTGAATAATAAGCACGGGATGTGTACACTTTATTGTCATACATACATAAATTAATCTTAATTTCTTATGTTTTTTTGTGTTCAATTTCACTTAACATGATCCCATTTATTGGAATTTCGTTTGATGAATGAATTTGGTATATATTAGTTTGGTTTATGATTGAAATTTGTGTTGTTGAATAATTGGTGAATGCTTAATAATAGGCATAGTTGTGTCTTTATTTTACTTTGTATTTTATTTCCACAAATTATTAAAATTTTGTTTGATGGATAAAGTTGGTATTAGTTTGATTTGTGATGGAAATTTGTGTTGATGAATGGTTGGTGAATGCTTAATAATAAGCATGGGATAGGTAAATTATGCAAAAGTCATGCCGTTTTTTTTAAAATCTCTTGAATTAATTGTTTGATGTATGTGTATATGTCGAACAATATCTAATTTTTTTATCAGGTCCGTTATTCACCTCTCTTGTTTCCGCCTTCTTCCATTACTTTTCCTCTTTCCTCCTCTGTGCACAAGTAAGTAACTAACCTTATTTTTTGTTTAATAAATGCAATTATGATTTAAATATAAGTGCTAGTACATAATTTAGCTTCATTCCCATTTGTTGATGCATTTTTTTAATTTATTTTTTGTTGCTCCCTTGCAGAGACATATCAGAAGTGGTATTGCTGCATCTCTCGCACAGAAGCCTACCTCTCAGGCACCAGCTCTCCCTGTCCCATAAATCCTTAAAAAACAAGTAAGTATTCTAACTCTCGATTCTTTGTTAATCTGTAAACCGGTTTGAACTTATACAGGGAGAATTGAAAGCGTTGATTGATGATCTGAATTTGCAATTGGTTTATAGTTAGCTAGTAAAGAATTGATTTATTTTAATTGTTGGTTGCTGCCATTGTTGGAATGTTTGTGGTTGTGATGACTTTGGTGAGTGCTGAATAATAAGCACGGGATGTGTACACTTTATTGTCATACATACATAAATTAATCTTAATTTCTTATGTTTTTTTGTGTTCAATTTCACTTAACATGAATCCATTATTGGAATTCGTTTGATGAAGATATTTGGTATATATTAGTTTGGTTATGATTGAATTTGTGTTGTTGAATAATTGTGAATGCTTAATAATAGGCATAGTTGTGTCTTTATTTTACTTTGTATTTTATTTCCACAAATTATTAAAATTTTGTTTGATGGATAAAGTTGGTATTAGTTTGATTTGTGATGGAATTTGTGTTGATGAATGGTTGGTGAATGCTTAATAATAAGCATGGGATAGGTTAAAATTATGCAAAAGTCATGCCGTTTTTTTTAAAATCTCTTCGTAATTAATTGTTTGATGTATGTGTATATGTCTAACAATATCTAATTTTTTATCAGGTCCGTTATCACCTCTCTTGTTTCGCCTTCTTCCATTACTTTTCCTCTTTCCTCCTCTGTGCACAAGTAAGTAACTAAACCTTATTTTTTGTTTAATAAATGCAATTATGTATTTAAATATAAGTGCTAGTACATAATTTAGCTTCATTCCCTATTTGTTGATGCATTTCTTTTTAATTTTTTTTTGTTGCTCCCTTGCAGAGACATATCAGAAGTGGTATTGCTGCATCTCTCGCACAGAAGCCTACCTCTCAGGCACCAGCTCCCCTGTCCATAAATCCTTAAAAACAAGTACGTATTCTAACTCTCGATTCTTTGTTATCTGTAAACCCTGTTTGAACTTATACAGTGGAGAATTGAAAGCGTTGATTTGATGATCTGAATTGGCAATTGGTTTTCAGTTAGCTAGTAAGAATTGATTTATTTAATTTTGGTTGCTGCATTTTGGAATGTTTGGTTGTGAATGACTTTGGTGAGTGCTGTAATAAGCACGGGATGTGTACACTTTATTGTCATACATACATAAATTAATCTTAATTTCTTATGTTTTTTTGTGTTCAATTTCACTTAACTGATCCCATTAATTTATGCAGGCTCTCCGTGCGAAACAACAAGCAAATGCTAAGAAGAATCTGTACCCTCACCACTTAGGTGGAAAAAGTATTGCTCAAAGGGTACCAGAATGGGAGCAAAAGGGATATCTGCCCACGGATGGCTCATTGGATGCCAGTGGCAGAAGAATGAAAGTGTGGGAGTTAAGCCACATTCCGAAGAACTCTACTCCCGAAAATCCTCAATATGATGAAGCCACGAGAGCAGTTATTGCTCAAATGGTAAGTGATATCATTTCATTTTCAGTCAAACTGTTCATTTCCTTTGTATATGAACTTATGTTAAACTAATAACTGTATTTGTGTGTTATATTAGGGTGAATTAAGCTCTCAGCTCACCCAGGGCACCTGGACCTCACAGAGGAATGATGATCCTCTTACACGCGCTCTTGGTAAGAAGGATCATCCAGGTCGTGCCATTGGGTTTGGTGGGCACGTTGGTATCCGCCAGGCATTTGGCGCACCCGGGTCCAGAATCAGCCGGGGACAGTCGATTAGCTACGAGGAGCACCTGAGAGCGATGGCTGAGATGGAGCAGAGGATTACTCAGAACGTCGACGAGAGGATCGCTCAGGCTATATCAAGGATTCAGCCACAGCAGCATGAAAGCCAAGAGGTTTCTCGACCACCAGTTGATCAGTCACCCATTCAGCAGCAAATGCACCGGTAGTGAGAAGTAGTGTCCACTCGGCTGATCCGTTTCCCTATGCATCTCTACAGGTTAGACTTACATTTCAATTGAGTACATGACGATTATGATTTTTAACTTGATCACTAATATCATCATAGAAGAATTCTCAATTTTTCTAAACAAGTTCCACATAACACTCAGGCACCCACTGAGTGCCATCTGTTTTTACAAATTGGAGTAGAAGAGGTCATGGTTGCATGGGGAAAACTTTTCCCCTCTCGTCCAAGTGATATTGTGCACGGTGAACCACTCCGACATTACCATGCACGAGTGCTTGTAGACGAATTTGTTGCAGAGCATGCTGACGTCGGTTTACCGGTGCCGGTCCCACAAAGACCTACCGTGCGTTCTGCACAAACTTGCGACAGTGCAGTGGCCTGCACGATTGGTCAGACTCCCTGGGCAGGTATTACTCTTAACCGTTGCTATAAAACTATTGGTGTACCACCTTGCATCCATATACTTAATTAGACTAATATCATAGGATATGACCCCACCGAAGACTGATAAGGGCAAAGGAAAAAGAATTGCCACACCTGTGCAATCAAAGGTCCACAAATTTTGTGCTTAGACCTGCTTTGGTGGAGAAGAGAATATTGGCCGGCTTGTCGACCAATATGCAGATTCTGCATTCCTCGTTGTTGGTGCTACCACCGGATAGTGATTCCCTCATTGTGGAAGATCCCGAGCGGATATTTCACTATATAGTTCAAGGAGAAGATATACATCGATTTGAGATGTATATGTCCGACTTCGAGGAGTGCTTCAGGAGGGATTGGTTGAATGTGTCGATTATCAAGTCGGCCGCCATGTGAGTGACTTCTACCTTTTATATTTTGAATTCATTAATTGGTGATGAATTAGATGTTTGAATATAAAGTTAATGACTAATGATATTGCCTCATAGGTGGGTGCATGATAAGGCGATCAATGTCTATCAAGATCAAAGATTTGGATTCCTGTGTCCTGCTATGTGCAATGAAGTCCAGATGACAAGTGATCCGCAAGGCCTTATGCAATATATGACGAATGCCCTCTATGAATGTTCGAAAAAGTCATTTATTATGCTGCCATATCATTCAGGGTATGATATTTGACTATTTCTATTAGTATTATCTAAAACATATAGTTTGTGTTAGTTGCTTAATGATTTCAACACATTGTGTAATTTGTGGACAGTCGACATTGGTCATTGCTTGTGCTGGTGATGGGGAAGCACCCACGAATCTTGCAATTTGACTCACTTGGTGCGGGTGCCAAGAGACCGAAGATCGCCACCGCAATACTGGGGTAATTATTTTTTATCGTAAACAACAATTATTTTACATAACATTAACTGTTTCATAATTTGCTACTGATGCTTAAAACTATATATATTGCTGATGTATATAGTTCCATGAAAGCTGCATTAAGACTCCAGGGTATAACAATGAAGAATAACATCCCTTGGAACACTGTCAAGGTACTCTATTAATTGATAAATTTGTGTGATAATGTTTAAACTTGTTTATAACTGTCAATATGTGTGTTTGTATAGTGTCCGATGCAGCCTGGGGGGTCAGAATGTGGATACTATGTCATGAGATTCATGAGTGACATAGTAGGAGCGGCGAACCTTTTACCAGAGCACTCGTTAGACATGGTAACATTCTTTGAAAGTTTCAGTTATGCTCTTTACATGTTGTTAGACTTGTACGTTTTAGATTAATGTTCATTTTTTTTCAAGGCTTACGAACAAGTGTTCAAAGATGGTCAGTATGATGATGCTCAAATTGTTGAGATGCTTGAGGAATGGTCGGAGTTCGTCTGCACAAGTTTAATGAATTGATGATCATGAAGATGTTTTGCTAACTTTTTCGAGTATGTAAATATAACTCTGTACACTTGTGGATGGTGTAATGGTAGATTTGAATTGTAATGGTGTTTTTTATTTGTATTGAAAGTGTGAAAGTAAGTGTAATTGCATTGGTTTTGTTAACTCTCAAATTGTGGTGCGTCGTTGGTATTAATTGGGAGCTTTTATAACTTTTTAAATGTGTGCTGGAGCTCCCTGTATGGATGAAGCATTATTACAGGTCTGATTGAATCAAATGTGGTGAATATATATATATATAAGCTGGGATGGAAAAAAACAAAAAAAAAATATACCTATCTCGGCGGTTCTTAGAGAACAACCGCCGAGATAGGCCCCTGGGATTGACCGTGTGTGAGATTGACCATGGGTCTATCTCGGCGGTTGTTCTCTAAGAACCGCCGAGATAGACTCATGGTCAATCTCACACACGGTCAATCCCAGGGGCCTATCTCGGCGGTTGTTCTCTAAGAACCGCCGAGATAGGTACATCTAGTTCGGCGGTTTACAACCGCCGAAATAGGCACCTATTTCGGCGGTGCTCATTTCGGCGGTTCACAACCGCCGAAATAGGCCCATTGGAACCGCCGAAATAGGCCTTTTTTTCTACTAGTGGCCCCAAGCATTTCCAACATGTCCTTACCTAGCCTTGTTTGGTCATCCCAAGACCCGACTATAGACGCACACCTTTAGGTGAAGTGAAAAAAGTGGGGAAGCCTAAAGAGAATAGCGTGCAAGCCCTATTCCTTTGTGGTGACCTGGGCCCATGCCCCAAGCACCTCTCTGGATCGATCCATACCCGGTTTGATTTAAACATCTAGTGAGGACATGTTGAATTCGTGTGGGCCTTGTTTGCTTGTATGATCAGCCCACTACCAAGCCTAGAAATTGATAGGAACTTCTCCTACATCAGCTCAGCCTAACCCGACTTTGTAGCGTTACTGTTTGTGGCCCAAAAGCTTTGTTTGGTTTAATATGTGGGTCATTTGGGTTTCAGCCCAAAAGTTTAGATTTAAGTAATTTCTTTTCTTGCCCAACTTGGATTGTCCATTTAGTTCTAGGCCCACAGAAAAGAAATTCACTCAAATTTGAAGTAATTCACAAGACTCAAGAAAAATCAATCAAGCATTTTCACTGAAAATTCTTTCGGCCCAAGGCCCATTCTAGTCTAAGAAAAACTTTTCACTCGGGCCTTGGCCCAGAATCCTAGGTGTAGGTATTATCTTTTAGGCCCAATCAAAACTATTCGTTTACGTTTGGCTCAAGTTCCAATTCACACCCGGATCGAGATTCGAAGAGCATCCCGGCCCAAACGCTGTGTCTTCAAGATATTTCAGTCAAGGAGTAATATCCGCAATTCAGTATGTCTAGGCTGAACGCCCATCTTCGCTTAAAGTTTGGCCCAAAGACTTCATGGGTGGAGGAACGAGACAATGATCGATGCAGAAGGAAGAGAGACAGTGGAGCCAGAATTGGTCAGGAAGAAGCTCATAGGGCCGTTTCCTGTATGCTTTAAGGCTTTTTGCAAGTTGTATCTTTTTCCCAATTTTTAAAATTTTTCTTTGCATTTCATATTCCTTTTATTATTGGCCCACTTTAAGCTTATTTAAAAAAAAAGTGCATCCGTGGCCCCGGACTCCCCGTCCGTGGTCCCGGATGTTGACTCGGACGTGCCTGTTTGACCTCTAAGCGACGCCGTTTCATTTAGTGGCCTTCCTCACCCGATTCAAATCGGGGTTTCTTCCAAATTTGACATTTTTGCTCGAGCAACTCTCATTCTCAAACCCTCAACTTCTCTCCTCCATATCTCACTCGTTTCCTGACCAAATCACTCCATTCCACCGCTATTTTGCTCACAGAACATTCCTCTTTCAATTCTGAGCATTTCCATACCAAGATCTCCTTATTTCAAGAACTTACAAAGGCAGAAACTTGTGTCCGAAGTCAAGTCCGGGGTGGACTTTCGAAGACCAGATTCGTGCAGCTCTCAACTTCTAATCCAAAATGTTCTTCCACCATTGTATTTGGGTAAGTTTTCTCTACATTTTGACTACTCATTTGTCCATTTTGGTGAAGAAATGAAGAAAAATGAAATTTGGAGCTAGGAAGAAGACGACATTGGTGGTTTTCGGGTCAAATTTTCGAAGTTTGATTTTTCATGTTCTAAATGCTCAATTAGCTTTAACATAACATTATAAAACGTGAAAAGTTGATTTGGTAAGTTAAAACCGTAGGTAGTTACCAAAAATTTCCCGTTTCGGTTTAATGCGTTTTAAGCGCAAAATGAGGCTTCTTGCATTTCTAGCTCACGGTATATTGAAAGTTTGCATGAATGGTAGATCCTAGGACTGATCCTATGATCTGGAGTGCATTTGGAAGCACAGGATTCATGAGAAATTTAGGGGAAACTCTGCCGAAATTTCTATAAAAATATATGTCTTTTGCTTTATCCACAGGCATATCATGGAGGGTCGTAGGAGTTCCCGTAGGGTACCTGAGGCTGGAGCATCTGGCTCTCAGCCATGTCGCAGGCACCCCAGAGAGACATCCCCTACCTATGACCATACCCGTTTCAGAGGAGTTCAGCAGGAGCGCTGGTTCCATGAGAATCAGGACATTTCCATCCAGCAGGAGCGTCTCTTTAGCGACGAGGTGATTGCTACATTCGACCTCGATCATTTATTTCAGCACCTTCATTGCGTAGGGCTGCTCACTTGCCCGAGGAGTTATGTCAGAGAGTTAGTCATAGAGTTCTATGCTAAGTTGGACTAGGACGATACTGGGGCTGTGGTATCTTATGTACGTGGTCAGCCCATCAATGTGGGTTTAGATGATTTTGTGCATTTTTACGGCCTGCATCCTAGTGACCCTGAGCATAGAGGACTAGAGACGATGGCAGGCTTGGAGAGCGAGGCACGCTAGTTTTATCTACAGCACTCTACTCTGTCAGAGCGCGTTCGTTCTTCCATGAGGGATCAGCCAAGGAAGCAGGTGATCCTCCCCTCCGCCTTACCCACTGCTCTTGATAGAGTGTTGTTGGAGGTCTTGTCCTGTTACGTGCTACCGAAAGCACGTAACGACATCTCCGCTCGCTACTGCTTCCTCACGAGGTACATTCAGCATCCACCTGACTCAGAGGATGGCTTGATCCTGCTGTCAATCTTGATGAAAGACCACCTGATGATTGCAGCCCGGGCCGGTCGCCATGCTTTGGTTTACCCAAGTTTCATTCAGTGGCTATGCGAGTGCGCACGGGTCCCGATGGAGAATGATGATTGGGAGCCTTTATATCCCACCTACACCATGGAGATGCTGAGGTCCCTTGGCTACTCAGCTGATCAGGGATGGGCCTTCCCGCAGCAGGCCAGAGTCTTCTCTCAGAGACTAGTCCGGCCCAGGCAGAGGCAGCAGGCAGCAGAGCCCGAGGATGCCCCGCACCACGAGGACCCATCTGGAGGATACACCTACCAGGGCGAGGGGCTAGGCTACACAGATACTGAGTACCCCATACCACTCTCCTCCTACTACGCTCTACCAGCTCCGCCACCGCAGCTGGCCACGCTTGAGAGCCTGTAGAGGGATATTCGATCTCTTCACATCACCCAGGGTCGCATGTAGCGTAGGTAGATACGCATGCAAGGCCGTGTGGATGATTTCATGACTCATATGTACTCGATCTTCCCACGTCCACCTCCTCCGCAGCCGTAGTCTTAGGATTTCATGTTTTCTCTATTTATTTCATCATTAGAATACTGTCTTTTCTTTTATCTGTATTGTTTGACACGAGTTTTCTTTTGATGTTATTATGCTCTGACATTTATGGCATGTTGCATCTAGTATTATTCCAAGAGTTTCTTGTGCATATAAAAATCATCTTCCATGTGTCTCGAGTCAAATGTACATCTTTGTCATCAGAGCAAAACCAAAAACTCAAAAAAAATAAGAAAACGAGCAACCTCATCACTCCGTTTATACTCACCACAGCTCCTCATACAAGCATCACCTTCATCATATACATCCCATGTGTCTCACCACTCCACTTTTTCAACATTTGACCAAGTACATAAAGCCAAAGATTTGCCGTCACAAAATCGCCCATCACCCCTCCACAGGATCACCCCATCACCACTCACCATCGCACACTCAACCACTTTCCACAAATAACCTGGGTATCCAAAAGGCTTGTCAAAAGACCCCAAAACAATATTGGGGGCAATCTGAGTTAAGGAACGATAATGTTTATTTCTTTTGTTTTAACGTGCAAACAAGTCTCCAAGTGTACACTTCGCGAGAGTGCCTTGAGCGGTAAAACCAATAGCGAAAGAGTGTCATTTTTACACGACTCCAGAGTGACCACTTTCAAGAGCAAGGTAAACGACATAACTCCGACCGAAGGAGACATCTTGTAAATTTATGTTTAAACCTGTGAAAAGTAACAAAGAACGGATACACAACTATTAAGGATGACGAAGCACCTACGTACAACGCCACACAACCAAAAGCTTGTGAACCCTGACATTACACCCTAGGTACCCCCGCTGAGCTTTTCGTATATGTCCTCTTTTACAACATTACAAACTCCACAAGACAAGCCAGTCAATGATGAATAACCGACCCGGTGACCAAAGGAAGCAAGGAGCCCGACTTCCGAACAACAACTTCATAAGTCCAAAGAAGCAAAACTGCTTCCAGCATGAAGAAACGATCCGCAAATGGTCCCAAAGTGACACAGGATCCAAATAAGCTCTCATCCAAAAAACAGCTTTCAAACCGGGAAAAACAAGAACCCCAAGGAAAAAGAGATTCAAAGAAAGGTAAAGCTGAAAAGCCTCGAAGAAATCCACAATTTGAAGAAAGAGAGAAGGTGCAAGGAATAACAACCCAAAAGTCCCAAGTCCCAAGCTCACAAGCGAAGTCATCACGAAGTAGCCCAATGACTTCAAGACAATGAAGACAAGTCCGAGAGAAGGTGCATGTTGCAGCTTTGGTCACCCTTATAGCTCCATATATCCTAAACATTCCTCCACGGTCCTGTTGTCATTCATCACACCCCATAGCCATGTTATAATATTAAAAGACTTTCAACGTAGTAGTTGTGTATCCAATCACGTGAAAGTAACAGGTTGAATGCGTAAATCTAACAAATGTCAAATTCAATGGTTGAGATGTTTTGACCAAAAGGAGAGCACGAGTGCAAGCATTAAACACTTTGAGTGTAGGATAGAAAGCACCACATCAAGATAAACCCAGGCCTTGTGAGAGTGAGACTTGTTTTTGTGCAATTAACCAAAGAAAATACTAGGGGCAATCGATCGGAACGATCGATTGCCATAAAATCCTAAAATCTCAGATTGCCTTAAGGAAAAATACTGGGGCAATTGTTGGTTCCAACAATTGCAACAATGACACCGATTGAGGCCCAAAAACCCGAAACCCAAGGGTTCAAACCCTTCTCATATCACTCAGGCCCGTCCTAAGCCCTACCTCCACATTCAAACATCCACAAGCCTGTCATAAGCCTTATCTTCACATTCAAACATCAACAGGCCCATCCTAAGCCCTACCTTCACATCAAATTTCCCCATGCCCTTCCGAAGCCTTACCTGCAGATTCAAACATCCACAGGCCCGTCTTGAGCCCTACCATCTCCAGGTTTGACATAAGCCTTAATCCTTCTACATTCATTTAGACCCATCATACACTTAACTCACCTTCACTTAGATCCAACCTTTAGGTTCGCCATAAGACCTAGTTCCAAGCTTTAGGATCGTGATAAGACTTAGATCCTACCTTTAGGCTCGTCATAAGACCTAGTTCCAACCTTTAGGCTCGTCATAAGACCTAGATCCTACCTTTAGGCTCGTCATAAAACCTAGTTCCAACCTTTAGGCTCGTCATAAGACCTAGATCCTACCTTTAGGCTCGCCATAAGACATAGATCCTACCTTTAGGCTCGTCATAAGACCTAGATCCTACCTTTAGGCTCGTCATAAGACCTAGATCCTACCTTTAGGCTCATCATAAGACCTAGTTCCTACATTTAGGCTCGTGATAAGACCTAGATCCTACCTTTAGGCTCGTCATAAGACCTAGTTCCAACCTTTAGGCTCGTCATAAGACCTAGATCCTACCTTTTGGCTCGCCATAAGACCTAGTTCCAACCTTTAGGCTCGTCATAAGACCTAGATCCTACCTTTAGGCTCGTCATAAGACCTAGATCCTACCTTTAGGCTCGTCATAAGACCTAGATCCTACCTTTACGCTCATCATAAGACCTAGTTCCAACCTTTAGGCTTGTCATAAGACCTAATTCCAACCTTTAGGCTTGTCATAAGACCTAGAATAATCCCTTTAGGCTCACAGTAAGACCTAGCATCACTCTTTAATCTACCCGCTTCTAACAAACACTTTACATTCATTTCATTCATATAGGCGCATCATAAGACCTATTTGCATTATCCAGGCGCATCACAAGACCTGGCAACAGAAAAGTTGGCGAGGTGATGGCAATAAATCTTCCTATGCAATGTCAACTTATTTCAGGATCAACAAATGGTGGGCGATGGCAATAAGTCCCCAAGGTTTTTACCAAGCGTTATCCCTACACACCGGCTTGGGGGCAATGGCAATAAGTCCACAATGGGTCCAGCCAAGAGCATTGGCACGGGTTTCAGTCCCTAGAAGCATCCGAGCATCACCAACATCATCAGCATCATCGGCATCATCAACATCATCAGCATCATCAACATCATTAGCATCACTAGCATATCAGCATTCCTGCATCTACACATTATTTTGTTTTCATCATTTCAGGTAGTCAACGCCTTAGAATAGCTTGACATCATTTTCATCATTTTCAGGTAGTCAACGCCTTAGAATAGCTTGACATCATTTTCATCATTTTCAGGTAGTCAACGCCTTAGAATAGCTTGGCATCATTTTCATCGTTTTCAGGTAGTCAACGCCTTAGAATAGCTTGACATTATTTTCATCATTTTTAGGTGGTCAATGCCTTAGAATAGCTTGACTTTATTTTCATCATTTTAGGTTGTCAACGCCTTAGAATCGCTTGACATTATTTCATTTTTACTTTTTAGGTTGTCAACACCTTATAATCGCTTGACATTACTTCATTTCACTTTACTTATAGGTAGTCAGCGCCTTAGAATGGCTCGACACGACTTGTTAGTCTTCAACGGCATGTAGGGTCTGTTCATGATCCGAAATTTTGGGACATCACTTAAGCATCAACCAGACTTTTCATATTCATTACAAAGTCTAGTTGACGGGGGGCAATCTGTTATACCCAAAATTTTAACCCCCGGAGGAGAGTCACTTGAGGTATTGGTGCAAAAAGGTTATTTTGGTCAAACAACATGAATTCCCGGTTCAATCGGTGCATTCCGAGGCATCAGGGGCGGCTTAGTCATCTTCAGGGGTATTTTCGTGATTGTTCAAGGCTCCTAAGTCCCTTACAAGCTTTCTCTCTCCTCCGAAAGTGGCTCAAATCAACTCCGAATATTTTGAAATTTTATCCCATGATAAAGGGACATTTAAAGTGTAATGGCGTTGGAATTTTGATTTTCCGAATTTCCAATAATTTTCTAGCAATTTCTGATTGAATCTGATGAGAAATTGAATTTAAAAATATTCCAATATCCAAAAAATTTGATTCCACCTTGGAAAAATCAGAAATATCATCCTTGACATGTGGCTAAAAGTTCACAGCAAAATTCCTTTGGAAAGTTAATTAATTTAAATCCCGAAAAATCTCATTTTCACTAGATTTTCTTTATATTTAAGGAAGTCTATATAAAGGGATAAATCTTTTGATCAAGTCAGAATTCCACAAGCTCTCAGAACCTTAGGCAGTCAAAACTCTCCTCCATAGCCAGCCTCTCACGTTTTTGCACTCCCAAGCACCAAAACAATACCGAAATCTCACCAAAACACATTCTTCAATTCCTATCACATCCACAGTCATCAAATCACCATCAAACCACCACCAAAATGTGAAGAACGTCACCAATTATCAAAGGTCAGAAGCTCAGTTCAAACTCAATTCGGAATTTGCTTCAACGGAGCACCAAAAGATTCCCGACGTGAAGAGTCTCATTAGCACTGAAGGTAAAACAGGTAGGGACCATATTCTTTTGATTCTCCACGACTTCATTAGTCTTCTGTCTAATTTTGAGCGCAAACTAACCTTTTATAGCTTCTGAATTGTTAATTATTTTGGCTTCTGCCCAATTACTTGTCTGCTAAGTTTCGCATTGAATTTGACTTCTGGAACCACCAGAAAACCCCGTCCGTGGGAACCACCAGAAAACACCGTCGGGAACCACCAGAAAACCCCTGTTCGTCGGTGGTCCGTGACCTCAGACCTATGGTACGGGCCCACGGACGGGTTGTCCATGGCCACGGACACCCACGGACGGTGGCGGGATTTTTAAATTTTCAAAATTTAGGTTTTTTTAAATAATGTCCGGGCCCACGGACAGCCTGTCCGTTGCCCTGGACTTTTTTGAAATTTCGTTTTCTCTTAAACTCTACTTTTATGTATAACTTGGTTAACCGAGGTCGTGGTCCCGGACATTGGGTCCGTGGCTACGGACATAAATAAAATTTGACCTAATTCTTCCTCCGAAACCCTAATTTAGGTAATTTCACTTTTCACTTTAAATTTCTCTCAATAAATGTTTTAAACCCAAAAAAAAAATTCAGAAGCGTGCACTTTGGTTAAAACGACTCGTAATAAGTCGTAATTAAGCTAAGTAGAGCAAAAACAACTTCTAGAGGTAATGAAAGTAATTGAACCCTAATTAAGTTGAATATCAAGCCCCCGAACCCGAACTCTCCTTTCCTAATTTGATCGAGGTTAAAACTAGGTGGCGACTCATAATAGGTTCCAGTGAGCTAGCTTAGGTTTTAATAATTATGGTTATATGACTTAGTTATTAAACTTAGGTTATTAGTGGACCTAAAACCCAATTAGATCCTAATCAAGTCGAATCAACCTAGGATAGGGTTTACGAATCGAGGCTCACAAGGGGTAACCAGGTTTGGGAAGAAGGGAAAGCTCAGTCCCAAGTTTGTGGGACCCTATTAGATCTTAGAGAGGATTGGGAAGGTAGCATACCGGTTGGCCCTACCTTGTGAACTAGAGAAAGTTCACAATATAGTCCACGTGTCCCAGTTAAAGAGATATATTCCCAACCCTTCGCACGTATTACAGCAAGAGGTTTTGGAGCTGGAGCAGAACCTATCCTACGAGCAGTATCCTATCAGAGTTCTGGACACCAAGACCAGGGAGACCCGATCGAAATCTAGTCGAATGGTCAAGGTTCTACGGTCCAATCATGGAACAGAAGAGGCTACGTGGAAAGTAGAGGAGGAAATGAGGAAGAAGTACCCACAACTCTTCGATTTGGTAAAATTTAAGTCAGTACCGGTTAGTTGGCCATTTATTGGGTGAGCTTTTGCTTCGAGGGTGAAGCTTTCTTTTTAGGAGGATGTGATGAAATACCCACAAATGTAACACCCCATCTCAATCCAAATGTGGTTTCGCAACTTAACAACATATATATAAATGTCACAGCGGATTTCAATACACTCCCGGACCTTGCCACGGTCTGATTGACAGAATATACCGAACATTAGTACAAACCAACCTTAACCAAATACACATCCTTCTTACAATCCCCTCACATCCTATACATTTTACTAACTCAAATTGCCATACGAGTGCACATGCACAACTCGTAGGCCACACTTAACCCGTAACGCTTGTACCCATCTTACTCTCATGACGGCCGCCTCCTGACGTTCACCTGTGTAGTAAAAACAGCCCCTAAAGGGGGTCAGCACGAATGCTGGTACGATCCTCTCATGGCCCCCAAGCTAACGTGGCTACGACGACTAATTGTCGATAGCATGGAGGTTGATTAGATGCACAACATAATAGAAAGTGCAATAAACAACAATCCAATTATGAACAATCAAAGTTCAAACACAATGAACAACTTAAATGCGTTCCCTTAATTAGTGAGTCAATTATTTCACTCCTTAAGTTACTTTTCCTCTTAATCTTAGTCCATCCTTATCTTACCTCAATCTTAGTCTTAGAAAAAAACCATCCTTTAAAAAGGAATGGATGTAGCTCATCTCAGTCTTATAATACAAACCATCCTTTAAATAGGAATGGTTGCAACTTATCTCAACCTTATCTTATATATGCCAACCGTTCTCTCATTGGGAACTAGTTAACCCTTAGTTCGTTGTTTATTTTCATAGGGCTTGGTTAACCCTAGCCAGCAGCAGGACACTTACCGGCAATAAACAACATTCTTAAATTGTTAGGGATGTAGGCTAGATCCCCCCACGCCATCTTAGTATGCCTCCCTCCTAGAACAAGTAGTCCGAGGAGGCCGAGTCTATATGTTAACTCTAGGCGACGAGCCCGAAGACACGTCATATTTGGAAGTCGGTATCTGATAAGGATACCGACCTCCCCCAATACACATGTGCCGGTACCATTCCGGATTCCTCACTCCCCCCAAAGTTAGTAGTAGTCCCAATGTGACGTTTGTTTGTTTAACCTCTTTCGGTTATTAACAAACTAATATTAGGGAGTGTTCCTTTGTCTCACACAATTCCTTACTAAACGTTAGTTAGTAGGTTCTCATGGTAAGTTATGTTAGTTTTTAAGACATCACACAACTCCGGTTGCATGCTTTATCTTGTTTAGTGAGCACACAAAAACAAATAGCACACAAGCCGAGGGACACCTCGTTAGCAAGTAGGTCACAAGAAGAACTATACCGTTCACCGTTGGTCGTTTGGTTGCTTACTCTCCTCCGGAGTCCAAACTCTCAAGTCCTAAAACATTGATTCAATTTTAAGTTGTTAATCACTTAACTTAATTCAACTTAATTAACTTACTCAACCCATAATGTTTCCCCACCTAAGACCTCTTAAGTTTTACAACTTATTCTTATAACTTAACCTTAAACTTTTAAATTTATACTTAACTTAATCCCTTAGGTCTTTATACCTCTAATCATCAATGCCCTCTTAATGGGGTACCATTAATACCACTAAACTTCCTTAGGGTTTCTCTTTTTTTTTTCCTTTAGGGTCGACCGACCTTACCGACCGACCTTACCCAAGGTCGGTCCATTCCAGAACATATCACCGTTTGAAAATGTTACCCTGACCGACCTTGCAAGTCCGGTCCCTAAGGTCAGTCCACTCCCGAGAGTTCTTCCCCGTTGAAAATTTAGGCCCGACCGACCTTGCAAGTCCGGTCCCCAAGGTCGGTCCATTCCAGAACGTTCTTCTGCTAGTGTATTTTGAGCCCGGCCGACCTTTCCAAGGTCGGTCCTAAGGTAGGTCGGCTCCAAAAACTTATTTCTATGTGTTAAATTCAGCCCAAACTTCACCACAAGTTCCCCCATGTGTCCTAATACCATTTAGGCACTTAAACTCACCTTTAAACATCCACTAAAAACTCCTTAGCTACTTTCTCAATTCTTACTAGGAATTTGTAACACTTGTTTACATCTCTTAAGGCCTTTACATGTCACCAAACAAGGCCTATACATCATCTAAAACCATTACCATTCAAACCCCCATCATTAGAAGCCAAAACAAATTTTTTTCTCTTTCTCTGCACTGGACCGCCCCTCTGGGGCGGTCCCAACCAGAAGCTAATTTCCTGCACGATTTGCCTGGACCTCCCCACAGGGGCGTTCCCTAGGGGCGGTCCACAGCAGAACCTATTTTCCAAAGTGCTTCTCTCCTCATTTTGAACTCCAAATTCACCCCAATCTTTTCCCACTCATTCCACAATCTTTCCACATGTTTCCTACTTGTTTAAACACCTTAAAACATGCACTAAACCTTCCTCAAAGAACACCAAACTTGACACTCAATTTCTTGCAAAATTCTTACACTTAACACTTGATTCCTTACACTTCCCTCTTGTGACTTTGCCTAAGACCTCAACTAATCATTATGTTTCTTTACCACCATCTTAACTACTCCTCAAGCATCATTTTGCACACCCATTTGCTTTACTCAAACTTCTCAAAGCCATATATAATCTAGCACATGCTTACATCCTTATAAGTCATTATACCTTATTTTTCCTTCAAACTTTGTACAAGTTTCCTAGCTTCCTTAACCATGGTTTTGGTGCATAAAACTCACCATTATAACCCCTAGTCCCTCTTATACATTACTAGGTCTTCCTAGTACTAAAGAACTCCATGGTATCCATTTCCACCAAAACAACCCTTAGTGATCACTAGAACATCCTTAGTCATTAAATCTCCTTAGAACACCTTAAACACTTAGTTTCCTACTCAAATTTTGCCATAGTTTCTCTAGTATATTATCATGCCCAAATGCATTGTTTTCCTCATTCAACCATCTCACACACATCAAGTCCTTTCTCATCATATTTTCTCACACTAATCAACTCATTCATAATAAACTCAATATAGTGCAATAATCTTAAATTGCATAGCACTAAGGCTCTTAAATGACATGGCTCTTAGGCCCTTAAATGACATGGCTCTTAGGCCCTTAAATGACATGAATTTAAACACTAAATTTCCCACATATAAAAGCTTTCAACCTGCAAATACACCCATCAATCTCATAGTAGTTATAATGCTCTTAAAACCCACCTTAAACTTATCTTAATAACTCATTTCCTTTGGCTCCTTAGTCACAAGTTCAAAAGCTTGGTTAAATTCCTTTTTCCTAGGTTATGTAACCCATTACATAATGTAAGCTTTAAGCTACATTAGTACTTATCTAAATGCCATCCCTTAAGACTTAAACCACCATTAGGTAAGCATTTTACCTTGTTTTTCCAAGCTTATCTTAACTTCCTCCTTAGACCTTCTTCTTTAATGAATCTCGGCCACCCATTAAATTTCCTTTGCCAATGTTCTAATCAACATTCAATGACTCACATGAGTGCTAAACAATACACTAACCTTAAGGAATGAAAACCTAGGTTAAAAATGTGTTCTAAGGTATAAAAGTGGATGATTACCTTTGAAGTCTCAAGGTAAACTTGGGCATTGAATGAAATAGGACCTCCACTAGTCCTTGGTGAATAAAACAAGCTAGAACAAGGCATAAAAACAAAGCCCCATGAGTAGTAATTTTCGGCCATGTAGAAGAAGTGGTGGAAACATGGTTTTTCTTACATTTTCATTACCTTGAATGAATGGAGAACCAAATGGGCTCTTCAAACTTGATTTTCCTCCATCAATGGAGTTTTCTCATGGCACCAAACTTGACCTTTGGAGGATTTTAAAAGATAGGAATGAAGGCCTTGATCTAACTAAGAGAAATCTATGCTTACTTTTCAATTTGGAGCAAAGATGAGCATTTGGTGAGCAATTGAAGGTGGAGGCACCATGGATGGAGCTCTCTCGGTTTTGTAGCAGGAGAGGAGAAGAAGAAACCGTGGAAGGAGAAGGGAAATGAAGAAGAGAGGAGAGAGGTAAGCTAAGGAAGATATTTACCTTATAAAAGGGTGAATAGTGAGTTTACTACTTTTCCTCTCATTTCCTTTAATGTGCTGGCTACTAATGGTGAGTCACCATTAAAAACCGTCCCCCCCTTGGTAAACAATATATTTGTGGTCTTGGTTGACCAACTTATTGACTTATGTTGACTAAAACTTAAACTAGGCACTATTTGGCACTATTCACAAATTAGTGCACAAATTTGTGAAATTTTTGGTTTCCCATTGATTTAGGCTTCCTAATGTGATAATAATTAGTGCACATGTTGATTAAGGTGTAATCGTGGGCATTTAGCCACTCAAAACTCATTTCTAAGACAATTTCTCAAAAAAGTGCTTTAAGGAGTCTTAAAGCACATTTTGTGTTTAAGCTTGTTTTTGAGCTCGGTTTTCTTTGATAATTGATTTAACATGTCTATTATCATGTTACTAAAGTCTTATAATGATATTTGGGTGCTAATTAAAGTCACTACAAGCTTAAAGCACATTTTTGCCTAAATTGCCCTTAAGGCGTTTTCTTGTGTTTTCCTTGGTTTAAATTGTCTACCAATCTTTCTAAGGCATATTTTAGCCTTACTACATCATAATTTGATGTTTACTTAGCATACTTAGGTTTGGAGTATTTCAATATACCCCCCGTAAAAGCACTTTGTCCCCAAAGTTCCCATGCATCTTATCTTATTAGAATACATGTCTTAACTCATTCCATAGATCATATAGATCATACTTATGTATAAGTAAACTCATTGAATAATTATATCCACCATATGCTTATACTTAAATATCACACAACACGCTTAAGCATGTATAGCACTCAAAATTCCCTTTGTTCCTTTTGATGATTAAAACATTCACATAATTTCCAACGTATTCTCCCATGTCACCGGTCCGTAGACAATGGCTCGTTCGTCCTTGTCACCATGGGCCAGAATACAAAACAACTCTGCTCTCCCCATGTCACCGGTCCTAAGACAAAGGCTCGTGCGTCCTCGACTTCATGGGCGAGACTCAGTAAAAAGGTAATCCTTTTTACGAGGTCATGTGAGGAATAATTCCTCTAATTAAAAATACAATCAACTCCAATTTCATTTTATCCTAATGCCTCTATCTTAGCGTGATTTAATTGTGACCACTGATAGGGAGTTTTAGGAATCATCCAACCCTGATGTGATTTGCATCAGTGTAGAACTATCCTTCCACCCCAATTTGTGTTCGGTTTCCCTTGATCCCTAGAAAATCAAGTTCCACCTCCCACGTCATTTTCAAACATCCAAATAATTCACTCATGTCCAATTTTCTATCTTTTTAGTTCTTCTAATCATAATCAAGACTTTAATCCCTACTAAGTTCTATAACCGTCTCATTACCAATTCTCACAATTATCTATATCTCATGCATTACTATCTTCTTCCTCATATCATATCGACAGTATCCCTAGTGTTATCTTATTCTTATCTCAAACATAGTCTCATATTGACTCATACCTCATATATTCCTTATTTCTTAAGTCTCCTTAATCCTCTTCCTTAATCTCTTAACTTGTACTCACACCGGAGTTAACAAGATAGATACTTAATATGTATGGTATTCACATCTTCTGTGTGCAATGCCATGATTTATCTCAAAATGTTTATGTAAAACATATTCTCAAATTCTTTTGTGCTATGCACACCGTAGTTTATGTAACATACGCTAAGCGGTTTTCGCTCTACCCCCCTTAAAATGATTACGCCCACGTAATCAAACATTATATCATCCTTGAACATAAGTTCAAGATGTCTAATTCTTACCAAGCATTCTAGCTTCCATGCCATTTATCTCACTATAATTAGATCAGAGGGTCATAACTATGTTAATGGCTTAGTCTCTGTATCGAGGATTCTTATCGGTACTTATACCATTTTCTCAACTTAGTTTGGTCTAATCTCAAAGGTAGTGGTCTGCTAGCTTCAGCTGTGCGACTCTGATAATCTTAGGCTTAACTGCCTTTCTAATCGTTCATAGTATTGTATATCCTTCTGCCTTCTTACAGTTTAGGAATATTGGTCTCTCAGTGGACACGTGTTATCTTTTTATATACACGGCCTTAATGAGTTGTAACTCGTCTATCCATTCTCCTTGAAGATCTTATGTTCATACTCTTAGTGTTTCTCCAATGTCTAAATTGTTCTCTCCAATGACCTTTTGTCTGAGGATGACCCTTAATCTGAAACTACTGTTTAGTGCTTATTGCGCTTTACAGTCTTATCCTTAACACTTTAAGACATGTCCAATGTCTGTGCTTAACAATCCGTGCTCTTCGCACTTCATAGTCCTTAATTATTTGTTCTCCGATTCCTTTTTGTTGTTGGTTCAACTGAATTCTTCTCTTCGGCTGTTTGCGGTAGTAGCTGCTCTTGCCTGATCTTGTGTCGTTGTCCATGGTACGGAGTCGACTACTTCCCGTGTTCCTTACACCACTCGTTTACATGCATGGGGTACCTTGCTGGTACATTACTACTTACCCGAATAACTCATAAATGAGTCTGTCAAGCCTGTAAGCCCCTGTGGGGTGCAGTCGTCCCACGTCTCGTTTTAGTAAACTCATAGTGTTCGTCACACGTTTAGCTATTGCTAATTATGAAGTATTCTGTTGTCGATCTCCTCTTCATCGTTCCATGATAACACTTATTGTTCTTCTTGAACTCAATCAAGGGAAATTTATTTACTGTGTTCTTAAGTATGGTATGCTCTAGTTCTTTCTGTATCCCGTACTGATTTGGTCTCTTAGTAACTGAGGTCTCTTTCCATAGAGCCTCTTATCTTCTTTTTCATTTTTGTTCTACTAGGAATGCACTTCTAGTTCCTTAAGGAATAGGTAGTGTGCTTCCTGTGAAATCTTACTAACCAGGTCCAGACTACTGGCATCAATGCACAGTTCGTCTACCATCTTATTTCCTTACTTATATCGGTCTTAGCTTATAAATTTAATTGCCTCAGTGTCAATATTTGACGGCTTATACATAACGGTCGCTTTACCGCGCACCATGACTTAATCCCCTTATATAAATATTGTACTCACGACCACTACTACCGTGGTAGCTGGCCTTTACCATGTTGCCCATTGATGGCGCAACTACTTACTCATTTACTCTAACATCTTATCTTACATTCAATCCCTTCTTGGTGTAAACACACTGGGGGTTCTCTCATTTCGGTGTATGGCGGTTGTCGTATCGTGTTGTAAAATGGTCATCTCTTAATATGAAGGTGTTATACTTCAATTTCAGGTTCATAAGTAGTCTAATTTTTCTCACATTCTTTCATCCTTTATGATGTTATTTATCATGTAATCTAACCGGTTACCGAAGAAGTCATCCATTTACTCACAAGCTCTTCTGAGCGTTGGTCACTTGACGTGCCATTTTGCGCACTCACTATGTTTATCTCTGACGATTACTGATTCTTAATCCTGGGTGTTGGATATGAGGTCTGTCTCTGCAGCCTTCCTTATTACTCAAGTGTATCTGGTATGTTCTAAGGTAATTTCAAGGTTTACAGTTTCCATTCTCTAAAAACGTATATTTCTCTAATAAGTGAAAGCCCTTTTTGAGGGGTTTATTCCCACTCTTGGCCTCACAAAAGGAGAGGTATCCCCACCCTAAAAGGCATGGTTCGTTCTCCGCCCCTGCCAATGTACTATCATATTCTCATTGGTGCCTTTCCTGGCAATATTTTCCACAATCTAAGTTATAGGTTTGGTAACCGTTCATATCTACGAATTGTAGTTCCTTCGTGGCTTAAATAAGCTCTCTTACAACTTACTGCGCCTCGGGCTCTGATGTGGTTAACATCCTTGGCTTGTAGGCTCTTAGTGCTTAATGCCTCAGTCCATTACTTGTACTCTTATTCATCTGTAGGTCATCCTTATAGTTTTTTGTTTCTTTGAACACTATCCACCGTTAGGTTACATATTAAATGTAGTATCGGGTTTCATGGTAAGTTGCTGCATCATGCTTCCTGCTATGGAAGTTTATTCAGGTGATCTGAGGTTACTTAGTGTCCACGAAAATACTGTCATTTTACTAGACTTATGTCTTTTAGCAATCAAGGTTAGGTTCGTATTAGGCGTTTGCCTTACGGTGTCCAAGTTGGATATCATCCTGTCATCTTATACTTCCGTTTCAACGCTTCGTTCAACTTTCGTTGACTACGCCACCCGTTGATGATCAATCATACTTGGGTGTTAATGAGTTAGACAAACAGTATTAACTATCATTCATCAGTTTGTTCGGCTCGACTATGCCCGCTCTGTGGGGGTAGTCCTGAGCTTCCTTTTCCAGGGTTGTACGTCTTTAATCCTCAGCAGGTTATAGCTTACGTTCATTTCTTTTATCCTTGTTTTTTGGGTTTTCCAACATCTTCATTGAAGAATGCTTATTACTGGTATTCTTAGTGATCAATCTGGGAGTCTTATCCCATTTTTGTTGAAAGTTTTTATGTCGGCGGTCCCCATTGTATTCCGTAATGCATTCCTTGTACGTTATCACTTATGTAGTGTTTTGCTCGTATTACTGAGCGTTCTCTTATGTTTTCCTCTCGGGGTTTAGGTTTGATGTTCTTACCGCACTGTCGGTTGTTGTTGTAGTAGATTGTACCGTTGCTAATATTTATATCGTTTAGTATTCTGTCCAAGTTCAGCTCCCTGCTGATTGGTGTATCCACTCATCTCATCATGGTCAGGCCGTCAGGCCCTTCCAAGATCTCATTCTCCCGTTCTTATAGATTTACAATCCGGTATTAGTGTGTACTACAATTGTAGCGTTCGGTTATCTCGCCATGATGGCTTTCCGTGTAGCTTAACCGTGGTAGCACTTTCTATGGCAAGTGCGCCATGCAAGATGAGCTTCCGGTACCGTGTGCGTCGGTAGTGGTACTTCCACCTAGTTTCCATATCTTGGGTAGTCCTCGGGACTCCTTCGACGTTCTCTTATTTAGGATAACTAGCCATCCGGCAGTTTCCAGGTTATTTTGACAGTACTGTCATTTGTTAGGGCGTTCCTCTTTTTTTGGGGGAACCCCTCGTTACTTACTTATGTCTTAATCCTCGCTCCCGTCTTCACGTATTTTGTCATGATTACTAAGTAATGGTTCTCCATTAGGCACTACATCGTAGTCCTATTCTGGTATACAGTAGTACACGTTCTTATTGTCGCCTGCGCTATGTCGGCCAGGTTTTATAACCTTCCTCATTGTATGGGGTTTGGAGTTCTCGTTTCTAGCTAGTCCTTCCAGTAATCTTAACTCTCATGCTTGGTATTATCCCACTGTTATGCTCATTCGGACCACTGTCCGGTACTCATGTCGCTTATCATTTCCTTATCCATTGCACTAGTAGTGCTTTTCTTATCATTGGTATTACGGTGTAACTAGACTGCGTAGCATGTCGACCCATGTTGCCGGTAATTACCGTTCTCTTACTGGTAAAATTCTGTTGGCAGCACCTATCTCCACATTGCGCTCCAATTAAAAGGTTCAAGTTCACGTGAACTGTTGTTCAACAAGATGTTTCTCGTATTGCTTACTGTTAACTACCTGCCAGATCGGGTTTTTCCCAAGTAAGAGAAGGCTTTCTTCTCTCTGGTGTTTGTTCCACGTATTCAGGGTTAGGGATGTGGAGGGCGGGTCTAGGTACTATGGATATCCGGTAAATACCGGGAAGTCCTAACTAACGCACCTCTCACTCTATCACTCAACCCTTAACCCATAACTCAAACTCAACCTCAATATTCACCTAAGTTCGGTATTTCTTGTCTTCAGAGCGTAACTACGCTCTGATACCACTTTTTGTAACACCCCATCTCAATCCAAATGTGGTTTCGCAACTTAACAACATATATATATATATAAATGTCACAGCGGATTTCAATACACTCCCGGACCTTGCCACGGTCTGATTGACAGAATATACCGAACATTAGTACAAACCAACCTTAACCAAATACACATCCTTCTTACAATCCCCTCACATCCTATACATCTTACTAACTCAAATTGCCATACGAGTGTACATGCACAACTCGTAGGCCACACTTAACCCGTAACGCTTGTACCCCATCTTACTCTCATGACGGCCGCCTCCTGGCGTTCACCTATGTAGTAAAAACAGCCCCCAAAGGGGGTCAGCACGAATGCTGGTACGATCCTCTCATGGCCCCCAAGCTAACGTGGCTACGACGACTAATTGTCGATAGCATGGAGGTTGATTAGATGCACAACATAATAGAAAGTGCAATAAACAACAATCCAATTATGAACAATCAAAGTTCAAACACAATGAACGACTTAAATGCGTTCCCTTAATTAGTGAGTCAATTATTTCACACCTTAAGTTACGTTTCCTCTTAATCTTAGTCCATCCTTATCTTACCTCAATCTTAGTCTTAGAAAACAACCATCCTTTAAAAAGGAATGGATGTAGCTCATCTCAGTTTTATAATACAAACCATCCTTTAAATAGGAATGGTTGCAACTTATCACAACCTTATCTTATATATGCCAACCGTTCTCTCATTGGGAACTGGTTAACCCTTAGTTCGTTGTTTATTTTCGTAGGGCTTGGTTAACCCTAGCCAGCAGCAGGACACTTACCTGCAATAAACAACATTCTTAAATTGTTGGGGATGTAGGCTAGATCCCCCACGCCATCTTAGTAAGCCTCCCTCCTAGAACAAGTAGTCCGAGGAGGCCGAGTCTATATGTCGACTCTAGGCGACGAGCTCGAAGACAAGTCATATTTGGAAGTCGGTATCTGATAAGGATACCGACCTCCCCCAATACACATGTGCCGGTACCATTCCGGATTCCTCACTCCCCCCAAAGTTAAAGTTAGTAGTAGTCTCAATGCGACGTTTGTTTGTTTAACCTCTTTCGGTTATTAACAAACTAATATTAGGGAGTGTTCCTTAGTCTCACACAATTCCTTACTAAACGTTAGTTTGTAGGTTCTCACGGTAAGTTGTGTTAGTTTTTAAAACATCACACAACAATACAATAAACATAATGCTCCGGTTGCATGCTTTATCTTGTTTAGTGAGCACACAAAAACAAATAGCACACAAGCCGAGGGACACCTCGTTAGCAAGCAGGTCACAAGAAGAACTGTACCGTTCACCGTTGGTCGTTTGGTTGCTTACTCTCCTCCGGAGTCCAAACTCTCAAGTTCTAAAACATTGATTCAGTTTTAAGTTGTTAATCACTTAACTTAATTCAACTTAATTAACTTACTCAACCCATAATGTTTCCCCACCTAAGACCTCTTAAGTTTTACAACTTATTCTTATAACTTAACCTTAAACTTTTAAATTTATACTTAACTTAATCCCTTAGGTCTTTATACCTCTAATCATCAATGCCCTCTTAATGGGGTACCATTAATACCACTAAACTTCCTTAGGGTTTCTCTTTTTTTTTTCCTTTAGGGTCGACCGACCTTACCGACCGACCTTACCCAAGGTCGGTCCATTCAGAACATATCACCGTTTGAAAATTTTACCCTGACCGACCTTGCAAGTCCGGTCCCTAAGGTCGGTCCACTCCCGAGAGTTCTTCCCCGTTGAAAATTTAGGCCCGACCGACCTTGCAAGTCCGGTCCCCAAGGTCGGTCCATTCCAGAACGTTCTTCTGCTAGTGTATTTTGAGCCCGGCCAACCTTTCCAAGGTCGGTCCTAAGGTAGGTCGGCTCCAAAAACTTATTTCTATGTGTTAAATTCAGCCCAAACTTCACCACAAGTTCCCCCATGTGTCCTAATACCATTTAGGCACTTAAACTCACCTTTAAACATCCACTAAAAACTCCTTAGCTACTTTCTCAATTCTTACTAGGAATTCGTAACACTTGTTTACACCTCTTAAGGCCTTTACATGTCACCAAACAAGGCCTATACATCATCTAAAACCATTACCATTCAAACCCCCATCATTAGAAGCCAAAACAAATTTTTTTCTCTTTCTCTGCACTGGACCGCCCCTCTGGGGCGGTCCCCAGGGGCGGTCCTAACCAGAAGCTAATTTCCTGCACGATTTGCCTGGACATCCCCACAGGGGCGGTCCACAGCAGAACCTATTTTCCAAAGTGCTTCTCTCCTCATTTTGAACTCCAAATTCACCCCAATCTTTTCCCACTCATTCCACAATCTTTCCACATGTTTCCTACTTGTTTAAAAACCTTAAAACATGCACTAAACCTTCCTCAAAGAACACCAAACTTTACACTCAATTTCTTGCAAAATTCTTACACTTAACACTTGATTCCTTACACTTCCCTCTTGTGACTTTGCCTAAGACCTCAACTAATCATTATGTTTCTTTACCACCATCTTAACTACTCCTCAAGCATCATTTTGCACACCCATTTGCTTTACTCAAACTTCTCAAAGCCATATATAATCTAGCACATGCTTACATCCTTATAAGTCATTATACCTTATTTTTCCTTCAAACTTTGTACAAGTTTCCTAGCTTCCTTAACCATGGTTTTGGTGCATAAAACTCACCATTATAACCCCTAGTCCCTCTTATACATTCCTAGGTCTTCCTAGTACTCAAGAACTCCATGGTTTATCCATTTCCACCAAAACAACCCTTAGTGATCACTAGAACATCCTTAGTCATTAAATCTCCTTAGAACACCTTAAACACTTAGTTTCCTACTCAAATTTTGCCATAGTTTCTCTAGTATATTATCATGCCCAAATGCATTGTTTTCCTCATTCAACCATCTCACACACATCAAGTCCTTTCTCATCATATTTTCTCACACAAATCAACTCATTCATAATAAACTCAATATAGTGCAATAATCTTAAATTGCATAGCACTAAGGCTCTTAAATGACATGGCTCTTAGGCCCTTAAATGACATGGCTCTTAGGCCCTTAAATGACATGAATTTAAACACTAAATTTCCCACATATAAAAGCTTTCAACCTGCAAATACACCCATCAATCTCATAGTAGTTATAATGCTCTTAAAACCCACCTTAAACTTATCTTAATAACTCATTTCCTTTGGCTCCTTAGTCACAAGTTCAAAAGCTTGGTTAAATTCCTTTTTCCTAGGTTATATAACCCATTACATAATGTAAGCTTTAAGCTACATTAGTACTTATCTAAATGCCATCCCTTAAGACTTAAACCACCATTAGGTAAGCATTTTACCTTGTTTTTCCAAGCTTATCTTAACTTCCTCCTTAGACCTTCTTCTTGAATGAATCTCGGCCACCCATTAAGTTTCCTTTGCCAATGTTCTAATCAACATTCAATGACTCACATGAGTGCTAAACAATACACTAACCTTAAGGAATGAAAACCTAGGTTAAAATGTGTTCTAAGGTATAAAAGTGGATGATTACCTTTGAAGTCTCAAGGTAGACTTGGGCATTGAATGAAATAGGACCTCCACTAGTCCTTGGTGAATAAAACAAGCAAGAACAAGGCATAAAAACAAGCCCCATGAGTAGTAATTTTCGGCCATGTAGAAGAAGTGGTGGAAACATGGTTTTTCTTACATTTTCATTACCTTGAATGAATGGAGAACCAAATGGGCTCTTCAAACTTGATTTTCCTCCATCAATGGAGTTTTCTCATGGCACCAAACTTGAGCTTTGGAGGATTTTAAAAGATAGGAATGAAGGCCTTGATCTAACTAAGAGAAATCTATGCTTACTTTTCAATTTGGAGCAAAGATGAGCATTTGGTGAGAATTGAAGGTGGAGGCACCATGGATGGAGCTCTCTCGGTTTTGTATCAGGAGAGGAGAAGAAGAAACCGTGGAAGGAGAAGGGAAATGAAGAAGAGAGGAGAGAGGTAAGCTAAGGAAGATATTTACCTTATAAAAGGGTGAATAGTGAGTTTACTACTTTTCCTCTCATTTCCTTTAATGTGCTGGCTACTAATGGTGAGTCACCATTAAAAACCGTCCCCCCCTTGGTAAACAATATATTTGTGGTCTTAGTTGACCAACTTATTGACTTATGTTGACTAAAACTTAAACGAGGCACTATTTGGCACTATTCACAAATTAGTGCACAAATTTGTGAAATTTTTAGTTTCCCATTGATTTAGGCTTCCTAATGTGATAATAATTAGTACACATGTTGATTAAGGTGTAATCGTGGGCATTTAGCCACTCAAAACTCATTTCTAAGACAATTTCTCAAAAAGGTGCTTTAAGGAGTCTTAAAGCACATTTTGTGTTTAAGCTTGTTTTTGAGCTCGGTTTTCTTTTTTAATTGATTTAACATGTCTATTAGCATGTTACTAAAGTCTTATAATGATATTTGGGTGCTAATTAAAGTCACTACAAGCTTAAAGCACATTTTTGCCTAAATTGCCCTTAAGGCGTTTTCTTGTGTTTTCCTTGGTTTAAATTGTCTACCAATATTTCTAAGGCATATTTTAGCCTTACTACATCATAATTTGATGTTTACTTAGCATACTTAGGTTTGGGGTATTTCAACAAATTTCAGAACTAGATGCGTATAATATAAGGTTGGTATAAGAGGGACGAATGTTATATTAGAATGAATACGATAAGATTATATAATAGTTGGCCCAGGGAAGTTAATTCAATACTATTTTTATTCCGGTATCTATTAAACAAATCTCTCCTACTTTTCAACAATACTAGTATTTAAAATATTTAGTCTACATTTTTAGACACGTTACGTTAATTGATCACAAGAGTTCAAACTCAACTTTTCTTCCTTTTAATTAATTACACTTAATTTTGAAAGTCCAAATCTAACTTTGCTTCTTTAAAATCTAATTTATTTAACAAACCCTCACTCTTCTCCCAATATTTTATTAATAGTATTCTAGAATCTTCTCTCATCGTTAATATAAATCTTAGCTAGAATTTCTGAATTTGTTTTATTGGATTCTTTCCATTTTATTCTTATTTACCATACCAACTAGATATTTATTAACCTTTTTACTAATTAATTACTCTCTCTCTTAACTTGTTACAATGACTCACTCCTCAATTAATTTCAAATTAGAAAATTTATTTCTTAATTTCAAAAAGGGATATTGTTAGAGGTTTGACTTTCCTCCTGATGAATCTCAACGTTATTATGTTGTATGATTTTCTAAATACAATTTACAATGTTAACTATTTATTTGAATTCCTCTGCTAAGTTATTACTAGATATAATTAATTAACTCCTTTATTTTGGAAAGAAGTGCTTATAATTTATTTAACAATATTAATATTCCTTCTATCTTAAATTATTTTATTTAAACACCACGATCTCACGCTTCACTCGTTCATCCTCAATATGTCGCCATTACGTATTCCTCGTTCAAAGCTCTCAACTCACGCTCTTAATTGTTTTGAACAAATCTCTTCCCTGGTGTCAAGTAGTCATACAACGGGTAAAGTTTTGATTAAATTATGCATTAGTCTATTTTATTTGAGTACGTTGATTCCTAATTGTGAGGTATTATGATCTAGACATTGGTGTTGACGACGAGCGATATTGGTGAATCTGTTGGTTTGTCTTCCTAAGTCGAGGAAACGATCAAGTAAATTTTGTGCTCATTGATTGGATTTCGAAGTGGATTGCTTTTCTGTCATAAAATGTTTTTGAGAAACTCTGCTGGAGATTTGGTCAAGTGGAATGGTGATTTCTTCACGTGTTGTTAAGTTGTGGTATTCTGGAAATTGGAAACGGTTTTGTTTTGGGAGTTCTTCACTGGATTTAATTAATTGGGGTTCTTGGTGCTCCCTGATTCACCATATAGGAGTTCTTGGTGCTCCCTGATTCACCATGTTGGTTCTCTGCACCCTGAGCATGAATAAATTACATTGATTTCTATATATTTTGTGCTACATACATTAATTGTAGTTAAGCTCTATGATCTACTCTATGGATTGATGATTCATAGGGGGTGTGAACACTTAAGGACTTAGGGTGAGGGTATTTTGTAATTCAGTCCATTTGTGACTGCCTGGTTATTATTCTGATTATTCCTGTTGAGGACTCCGCAATGGATTTGTGATTGTTGCGCTGGAGATTGTTTTTGGTTGTGATTATTAGTTCATTATGTCGGTTTATTTAGCATATCAAAATTGCTTTTCAAAATGTATTTTACGTAATGAGATGGAGTTTACTCAGTTTTGCTGATTTGCGTGATCCCTTTGTGCTTTTGTTGTTTGTTTTCTGATCGTAGGTACTGAGTGCTAAGGTGGGGAGTTCAACTTGCAAGTTCGGACCAATGTTCGGACGCGCGTAAATGATTTTTGGACCTTTGGAACTCAACTTGTGTCCGAACTTCAAAGTCCGGACACAAGTTCGGACAACTTCGTTTTCCAGACTTTTCAACTCTCGACTTGTGTCTGAACGTCAATGTCCGGACACAAGTTCGGACAAGTGGTTTTTCACAGTTTGTTTTTCTTCGGCTTGTGTCCAAACTTCAGATGTCCGAACACAAGTTCGGATGACTACTATTTTGTACCTTTTGGACTCGTTTGAAGTCCGTTTTTGATCCCATTTGTGCCATTGGATTCGTATTTTCATAAGCTATCTTTTGAGGTAAAATCCAGGGTGTTACAGTCATTTGTTTGGACTTTGGCCCAAAACCTTAGATCTAGGTGATTTCTCTTTCAGCCCAATTTGAATTATCCATTTAGTTCTAGGCCCATGAAAAAGAAATCCACTCAAACTTGAAGTAATCCATAAGACTCAAAGAATCAATCAAACCTTTTCAGAACAAAGACTCATTCTAGTCTAGGAAAACTTGTCATTCGGGCTTTGGCCCAAAGTCCTAGATCTAGGTAACATCTTCGAGGCCCAATCAGAATCATTCGTTTAGTCTTCATCCCAAGTTACAATCCACATCTTGGCATGGTTCAGAAATCATTCCGGTTCATGTGCCTCATTTCTAGCCCAAACCTATTCTGGCCTAAGCGTCACATTCTCTAAAATATTTCAGCCCAAGCGCCACATCTTCACAACATTCCAGCCCAAGTACCACACTCGTAACTCATTCCATCTAGGCCCATATACCAATTCATGGTTTTGGCCCATTAGCTTCGCTCTCAATCCTGAATTTTGGCCCATAGCATGAGACATTTGAATTCAAAATAGTTTGCATAACTCATTCATTCTAGTTTCTGGCCACATGGCCCAACAAGTACAACAAACGATTCTTAGACTTCAAGGCCCAGTGGCCCATTCGCGGTCCATGTGGCTTCCTTTAGCCCGTCTGCTCCAATTCCAGATTAGGGGTATTCAGGCTCACACATCTGTTATAGTCTACGAATCACTAGCCCATGCACTTCACTCTCAGTTTGAAAAAGATTTAGGCCCACGTACCTCCTCATAATCCACAGGTAATCCTAGTTCAGACATTTTACGGAGCCTACACAGAGTCCAAGAAGAAGAAGATCATGGTCATCTCAATGGCGTCCCGATGATCGAGAGCTCGAGTCTTCAGTAGTTGGCATCAGACAGCTCAGCATCCCTAGAGATTTCTATATTTCTAAATTAGGTAGTTTTCTTTTCCCAATTAGTCATTCTTTCAATTTCTATGGTAGCTAGTTTCCTTTATCATTTTAGGTAGTTTTCCTGAGATAATAATTTTCAATATTTCCATTTACGAATAATTTTCATAATTTTTGTGCATTCATTCAACAAAACAAGAACAAATAAAATGAGTCATCTCATCACTCCATCCATACTCACCACAGCTCTTCATACAAAATCACCCAATTGCCAGCACTCACCATTCATCTCATGTACAAAGCCACCACTCCACACACACTCACCACCTTCATCACATGTATCCCACGTGTCTCACCACTCCACCATTTCGCCGAAGCATAAAACGGAAAACTCAAAAAACAAAAAGATGTCTTTCAGTCACAAACATTACTTGTCACCTCTCCACAAAAACAAAAAAAATCCACCATACACAGAGAACATCCCACTACCCTATTTACTTTCATCACTACATCACTCCACCAAAACAGTAAAACCTCATCCATCACCACACACACAATCTCTCTCCACAAATAACATGGGTATTCAAAAGGATTAGACCCCAAAACAATACTGGGGGCAATCAGAGTTTAAAGACCAATAATGATTATTTCTTTTGTTTAATTGCATGAACAAGTCTCTGAGTGAACATTTCGTGAGAATGTCTTGAGCAGTAAAACCAAGAGTGAAAGAGTGTGTCATTTTTACACAACTCCAGTGAGGCTACATTCAAAAGTGAGGCAAACGGCATAACTCCGATCGAAGGAGATTATTTGTAAACTTACTCTCAGACCTGTGAAAAGTAACAAAGAGCGGATACACAACTATTAGGAATGACGAAGCACCTAGGTTCAACACCACACTACCAAAAGCTTGTGACCCCTGACACTATACCCTAGGCACCCCCACTGAGCTTTTCATATATCCTTTTTAAATACACTTGAAAGCTCCACAAGACAAGCCAGCCAACGATGAACAACCGACCCGGTGACCAAAGGAAGCAAGGAGCCCGACTTCCAGGTAGCAACTCCACAAGTCCAAAGAAGAAAGACAAAATGATCCACAAATGGTCCCAAAGTGACACATGATCCAAATAGCTCGTATCCAAAAACAGCTCTCAGCATTCAAAAACGGGAACCACAAGAACCCCGAAAAAGGAAAAGGACACAAGGCAAATCTAAAAGCCCAAGAAAAGTCCAAACACAAAACAAGAAAGGAGAATGATGCAGAGGACAACTCCAAAGTCCCGAGTTCTAGGCTTATCGACGAAGTCACCACGAAGTGGCCAAAAAACTTCAAGACAAGAAGAGGCAAACTTGAAGAAAAAAGTAAGTTGCAGTTTTGGTCATCCTTATAGCTCCACATATTCCAAACATTCCTCCATGGTCCCATTGCCATTCATCACACCCTACGGCCATGTTATAAGCTTTAAAGACTTCCGACTTAATAGTTGTGTATCCAATCAAGTGAAAGTAACAGATCGAAGGTGTAAGTCAATCAAATACCAAATTCTATGATCAATACGTTATAACCGAAAGGAAAGGATGAGTGCTAATGTTAAAAACATCGAGTGTAGAATAGAAAGCACCACATCAAAATAAACCTCGACCCCGTGAGAACGAGACTTGTTTTTGCGTAATTAATCAAGAAAAATACTAGGGGCAATCGATCGTCCCGATCAATTGCCACAAATCTCAAAAGACTCAGATTGTCTTAAGGAAAAATACTAGGGGCAATTGTTGGTTCCAACAATTGCAATAACAACACCGATTGAGGCCCAAGAGCCCAAAACTCGAAGGCATAAAGCCCAAAGGTTCAAACCCTCCTCCATATCCACAGGCCTGTCCAAAGCCCTACCTCCACATTCAAACATTCATAGGCCTGTCCTAAGTCCTACCTCCACATTCAAACATTCTCAGGCCTGTCCTAAGCCCTATCTCCACATCAAAATTTCCCTAGGCCCGTCCTAAGCCCTACCATCACAAAAAGACAACACCTCAGGCTTACATAAGCCCTTCCACCATAAAAACACCTCCTTAGGCACACATAAGCCCTTCCACCATAAAAACACCTCCTCAGGCACACATAAGCTCTTCCACCACAAGAACACCTCCTTAGGCTCACATAAGCTCTTCCATCACAAAAAACACCTCCTCAGGCACCCATAAGCCCTACCTTCACATGAAAGCATCCTCTGGCCGACATAAGTCCTAACCTTTCTCCACATGCATTTTGGCCCATGGTAAGACCTAACTCATCTTTATATCACCCTCTTAGCTTACTTTCATGTAGATCCATCCTCAGGCTCGTCATAAGACCAAGAACCACCTTTAAGCTCGACATAAGACCTAGATCCATCCTTAGGCTTGTCATAAGACCTAGATCCACCTTTAGGCTCGTCATAAGACCTAGATCCATCCTTAGGCTTGTCATAAGACCTAGATCCACCTTTAGGCTCATCATAAGACCTAGATCCACCTTTAGGCTCGACATAAGACCTAGATCCATCCTTAGGCCCGTCATAAGACCTAGATCCATCCTTAGGCTCGTCATAACACCTAGATCCACTTTTCGACTCGTCATAAGACCTAGATCTACCATTAGGCTGGACATAAGACCTAGATCCATCCTTAGGCCCGTCATAAGACCTAGATCCATCCATAGGCTCGTCATAAGACCTAGAACCATCCTTAGGCTCGTCATAAGACCTAGATCCATCCATAGGCTCGTCGTAAGACCTAGAATCATCCCTTTAGGCTCGTAGTAAGACCTAATGTCACTCTTTAATTTAGCTGCTCCCATCAAACACATTGCATCATAAAACATTCATTCTGTTCATATAGGCATGTCATAAGACCTATCAGCATTATCCAGGCACGTCACAAGACCTGGCAACAGAAAAGTTGGCGAGGTGATGGCAATAAATCCTCTTGTGTTATGTCAACTTATTTTGGGATCAACAAATGGTGGGCGATGGCAATAAGTCCCCGGGGTTTTTACCAGGAGTTATCCCTGCACACTGGCTTAGGAGGTAATGGAAATAAGTCCACTTTGGGTCCAGCCAGGAGCAATGACACGGGTTTCAGTCCCCAGAAGCATCCGAGCATCATCAGCAGCATCAGTATCATCGGCATCATCAACATCATCAGCATATCAGTATCCTTGCATCTGCATACCATCCAGTTTTCACGTTTAGGTAGTCGACGCCTTAGAATAGCTCGACATTACTTCATTTTCATTATAGGTAGTCAACGCCTTAGAATAGCTTGACATCTTTTCACTTTTAGGTAGTCAACGCCTTAGAATCGCTTAATATTTTTTATTTTTCGCTTTTAGGTATTCAATGCGTTAGAGTCACTTGACATTATTTCATTTTTCACTTTTAGGTAGTGAACGCCTTAGAATCGCTTGACATTATTTCATTTTTCACTCATAGGTAGTCAACGCCTTAGAACAGCTCGACACAATCTGCATGCAGGGTCTTTTAAGATCCAAAATTTTAGGGCATCATTCAGGCATCAACTAGACTCTTCATATCCATTTCAAAGTCTAGTTGAAGGGGGCAATCTGTTATTCCCAAAATTTCAATCCCCTGGTTTAGGGTTTGTTAAACTTTAGTGCTGTGAGAAGCACTATGATCAAATGGTGGTGATTCCCGGTCTGATCGGTGCGTTCCAGACCACTAGGGGCAGTTCAATCATCCTCGGGGGTATTTTCGTAATTTTCAAGCCCCTTAGGACCTCCTATATGCTTTCTCTCTCCTCCGAAGAAGGGTCAAATCAATTCGAAATGCTTTGAAATTTTCCCCATTATAGAGGATGACATTTTGGACATAATGGCGTTATAATTTTGATTTTTCAAATTTTCAATAATTTTCTAGCAATTTCTGATTGAATCTGATGAGAAATTGAATTTAAAAATATTCCAATATTCAATAAATTCGATTCCACCTCAGAAAAATCACAATTGTCATACTTGAAACGTGGTGAAATTTTCACAGCAAGTTCCTTTTGGGAGGTCAATTAGCTAAGATTCTGAAAAATCTCGTTCTTACTAGATCTTTTCTATCTTTAAGAAAGTCTATATAAAGGAGCAAATCTCTTGATAAAAGGGGAATCACAAAAGCTATAGAACCCTAAGGAGTCAGAAAATACAGCCTCTCTTCAGCCTCTCATGTTTTTCAACACCCGACCACCAAAATCATACCGAAATTCCCCTGAAATCACCATTAAAACTCGTTTTCCAACTCCCAAAGCATCAACCATTATCAAAATCCCACAAAAACACCACCAAAACGAGGGAGACATCAAGAACAACCGGTGACCAGAAGCCTGGTTCGAAGCCCTTTCGAATCTGCCATCAATGGATCTCCCGACGAATCCCGACATGAAGAATCATTGTGAATTCGAAGGTAAAATAGGTGGGAATTTCACTTTTCTGACTCTCAACGACTTTACTAATTTTATCTCAAATTTGGGGTTCAAACCGACTCTTTACGGCTTCTTTATTGTTATTTGGTTTCGCTTCTGCCTTGTTACTTGTTAGTTAAGTTTCATGCTTAATTCAACTTCAAATATTTGATTACTAACATCTTGGAAATCCTTCAGGCTACACGTGTATAAATTTTGAGTCGAGAACCCACTGTCCGTGGGTGGTTCGTGACCTCAGACCTATGGTCAAGGACCACGGACGGTGGCGGGATTTCTTTTTTTTTCCAATTTTTCAAATTTTAGGGCTTTTAACAGTACATGTTCGGGCCCACGGACGCCCAGTCCGTGGTCCCAGACTTTTCAAGTTTTCGTTTTTCTTTAATTTGGTTTTCATAATCATGCAGTTTAACTGGGGTTCGTGGTCTCGGACATTTGGTCCATGGCTACGGACATAATTAAAATTTGACCTAATTCTGCCTCCGAAAGCCTAGTTTAGGTAGTTTATTTTTCACTTCAATTTTCTGTCAAAAAATGTTATAAAATAAGAAAAATAAGAAGCGCGCACTTAGGTTAAAAGGACTCGTAATAAGCCGTAATTAAACTAAGTAGAGGAAAAATGACTTCTAGGGGTAATGTAAGTAATTGAACCCTTGACTAAGTTGAATATCAAGCCCCGAACCCGACTCTCCTTTCCTAATTTGATCTAGGTTAAAATTAGGTGGCGACTCGTAATTAGGTTCCAATGAGCTAACTTAAGACTTAATAATTAGTGTTATATGACATAGTTATTAATCTTAAGTTATAAGTGGACCTAGAACCCAATCAGACCCCAATCAACTCTAATCAACATAGGGTAGTGGTTCAAAAATCATGGCTCACACCAGCATTAGTATATATTGATGATCACTTTTAGAGTACACAAAGCCTTAAAATGATAACTACCACCATAACATCTTGTAGAAAACGAACACCCACAAATTTGTTTTCTTCAAAAAAAGTTTATGCACCATCAATTACTTTAGGCCCAAATTCTTTCATAGAAATCAGCTTCATCTTCATCCGACGAGGGCCAATCGTAGCGCAAAGGTGATGCAGCCCTCTTGTGGGTATCGCCCTTGGTAGTAGAGGGATCATCATTATTGTTGAAATACCCCGAACTTAAATATAGCGATTAAAATAATTCTAATATGTATTTAAGGGCCTAATAACGCCTAAGTAATATTGGAAAGGAAAAATAAATCCAAAAGAAATGAATAAACGCTTAAAAAGTGAAAAACGCTAAATAAGCGTTAAATAACCATAGGAGGTATGAGACTTCGGTTAGCGTATTATATGGATTCTAAGGGCTTAATAAGACCTAAATAATATATGGGAACAACTTCCGAAGAAAAAGGATGCATAAAATGGATTAAAACCACAAACGAACCATAAAGCGCGTTTTTCGAGAAAACCAGGAAAACGCGACTTTAAGCGGGTTAAATAGACTCGTAACAATTTTGGTCAACCAAATAGTCTTTAATAAACATTAATGAAGGTCTAGAACCAATAAAATCAATTAAACGAGAAAATTCCAGAAAACGGGTTCCGGTTAGTAAAAACTGTAACAACCGGGAAGTTGTGGGGTGAGAGTGTAATAAAACAAAATTAGTGTGTCCACTTTTAAAATAAAAAGCAAAAATCTGATTGTGTGTATGTGGGGGTCGGATAGCCCTCTCACTCACACCCTCTTAATTTCCCTCTTACATGCTAAAGGACAACACTAAAGTAAAAAGCAAACAAAACACTCTCTCACCTCTACTTCCCCTCCCTCTCACGTATTGTTTTCCCCTCTCTCTGATTTCTATTCCTCCCAGCCGATCTCCATCTTCTCTCTCTTCTGGTTGTTGATTTTTGAAGCTCCAAAGAAGCTTCAATGGTTTCTCCACTTTACCTCCATGCTCTACCTCCATGTGAGCTCCAAATGTAAAAATAATTACATATTATTACTCCCCTCATCATTCTCTACACTTCCCTCTTTTTAGAATTTCAAAATGAGGAAGTTAATCTCCATAGGTTTTCCCCATTCAAAGAGGAAATAGCATCAATGGGTAGCTTGGAGTCCCCTCTCTCCATTAAGGTTAAAATCTACATGAAAAACTCATGTTTTCTTCATCTTCTTTTGTAACCGATTTTTACCCCTCTTGTAATGATCTATTTTCCTCTCTTTTTTGAGCATAAATTCAACCTTGAAATGGTGGTGGAATCACCTTCTTGAACCAAGGGCTAAAACCCCTCCTAAAACACTCCAAAGGTAAACCCTAGAATTTGTGTTTTAAACATTTCAATGAATTAGTATAAATCTAAGGGTTAGTATTTAATTACACTTGTTTATGTGTTCTTTGGGTGATGGGAATGGAGTTTGGCAACTCCATTCCCCATATGGCCGATTTGTGCAAGAAAGAGAGAATGAGGAAAATTGGAAAAGGAAGAAGGAATTATAAGCTCAAGGTAAGAGCTCTTTCTTAATGCTAAATTTCAAATGTATTAGAGTAATGGAATGGGTAAAACTAATTAAAGAACCCAAAATATTGTATTAGTATTGTAGTTGTGTAAGTTTGAGTATTTGTGAGCTTGTATTTGGGATTGTAGGCCATAGAGCCAAATAATTGTGTATTTGTATTGGCATTGTTGTTTAATGGAATTATTGGTGTATTGGTATTGCCTTGTGTGATGGTAGGACCCTTGTATGGGTGTGGCTAGATTAGGAATGATTTTGGCAAGAAAGGATGTATGTGGCTAAGTAAGAAAAGTAGGTGAACTATGACAAAAATTTGTAGGAATTGTGCATTCATGGATGACTTGGTGAATGGGAGAACCAAGGTGTGTATTGGAGTTAGTAGAGATGTTTAGTAATCATGGTGTAGTAATTGTAGTATAATAATGAAAGGATATAAAATCTGTAGCATGAGGTGTTTAAATGCATTGGAGAAACTAGGAAAAATTAGTGTACAAGACTTTGTGAAATGAGTGTTGGACTTGGGTATAGGTAGTGTAGTTGATTGGAAATGAATTGGAATGGTAAAATGAAGTTAGGACAAGATGCAAAATGCAAAGAGAAGTGTAGGAAATGCACAAGTGTGCTAACTGTAACAGAGAGGAAGAAAAATCTGTAGAAATCGAGCAAGTATTGAGTATGGATTTGACTAATGTTTTGAGGAGGTTTGGAACAGGATTAAGGCATGTTTTAGGGCGCTTAAACATGTAGAAAACATGTGGAAAGATTAGGAAATGATTAGAGGTGAATTAGGGGTTGAAAACTGGTGGAAAACTGTAAATTTTGACAGTTCCAAAGGTGGTCCGGGTTTGCAAATCGGTACGCAAACCCGGACCATAGCAAAAACACGGCAGAAAGACTTCCCAGGGGGTGGTCCGGGTTTGTAACCCGGACACAAACCCGGACCACATGTAAAAATGCCCAGAAACTGAAAACCGTGGTTGGTCCGGGTTTGTAGACCCGGACACAAACCCGGACCATGCTAAATTTGTAACAGAATGTGTTTTAAAGGTGTCTAATGATGGGGAAGTGAATGGTATTGGTTTTAGGTGTTGTTAAGGCCTTGTTTGGTGACCTTTAAAGGCCTTAAGAAGTGTAAACAAGTTTGAGAAGTCATTAAGAAAGTTGTAAGTTTAAGAACATTAAGTTAAACCGAAACAACGGGATAACGGGGTAAGTATGGGAATAGTAATTATGTAAGTATCGTAATGCTTGGTATTAATGGAATCATTTGACATATAGTCATTGGTTCGAGAATAAGGATCGAGGAACAAGAGTGAACATAAGTAACAAGTGAACACCCGGTAAAGTAAATTCCGGTAAAAGGTATGATTTCTTCATGATCTGTATCCTAACCTGGTTACCCCGATTTGTGTGATTATTTGATCACCTAAATAAGATAAAAGCATGAATCGGACTTTAATGCACTTACTTGTGCTTGTATTATATTTGTTCTTGCTATATTGTCTTGAACATTTAGTTTGTATAATTCATGAAATATATGGATGAAGATGAAGTGTGTATGTACCTTGTATTGTACTTGAGTAATGTATTGTACCTTGTATGAATGTGTATCTGAGTAATGGATTATTGTGTGGCATGGATGTGTGACTTCTACTAATTCCTAACTACCTAACTCCTAACGTAAGTATTGAGTAAATTGGAATGAGTAGAAGTCCGATATAGTATCGGCCACGCGTGAGGATGAGGAGACACAAGAGGTTGGATCCGATTCCTGGTTCTTAAACTTTTCCACGGCCCAAACCCCTTAAATGGGTAGCATCCTGGATTAGTGAACCAAGTAAATCCCGGTGGTGGGACGGTGTAGTCCCCGGGCCGGAGGTCCCGACGACTTGACTTGAGTATGTAGTAAGTAAGTAAAGTATTTTATGAGTAATGGTCTTGGCTGGTGTAAGTCATTGACCCCGAGTAAAAGAGTAATCTCCACCCGATTAACCCGGGTGGACAATTGGAGCTAACAAGTATGGTGTATTGAGTATGTATAGTGTAAGTATTGTGTATGTGTATTTCGGAATAAGGTAAGTAAGCATTGGATGACTTGTATTGACTTCCTTGTATGTATTGAAGTGTATGTATGTATTCCTTGTGTAGTATTGTAGTATCTTGAATAAAAGCATGTATGCATGTATGTATGTGATTGTAAAATGAATTGCATGTATACGACCAAGTGGTCGGCGTACCCTCGCTAGTACGCGGGGTATGCGGAAGTCATATGCAGCATAAGCTGAGCCCCTAGGGGCAACGTTTTTAGTGTGCAGGTACCCGAAGCGGATATGACCACAGTAAGAGACCGGCGGCTACGCTTAGATAGCTAGAAAAGTAATGTAGTTTGCAATGAACGGTATAAGGCTTGTAGCCTTCGGTGTAGAGGTGTACCAAGTGGTACGCCCCCTTGTACTTAGAAGTAAGTAGATTGTGAGGAATGGGTAGATGGTAGACTCTTAAGGAGTATGTATGAAATTGAAAGAGGTATTGTATTTGAATAAGGATCTTAGTGAACTCGGCGTACCGTAATGTATTAAAATTATGGAGTATTGTATTGAATGGAGAAAGGTAGTACTCGGTTTGTATTTGGAATGTGTAATGTAATTGTGTAGTACTCGGAAATTCCGGTCCATCAGACCGATGTTGTATGTAGTAGTAGCCTTGTTAGTCACGTGGGTGGCTAGCAGCAATGTACCACCCGCCGTTGTGTAAGTATGTATCCGGTGCGTGAGTATGGATGTATAAGGAGATTGGACGATAATGACGGTATTAGCGGTAGGGGTGTTACAATTGTTTAGCTTTGAAATCTTGAAAAGAATTATCTTTGGAATGTTTTCTTTGTTATCTTCATGATCACCAACCAGAAGAGTGTTTGGGTGCCGAAGAACAAACGTCATCTTCATTGTATGTGTCACTGTAAATGGTTGATCTGATATAAATCATAGGAGAGTTTCTATGGGACTCAACACTTTTCTGGGCATTCATTTGTGCAATAAGTATTGATAACTGAAGAAAGAGTATGAAGGATGAGAAATCATGTAAACAAGGAGAAGGTTTATATAGTAATCCTAGGGGTTCTGAAAAGGTACCTTACTTTCTTTGGAAGTGGAATATATTTATGTAACACTATATATTAGTAACTGTCCAACAACCTAGCTCTCAAACCATTCAGACTTGAAAACTAGCCACTTTAGGCCCTCAATCCTCACTTCAGCTTAAAAGTGGAAGGCCTTGTTGTTGTAGTCAACTCATTTGTATCCTTATAAACCATTTTCATTACTGCTCATATCCCGATGTGGGATGGGGGTATTACATGCTCCCCCACTCAAAGAATGTGACGTCCTCATCACAAGCCTAACATCTAAGTCCCATGGTGGACCTCTTCGCTAGGTGTCGGGTAACCCATCCCGACACAGTACCAAGTCTACTCTAATACCATTTGTAACACGCCATATGGGTAACTGTCCAACAACCTAGCTCTCAAACCATTCAGGCTTGAAAACTAGCCACTTTAGGCCTTCAATCCTCACTCCGGGTTAAAAGTGGAAGGCCTTGTTATTGTAGTCAACCCAAATGTATCCCTATAAACCATTTTCATTACTACTCATATCCCGATGTGGGATGGGGGTATTACCTTTTAACTAGTGATTGAGGGGTTCAATGGCTTCATTCAAAACGACAGACATGCATTTAGTAAGGAGTGAAATACGAAGTTAATGCAATAACCTGCAGTTTCCAATTACTGTTAACAATGACATTAAATAAACAACAGCCATAAGTAACAATCACAAGGGATAAAAAGTGAATGGACTATAAATCTAGTGACATGTTACCTGTTGGCTGCTTATCAACTATTAATGTCAGAAAATCCACACCAAAGATTCTTCAAATCCCGCAGCGCATTGGCTATTTCGTAGACGCAGTAAAACTATCATTACTTCCACTGCACAAGATACATATCATTCAATTGTGGAAGATGACTGTCAATCAAACTTGAAATACATCTTACCTAATAGTACGCATGTCATCTTCATTATTTTCCACATAGCACTAAATTCAACTAGAGTGTATACGTGTATGAAAACTTGTAGGATTGGATGGCTGAATCAAACCAACTCAAGGTGTTAGTCTGTGAGATGGTTTAACTCAATCGTGCTAAGTATGCAGAAGCAATGATGATGTGGAAACACTCAATCGAACTAATCGCGTGGAAGCAGTTACTCAAACTCGAAATGTAAAAAGACTCTAACGAACTAATTTTGAGTATACTCGAAAGATGGAAAGACTTGACTGAACTTAACAAGATACACAAAATAAGTTATTTTATTTCCTGGTCAAAAACAAAACAACTTACAATGCCCACCCCGTAGATGAAATCTATTTTGTGGTTTTCACTCACTCACCCAATACACTCTCTTATCAGCTCAATGATAAATGTAGTGAAACTAGGACCGTCCTATGACGAATCTGTCTAGAAGCTCTAACTAACTTTGGTACGATCTCTCTCAAGAATATACTGCAGCTCTCTTACAATGTTTGTCAATAAAATCTCTCAGAAAGTGCAAGTGGTAACTAATGATTACAATCTTATTTATATAGTTTCTAAATTAGCTGTTGCAAAGAGTTAGTTCCACAATTTTTGGAACTAACTTAGTTGAGCTTGGACTGGGTTGAGTTGCGCCAGTCTTCAGGCGAAATCTTCGGGAATGACTTGAGTGGTCTTCCGTCCGTTGGAGCAGTTTTGGAGTTGGCAACGCGGCTTCTTGAATGTCGTAACGACTTGAGGAATTTTGTCTTGCTTCATGGGATACACAGACTGTGTTGTGTTTTGCAGCGATCGGTTGATTCTGTTGTGGTGCTCTGGTTGACTCCGTTAAAGTTATGGCTATCTCAGCAACACTTCATGTTCCAACAGTTTCCCCCATGTTACTGATGATAGCAAAACTGTCGTGAATCCTGAGCGATTCAATCCTGCAAAACAAAGCACAGAGAACTAGGGGAACCGACCCTCTCAAGGTTCCCCCTTAATCGATGCAGAAAAGATTGTGTAACTCTGTTGAAATTCCCCCTTGACCGTCATGAGTAACTTTCAGATAAGCACAAAACCCACAAAAAAATACACATAAAAAGTTATAAGCAATGTAAAGCGAGTAACTGAGAGTAAAAACCACTAAAACCAGCTAAATCGAGCAGCAAGAAGTAAAGTAGACAAAAAGCACAGTTAGAGCCTGTACACTAGATGGGATTCACCGCTTCCCCCTTTTTGCATTCATTAGAGGGAAGCTTTGCAGTTAGTGACAGTTAGTCGAGTGTGCAGAAAACATTCACAAAATAGTGTTTAGAACTTACAACCAACCTAAGTTCTAACACTACGCGAACACACACACACACACATCAGGGGGCTTTCAGGTCATTGGGATTTGGGGGTGGGCTTGATAGCAGCAGAAAAATCCAGTAGTGCATCCTGCATTGCCGACATAGCCGTCTCCAGTCCCTTGAGTCTATCCACCATCTTCACATTGCCATCAGCCAACTCGCCCGTAAGAAAGAGCAGTTTATCAGTCTTCTCCTCAAGTCAAAGGAGTCTGTCATTGTCGGCAGACGTTGAGGCAGTGGTGACTTGGGGGATGGCCGTGGGTGGCTGTGGAGGGAGCAGTTGAGCCTTGTCAATGGAGGTGAGTCTGTTGAGGTATTTGAGGTTGATAGTGTTTGCCTCCTCGATGGACTCTGGCTGCGCATTCTCCAGCGGGACCTGAAAGAATTTAAAAATCCGAGGAAGCCAGAAGATATAACCAAGGGAGAGTCTTGGGGTTTCATCGGAGTGGGCCATGTGATTGAGCATTAAGAAGGCCAAGTTGACAGGATGACGGTGAAGAACACAATACATAATTTCCAGATCAAGAGAATTAACCATTTGGTTTTCTTCTTTGCGGGAAACAATGTTTTTGATGACCAGTATATGAATGAGTTGGTGGAGAACGGAAAGGTCTGCCCTAGGAATTGAAGAACCCATTTTTCTTTTGTAGGAGAAAAAAATGGTAAATTTTTTTGTCAAGGAACTTCTGGGTGGACACCCTTGTCATAAAACTGCAGACCAGAATTTGGGATACCAAGAATCTCAGATAGTCGATTAAGATCAAAGAAAATAGGGTGGAGTTAATAAAAGACTGTGGGGACCAATTTCTAATGACGAGATTTTGGTAGAAGTCAATAGACTCTTGCAAGAACCATTCAGAAACTTCAGAGAATAAGTGAGTCCATCCCTGAATTTCAAGCATACTGACTAGGTCACCTAAGTGTGTGGAAAGGGCCCAAGAGAGATCGAGATATTTACCCTTAACCAGATTTTGATTGGAGGAAGCATCTCTGATCATGTGTTGTTGTTGAAATATGTCAATCTTTGCAGTGCGCCGTGATGCCTTGCAATTTGGCTTGTACGAGCGTGTGAATGTGGTGCCAGTAGAGGTGTTATGACTTGTAGTAGTGACTGGTGGTGTGACTTGGACGGGGGAGGACTTGCTGGTCGTGAAGGAGACTATGGGTGGTAACGCAAGGGGAGATTTTTGTCGAGAGTGAAGGACTCTTTTAAGAGCAGGGTGTGGAGCTGTTGTTTGTCACTTGGTGGTTGTGGCTCTGGCCTGAAGATAAGCGTGAAAGTGAGTGATGTGGGTAAGGTGTGCAGGAGAGAGGGATGGATTGGGAGAGTGGATGGGATGGTGCGCTTTATAGGCTAGGTAGCAGACGGAAGATGCAAAGTTGTGGCGCGTGTCAGTGGGTTATGGAAGACGCGTGAAAATGATTTGGAAAAAATAAAGGGTTGAGATTTCGGGAGTGGTTTGAATCACTGACGTGTTCGAGAAATACGTAGAGATAAAACACAGATAGGTGTAAGAACAACACAATTCATAGAACTATTTACTGATACAGATTGACTCAATCTAACTACAAGCATTACCTTTCGACGACTGCGTCTAGAGGAAAGGAGATACAACCGCCTAGGTGGACGGAGTCATTCCAATTGCAAGTTGATCTTTCGTGGGAACAAAGTCAAGTTTGATTACCTTTTTCTCAATACAGTCCTTCAAGAAATGGAAGCAAATTTTAATGTGTTTGGTTCTTGAATGTTGGACTCGATTTTCAGAGATTTTGATGGTGCTTTTATTCCGCAAAATATTGGGATTTGATCTTGGGTGATGTGGTAGTCTTGCAATTGTTGTTTCATCCAAAGGATTTGTGAGCAATAAGCCACAACAGAGACAGGTTCTGTCTTAGCTGTGGAAAGTGCGATAGAGTTTTGCTTTTTGGAGGACCATGAAACTAAGCAAAGACCCAGAAATTGTGCATTACCTGAAGTACTCTTTCGATCTTGTAGGGAACCATCCCAATCAGAGTCACTAAAACAAGATAAATTAAAAGTAGGGGAACGGGGGTACCATAGATAGAGTGTACTTGTAGTTTTAAAGTATTGAAATATACGTTTGACTGCCTTGAGATGGGACTGTTTTGGCGCTGCTTGAAAGCGAGCACAAAGACAGACTACATGAAGGATATCAGGATGGCTGGTAGTCAAGTAAAGGAGAGACCCTATCATTCCTCTGTACTCTGTTGCATTTACACCGACTCCGTTGTCATCGAGATGGAGTTTAGTAGTGGTGCAGCCGGGGGTCGACATGCTCTTGACATTTGAGAGGTTGTACTTTCCAAGAAGTTCTTTGATGCACTTCTGTTGGTGGATTTTGATCCCATCTTTCTCCTATTGAATTTGAAGCCCTAGGAAGAACCGTAGTTCGCTTAACTCATTCATGGAAAACTCTTTCTTCATAAGGTTAGCAAAATGTTCGCAAAGGGAGTTACTTGTAGACCCATAAATAATATCATCCACATAAACTTTTACTAAGAGTAAGTCATGTGATGAGTGAAGTATGAATAATGTTTTGTCTACGTTACCTCTGGAGACACCATTTTACAAGAGATATGAGGAGAATGCTTCATACCAGGCAAGCGGAGCTTGTTTGAGTCCATAAGGGCTTTACATAGTTTGTAAATGTAGTCGGGATGGACAGCGTCACTGAACCCTGGGGATTGCTCGACATAGACTTCTCTATCAATATAGCCATGAACAAAAGCCTGTCTTGAAGTCCATTTGATATAATGTAAAACCTTTAAATGCAGCAAATACAATGAGCATGCGGATTGCTTCAAACGTGCTACTGGTGCGAAGGTTTCTCATAGTCAATCCCTTCAACTTGATTGTAACCCTGTACTACCAAACGAGCTTTATTTCGTTAAACTTGTCCTGCATCATTAAGATTATTACAAAAAACCTAGCGAGTGCCAATAGTCTGTTGATGTGTGGCTCGAAGGACTAATTCCCAGACAGCATGTCGTTGAAGGGAATTAAGTTCCTCCTACATAGCAGTGACCCAGTCGCTATCAAGCAAATCCTCTTTGACAAATTTAGGTTCAGTACTTGAAAGAAAGGCACCAAAGGCATATAGGTTTTGCATGGCTTGAAGAAGAGTTTGGACACCTAAATTGGGATCAGATAGAATGTTTTCAGGAGGATGTGTTGATGCTTGTTGAAATTTTCGATGTGAAGTAGGAAAGGGTGTATCGTGCTCAGTGGAATCAAAGTCCAATTGCTGAGGAGTGAGTGGGTCAGAGATGTGGTCAGTGTCAGTGTCATCTGTGGTATGGCTTTCTTTTCCTGGGGTGTTTTCAGTCTGGGAGGATTGAATGTCCTGAAGTCTACTTATTGGGACTGTGATGAAATGTGGGTCAGTGAGAAATTCATCAGGAGCAAAGTCAAGTTGATCAAAAGATGGGCCAACATCGTTGAACTCATCGAACTTGACCTGAGCGCTTTCTTCTAAGCACTATGTTCTCAAATTAATAGCATGATAAGATTTACTTTTAGAAGAATAGCCAAGAAATATACCTTCATCACTCTTGGGCGAAAACTTACCCAAGTTGTCCTTACCATTGTTGTGTATATAACATCACAACCAAAACGTCTGAGATGGATGAGATTTGGTTTGCGTTGTCGTAGAATCTCATAGGGAGTCTTTTGAAGAAAAGGGTGGATCAAGGCACGATTAAGCACATAACATGTTGTATTGACTGCATCTACCCAATAGGACGGAGCCAGTTGACTGTCAATAAGCATGGTTCGTGCCATCTCACCTAAGGTCCTATTATTACGTTCGACGACTCCGTTTTGCTCAGGAGTTCTTGCAGATGCAACTTGATGATCGACTCCTTTATCCCTGCAGAACTCATCAAAAGACTTGTTGCAAAATTCAGTTCCCTAGTCAGTTCTCAGGGTTTTCAGTGTAAATAAGAATTTGGTGACTAAAACCTTTTGAAGTTTTGTGAACTCAGTGAAGGTTTCATCCTTAGCAGACATAAAAATAACCCAAGTCCATCTAGAATAATCATCGACTATGACCAGGATGTACCTCTTACCACTTCTACTTTGAGTGCGCAAGGGACCAACAAGATCCATGTGAAGCAATTCCAATGAGGAGCTAGTTGACATAGTTGACTTACTTTTGAAGGACGACCGAGTGTGTTTACCTTTTATACAAGCTTCGCAGACAGAGTCTGTGTCAGGTAAACCAATAACTAGGTCCTTACTCTTGAGTTTATTCAACAACCAGTGATTTGCGTGACCGAGTTAGGTGTGTCACAATAGTTGATTCTTGGATTGAACGTTTAGGCAGACGTGATCATCCGGGTTGATTGAGTTTAAGCACATCTTGTAGAGATTTCCTTCTCTGCGCCCAATGGCTTTTAAAGACCCTGTACGCTCATCAAAAACTTTGAAATCGAAGGATGATAAAAGTATCAAATTAAATCTATCACAAATTTGAGAAATACTTAACAGACTATGTTGAAGAGCAGTGACCAGATGGACTCTATCTACCTTAAATTTGAAGGGGTTACCGATGGATCCAATTCCCACGATTTCACCTTGGTAGTTGTTTCCAAAGGTGACCTTACCTCCTTTCTAGGATGAAAGTGAATTGAATTGAGTTGGATCTCCCGTCATATAACGAGAACATCCACTATCTAAATACCAGCAGTCTTCATTCGCCTTCACCAACAAAATAAGAGATCATCTATTAGTTTTGGGAACCCGGATGTACTTGGGTTCCCTTTTCGAACCAGATTGTTTTAATTTTTTTTGAGCTTCAAGAATTAATCTGACTCATTTGAGGTTGAATGAAAGATCTCTATTCAATTTATCACAGGCATTATCCCGTTGTCCAAGACTCCCACGGTAACCACAGATCTTGGTTGGAGGAAGGTTGGCGTATTTTTGTTGTCCATTCCGCCAAGAATCAAATTGTTCCTTTCTTGTTGGTGTTTGGGTTTGTTGTCGGACTTAGACATGTTTGTAGGAATATTGAATTTGTCTTTATGCCATTTAGACTTGGATTGAGTGCATCCAACTCCAGATCATAAATTAATAATCTTTTCAAAAAGTTTTTCTACTTTCTTTTGGAGGTCATCACGGTCTTAACTAACTTCCTTGATCTTGGAGTTAGCCCACTCAGGCAATTCGGAGGATGTGACCTGTTTAATGAAGTTGACTGGTTTGAGAGAGAGGGCATGCTCTTTTTCTTTCAGCTTTTGAGTGAGTTATTTGACAGAAGAATTTAAGGAAATGACCCTAGATTCAGAGTTGTTTAACTCATTTTGAAGAGCACGACATTTATCAGTAAAAACAGTGAGATCTCGTTGGAGAGAGTCAATCTGAGTGAGCGACTCCTCCTGTTCCCTTGGGTTGGATTCGGTAAGACTCTTGGTTTTGTCAAGCTCCTTTTTAAGAGAGTCAACTTGGGTCTAGAGTCTTGCAGATCTAATCTAAGTGAGCAGGAAAGAGTCTTATGTTCCTCAGCTTCATCTCTCAACGCGTACATTAGACCCTTTGAAATCTCGAGTTCCTCATTTACCTCGGAAACTTTTCTGTTAAGATTAGCTTTGAGAGAGTTAGTCTCAGAAACCATTTTAGCAATCAGAGTTAGGAAACCTTTAGGGGATATACGATAAAGATCTGTCTCAAGACGAGTGTGAGTTACCTTGTTGTCAGGGATCATAGACTTTGTTGGATCATGCGCCATGAGACAAATCAGACAGCTTGATTCTGCATCTTGATCGTCAGAGTCTGAGTCACCCCAACCAACGGATGCCATTAGTGATCTTCCTTGAGGCTTTCCGAACTGGTTTTTGAGAAGAGGGCAGTCCTTCTTGAAATGGTCAGGCTTGTTGCAGTTAAAGCAAGTGATAGAGTTGAAAATTTGTTTGGACGAGTTTGAGACCGACTCTGTCGATTTGGCTGACTCCGCATGAATTTTCGAAAATTCTTTACTATGAAGACGAAGTCTTCCATAGTCTCAGCCTCACTTTCTTCAAATATGATATCCACTAACTCAGCCTTTGCTTGTCTAACTTGGTTATCAGCAATATAGGCACCGTCTTGACTGTGCAGAGTCGTCTTAACCTACAAGGCTTGGTCATTTATAGCAGTAGTTTGACCAGAAGAGGAAGATGATGCATTACCACATTTTTTTCTGACATTTTTCTTGTACTTATCTACATACTATAGATAAGACCCTAATTCTTGACAGCTCCATTTGGAAAGATCTTTGCAAGCTTTGGTGGAGATTACAGTTTCTGCCCATTCTTCTTTGAGACTGTCAAGCAGCTTGTACAAGACACTCTCCCTATCTGGTAGAATATTGACTTCCTGCATAGTAGTTGTTAGTAGGTAAAAACGACCAAGTACATCTTCTAGAGACTCACTAGGTTTTTGTAGAAAGTTCTCATAGTCCATTCTCAATTCTTGGCCTTGCATTTCTTGAGTTCAGTGACTCCTTCGTGGGTTGCTTGAAGAAAAGTCCAGATTTCATTTGCGGATTTGCAGTGATTGAATCTTCTTTTTTCTGGAATGGACATGCATGTGTAGATGGCTCGAGAGGCCTGTCGATTCAGTTCATACCTTTTACGATCTTCCGCAGTCCATGTACAACGATCTGGATTGGCTGTGAGATATCCTTCGATGACTATCTCCTATAATTCAGAGTTAACGGGCTCGATGTGATGCTCGATCTCATTTTTCCAATGATCATAATTTGTGGAAGTGAGTCTGGGATGCTCGAAATGCATCTTGTTGTTTTAATAGGCGAAGAGATCTGCCATTGCTACTTAATTGAATGTCAGCTAGACGACGATCTGATACCACGTGTAGGATCAGATGGCTGACTTAAACCAACTCAAGGTGTTGGTCTGTGAGATGGTTTGACTCAATCGTGCTAAGTATGTGCACTAGTAGAGAAAAGAGTTCATAACACGGTTGTTTTACCTTATATAACACGGTTATGTGGGGTGTTATATATTGCAGTCGTATAAAGTATTGTATTTTATAACACTGTTGTTTCAACTATAACCGTGTTATAAAATGGATTACCACTGTGTTAATTTTGGGGCGAAACAAGTTTTATAACACGGTTGTACTAAAGAACCGTGTTATAAAATGTTGTACCCGCCAATTTCTAACTGTTTTATAACACAGTTCCTTAGAATAACCGTGTTATAAAACCGTCAATCCCATCATTTATTAACTCTTTTATAACACATTTACACTAATCAACCGTGTTATAAAACTTATTTTAAAAAAATTCCAGTTCCCCCTGTACAGTAGCTATCAATCCCTGCTTATTACACAACATACATTAAATGTGCAGTCACACCAATTTCCAAGAAGTGTCTGAATCCATTTGTCATATATTCTTTGTTATGTTGCATAAATTCTACAATCATCCCACAATTCCTTACGCACATGTATGCCTTTACAAAAACAGAAACTACTATGTAATTACATGACTATGAGCAGTCTAAAAGTATCATACAAACACAGTGTGAAAAAAATACTGAATCAATTCTTCTCTTATAAGGTCCACTTCCTTCATGGTGTAGCTATCCACAACATAGAAAGGAATTCATACACCTGATATTTAAACCAACAGAAATATAAGAACAAGTATACAATACAGTTAAGAAGTGTTCAAGGAAACAACTAACATATTACTACACTTCACTTACCTACGCTCTATAATAAAGTACAAAATAACAAGTGTGAAGTGCACATTGCAGTGCAAAAACCAGAGACAAAGTGCCCTGAATGCAGCAGTAAAAACAGATAAAAGAAATAGCATTATCCATGAGATCAAACTGTTGTAACTTGGAGCAAAAGTCAGAAACAATTGAGCCAGTTTACCATCCCACATTTTCTGCTCAGAAACAGAACTAAACAAGGCTTAACAAAGCCAAGCAAAATCATATTCACTTAATTTCAGCATGATAATATCAGTTTAATGCTTATTTCAGAGTGATAATGCAGTAGCAGTGTAGAGCAGGAGAGCAATTCACTTTTGAAGTGAAAAAACAAGGGAAAAATGACCACAATCTATAAGACTGTCACAAATATGCTTGTAATCTAATCAAAACAGTAGGGCAGAAAGAGTGCAATGATAAGCACTATAGCAGCCCATAGATTCAGTTTTTGTTCAACTAATGCATTGTGACGACAGTTTAATTCAATGAAAACATACTTTAATACGTGCAAAGTAGATTTATAAATTGAGAAGTAGAAGCAAAATATTCTTACAAGAGAAGTATTTGAAGACATGCAATTAGGGTTGAATCTTAGAGCTTTTATCTTCAATTCCAACTTGTTTCTATTTGTGGTGGGCTGACCAGGTTTGTTGTAAACACCTGCACTCACATTGTGGAAATGAATCAGTGAACAAAGAATTTCCCACATAAATAAAGAAGCTTACATCCTGGTTAGAGATGACCCTTCAAAGTGATCCCAAACTGTATTCAAAACAGGTATAGTATAAGCAACCAAACAAAAACTTCCTAATTGTTTCCTTCTCTCTACTATAAACATCTTGAAGATATGACCATCCTTTATACAGTAAATTAGATTCACTTTGATCCACATGAATCACTTTCTGAAATCAATATCACAATTAATGAAAACATTTTGGAAGTTGGACAATGACATGTGAGGAAATAAAAAGGCACAAAATTTGTCTTCAAGTTAATTAGCTCCTCTAACATCTATAAGCCCCAATCACTTTCTTTCTTTGATTTAGGTTTAAGAATCAGTACTCCTAAACCAGCTGTTAGCCGAGTTAAAACAGAGGTACATGTATAATGTATTTTTGGCAGGGAAACCAGCTGTTAGCCACTAATACTGCTGCAGCTTAAGGAATGCACTCAATTCCGGTAATAAGAAACTCCCCACAAACAAGGTTGTAGTTTTGAAATCCACACCAAACAATTAAACACACCGATCAGGTAAAATAATGTATGTGATACTCAATCGAAACCCAAACAAGCGGTATTCTAATTCAAAAAACGCCCGTAGCAATTTTGTTTTGAGTGATAACAATGTTTATATACAGAATGGTCAAAATCAGCCCATAGATGCTTATTGGAGTCTAACCTTTACTGATAAACAACACAAAGAAAGATATCAAATTGCATTTTCATGACTGCCATAACAAAAAAAGGATATAGAAGGGAAAAAGTGCAGTTTTGATGTGTTCACTGTGACATGATAATATAACTCTTACCGTAGGTTTCCTCCCACAGCAGTCTGATTTTGATAGACTCTGCACTTCGCTCTTCCATAGCAATCACCCACAGCAGAGAACCAACTCTGAATCAATTTAAGGGCTTATCTACTCACATCTGTCTCATTTATGTTAGCTTTGATCTGAACAAATTATGACCTTTTGTATAAGTAAATTGCATTTAGATAGTAACTGAAGTGGTGAACAGGAAAAAGAGAAAAGAAGACCAGATAATAATCAGGTAATAGGATTAAGAGGTATATGAAAGAAGAGAAACAAAGAAAAAAGATGAGAGATCACTTCAATCCTTTTCTGATTTGCACGGAGAACCAATTTTGGGCTGATATGTCTCACTTAATTGGGTTGGACATGATTCAGGTCTGGAAATACATATGTTTTCCCAAAATATCATGTTTAGTCACTCCTAATCGTCAAGTTAACATATTCTTCATGCAAAAGAAAAAATTAAAACCAATCCACTTAGGTTTGACAGAAATAAATTATGACAAAAAGGATGCATGAGAAGCACATAATGATATTGTATAATTTAGCAGAACATTAAAGAGGTTTTTTTATAAGATTTTCCCAAGAAATTTTAATCTAATAATAACATTTATGACTAGAGTAACACACTATATTTTTAATAATGATAAATTTTGATCTCATCTCCTCAACTCTGAGAAATTCTTCTGCATACTCTTGTATATCTTGAATTATTGTAGGAAAGCCAAAAGTAGAGTTCTTAGCATACAACAGCCGAATTCGCTTGTGTATTTCCATTATCTTAATATTTCACCAAGCATCATTATACATCAGAAAAACAAATATTTATTTCAAAGCTCAATCATTTTAGAGATACCAGTGTTTGAGCAATAGGGTCATTGGTACACCACTCTTGTTCCCATTTAGAACATAACCTCTTTCAGCTCGGTCAGCTTTGCATTTCATGCTCACAACATCTTAACCAGTTGGAGAAAAACAAGAGCAGCAAACAATAATCAGTATATAACTAAATATGCCAAGGACCATAAATTATAGCAAAAAGCTGATCTTACAATTGGTATACAATGTTTGGAGAAAAGCATTTGAGTGTGGTAAAGTAGATAGTTATGAACAATGCTGGTACAGGGTATGATTTAAATTTTACTGATCCAATTTAGTAGAAAGAAAATGTACATCTCAGATTATGTAGTGGTCTACTTTCATTGTCGACCCATTGGATATTTTAAATGCCAAAAAAATGACAATTTACAATGATTGAGTAAAACTTATGTCCAAACAACATGATTTCTCATATAAAATGAGGTTTAGAAGCGTACCATTTGGTTCACTCATTGCTAAAGCACCCACGTGCTCCCCATTGATGAGCTTCATATGAAGAAAAGACAGTTAGGATGAGGAAAAAAACAGTCTTAAATTTTTCATACTTAGAAACTCAAAGAACGACTATATTTCATCATTATGGAATCTTTCCCATTATTGAAGTTATTAAGAGTAAAATTATTGAGAAAGGTGAAATTTAAAAGAAAAAACTCAGTAATTCTTTGAAAGCGGCATGCGGAACTTAACATTGTAAACTGAACGCATAAAGTCCACTTCATAGAGACTCCAAACCTTTGGTAAATATTTTTCCTTCTGAGCAGGATTTGATACTTCTGATGTAAACTGGTGTCTACATAGATAAAGTTTTTCAAAGTTTCATTCTGCTCAGCTATTATCTAACCAACCAAAACAATACAACTACTGAATCAAGAATACAACGGATCATCGCACTACAAGCATTATAAATGATCAAGTTAGAAATGAGCGATCGACATTCCTCACTGTTTACAAAACCATAAAAATTTATCGACAATTTCATGCCAGCAGATCCGAATCACAAAAGTTTCAACACTATGGAAATTATTGTCAAAGAGGTCTATACAACATAAAGAGTAAGCGGTACTATATCATGTTGGTTGTCAAGCAGATTATGAATTTTTTATATGCTTTATTAACTGAGAGCAGTGGAGAAAGAAACCTCTAAGTGGGCTATGTAACAGCTCAAGAATGTAGAGCCAAAGTGCTGAAAACAGAGCTAAACAAGGCTTAACCAAGCCAAGCAAAATCAGATTCACTCACATCCTATTAAGACATAAACAGGGGCAAAAACTAAAGCAGATATTGCAACACTCTTAATTGGAAAAATTGTTGAGAAAAGCCTATTAACAGCAGCAAAAATCAGGCACTAAAAAGCATAATTTCGCAGGTTTAATCACCACGTTAGCTAGGCATAAAATCCAAGCCGGAATCCAGATCAAACTTGTTCATACAGTAGCGACAACAGTGGTAAAATTCTGTGAAAAACCCAGTTCAGTTACCACTGGTGCGTTCTCCATAATTAGACACGTGTAGTAAGTTGACAACGATCATGTAAGAACAGAAGAAAAATGAGGCTCAAATTAACAGGCCAATAATTGCAGATTCATGATGCTTCAAAGTGAGGCGTAAGACACCAGCACAAGTAGGTAGATTATGACCACAATTTGATAGTTAAAAAATTGCTAAAAGTGCTTGTAAAAGCAGCAGTATCAACAACAATTTAAAACATGTTATGTGCCATTCTTATCAGCTTGAATCCAGCATAATCAAGGCTCAAAATAACCAAACGAATAAATCTTTAAACAGGCCATAATGTGGCTGTAAAATGGAGACTTAATTGAGGCAAAATTGAGCAATAATCTGACCAGAAAAAGCTTCTGTAGCAGGCCTTTACAGTAGCAGCAAAAATTGACCAGAAGATGTGCACATTCTGGAGCAATAATCAGAAGCAACACAGGATTAAAATCTGAGTCAAACACTGGTTAACAACTGACCATAACAGCTGCATAAATAGAAGAAAAAAAGTCTAGGCAGAAGTTTAGTTCAAATCGAGCAAAAATTTATCCACACCCATAACTCTTCTCAGATGTCACACAGTTCTTCAAGTTTTTATATAGGAAGGAAATGCAAGTATGAGAAACAAATACGGAGCAAAATCGCACCATCTCCCACCATTGCAACCCATTATTCAGTTATTCGATTTCAAACTCACCATGGCTCCATAGAAGCTTAAATTAGGTCTAGAGACGTTACCTTCTTGGCTAAGAAGATAAATCGAAGAAAAATATAGAGGAAGGGTTCACGCGTATGTGTTTCTTTTTCCCTCGCGTCTGCCTCGGTTTTGTCTTCGCGCTTGGGGCAGCGGAGGAGATGGAAGAAATCGAACAGAGAAACAAAGATGAAGCTTGACGGGAATGGAGGAGTTCAACCAGAGAGACTGTTGGGCAAAATAATGTTGAAACTATCTTGCTAACTATGGGCAGTGAACCCAATCATTGTAGTACAACAAGGTCGTATCCACAGGGACTTCGTAACTGTCTAGCTAATTATAAGCTTAGTAAATGTGCAAGAGGATATATACAAAAGTGTATAAATGTAAATTAGGGGTTTTGGGTTGTAATTGGAGAAACAAAGAAAAGCAATAAACACTAAACTAACAATCTAGGATAGGTGTAGCCCGGGATGGATATTTGCACCTGTCCTCCCCTTACTACCGATTGTCGAACCTCGAACTCATACCTAAACAACGGGAACACTTAATTAATTTTCAACCTAATATAGGCCTACTAATCCTAACCAATTTAACTGAAACTTCTTAATCAGCTAAGCTTCAGGTCAATCGACAACACTAAGCTCAAGTTCCACTAAAGTTGCAATGTATTCTAATCTCAAAATCATTGAAATCAGAGTACACCGTTTTAGTCTCTAACAGTTTAGGTTTCCATCTCAGAATATCATTTTGATAGAATCCCACAATAATGCTAAACTAATCGGTAGGCCAAACCAAACAATTTAACACATAGAAGACAAATTGAGCAAAACCCTTAACAAATCCCCAAATCATGAGCAACAAGTTTAGAAGTCAAAAACACTCAATAATCATCTTCATTAAGCTCAAAGACTAAAATAAAGCACAAACACAAGTTCAATATTCAACAATGGAGTTTTGGGGGATTTGGGGCTTTATCCAAATCCCTAGATACAAGTGAGTCAAGTCTCCATTAAAGCACAAATAAGAGAAAAGGGAGAAGAGATAGCCATTAATGGAGCTTGGAGGGAGGTGAGCTTCTCTTCTTCTCCTTCCTCTTCTTCTTTCTTCTTCTCCTTCTTTTTCTCTTCTTTTCTCTACTTCTACGTCGCCTGGAGTCCTCCTCCCCTACTCTCCCTCTTTCCTCTCTTTTTCTCCTTTTAAAAACGTAAATCTGGGCAAAATTTCGACCCGACCGGCCTTGCAAGGTCGGTCCTAGGGTCGGTCGGAGTCAGTAGCGATTTCGGGCGCGTTTTTAAGTTCGACCGACCTTACAAGGTCGGTCCTAAGGTCGGTCGATTCCAGTAGCTTGCAAAAACGCAAATCTGGGCAAAATTTCGACCCGACCGACCTTGTAAGTTCGTTCCTAAGGTCGGTCCTGTGGATAGGCCAATAGTACAAAACAGGCTTACCGCAGCGCCCCTATTGCAGCGGTTGTAAGAGGAACCGCTGCAATAGGACGTTTTAAAATTTTCGCATCACCTACCGCAGCGGTTGTTAGCTAGGAACCGATACGGTAGGTGACGCAAAAAATTTAAAATGTCCTATTGCAGCGGTTCCTCTTACAACCGCTGCAATAGGGGCGCCGTGGTAGGTAGATCGATTTTTTCAAAAAAAATCCCGCTTATTTTTTAAAAATTTTCACTATCCCGCTTTTTTAAGCCTATTGCAGCGGTTGTTAGCTAAGAACCGCTGCAATAGGTAGGTCGATTTTTTCAAAAAAAATCCTGCTTATTTTTTTCAAAAATTTCACTTTCCCAGTTTTTTTTAGCCTATTGCAGCAGTTGTTACTAGAAACCGCTGCAATAGGTAGGTTGATTTTTTCAAAAAAAAAAAGCCCGCTTATTTTTTTCAAAAATTTCACTTTCCCGGTTTTTTTTAGCCAATTGCAGCGGTTCTTACTAGGAACCGCTGCAATAGGTAGGTTGATTTTTCCAAAAAAAATAAAATTCCCGCTTATTTTTTTCAAAAATTTCACTTTCCCAGTTTCTTTTTAGCCTATCGTAGCGGTTGTTACTAGGAACCGCTGCAATAGGTAGGTCGATTTTTCAAAAAAAAAAAATTCCCGCTTATTTTTTTCAAAAATTTCACTTTCCCAGTTTTTTTAGCCTATTGCAGTGGTTCTTACTAGGAACCGCTGCAATAGGTAGGTCGATTTTTTCAAAAAAAACAATTCCCGCTTATTTTTTTCAAAAATTTCACTTTCCCATTTTTTTTAGCCTATTGCAGCGGTCTTTACTAGGAACCGCTGCAATAGACTTTTTGTTTTAATATAAAAGTTTCTCCTCTGTTAACTGACGTTTATTATGTTTTGCGCTCTCCTTCTTCTGGCCGCGGTGAACAAGGAACAACTCTGCGCTCTCCTCTTCTCTTCACTCACGGTCGATGGCGAACAAGGTACGCATGCTCTGCGCTATCTTCTTCTTTCACTCATTTATTCTTCTTCTCTTCCCTCATGGTAATATGCTCGAACTTATCTTTACTTCGGTAATTTTGTAACCCTAACTGAGAACAAGATGCCCTGCGCCTCCATTAATATTCTCACGCGGTAATTTTGCAACCCTAACTGGCGAACAAGAACATATATGCTATGTGCCTCTTTCTCTTCTCATATCTACACCTCTTTTACTGTAATTTTGCAAATCTGGTTGGTCGACGAGGAACAAGGGTTGCGCCCCTGTATTCTCATCTCATGGTAATTTTGCAACAGGTTTGGAGAACAAGGAACATGTTGTGCGCCTCACGGTAATTTTGCAACTTGATCTGGTGAAAAAGGGAACATATTTTGCGTCAATTCTGAACTGGTGAATGGCTGCGCGAGGAAGAAGATGAAGCAGAATTTTTTTTAAAAAAAAATACCTATGGCAGCGGTTCCTAGCTAACAACCGCTGCAATAGGCTTGTTTTTTTTTCAGAAGCCCACCTATGGCAGCGGTTGTTAGCTAGGAACCGCTGCCATAGGCTTGTTTTTTTTCCCAAAAGCCCACTTATGGCAGCGGTTGTTTGCTAGGAACCGCTGCCATAGGTAACCTACTGCAACGGTTCAAAAACCGCTGAGATAGGTCGAGACCCTATCGCAACGCACCTCATCGCAGCGGTTCTAGAACCACTGCGTTAGACCCAAAACAACCGCTGCGATAGGTCTATTTTGTACTAGTGGGCTAACTTCAAAACGTTGTATCTTCTTCGTTTTAACTCCGATTTTGGATCCGTTTGCGCCCACGCATTCCTCTCTTCGTCTAATTACTCCTAGCTATGTTACTCCTCCTGTTTATACAATAAATGTGTAAAACACCAATAAAACACAAAACTAGAGGAAAACAAGCTAGAGTGGAGAAATGAGCATGAAAAGTGTTGATTAAACATATGAAATACACCCCTAAAACATGCTCATTTGGACACTCATCACACCCCCACACTTACCTTTTTGCTTGTCCTCAAGCAAAACCAAGCACCCATGCAAGTAAGGAATGCTCAAGACTAACAAACACTAATATGAATTGTAGGATAAAAGAAGAAGCAAAACGTGATTAAAACCTTTGAGGAGTGTGAACCATCTCTTAGTGGTGGCCTGGGTGTGCTTAGGGGAAAAAAACTATAGTTTCGGGGTATGATCCGGAGTGCTTCAAAGTTCTAAAGATTAGGTAACTTGGAGAGCTTTTACCATGGCCAACTTCTCTCAAGAATGGGCATTGAGAAGAAAACAAAAGGAAAAATAGATTTATTCATTTGTTTCACTTTTGCATAAGAGAAGAGAAGATAAAATTTTGGCATAAAGCCTTTGCATTTAAGAACACTTAACTCTCATTGTTGGTTACCAATGGCGTCTCACAAGTCCCTTAAAGGGTTTTCACAAAGAAGCACCCCTTAGCAATCCCTAAGAAAGAAGACACAATGAACCCCAAAGCAATAAAAATCCAACCATATAAGATCACTTGGCCACACCGCATGTAAAATGCTCCTCAAAAGCAATCAAAAAGAAAAATTTGAGCATTTATCCCACAATTCATAACAGTATTTGTTCTTAATGAGAACAACTCACAACACAAGGGTCCAAGTTTTTTATTTTTGACAATCGCAAGATAAGCATGAAGGATTAAGCATTTAAGCAAACAATTCACCGAAAAGGTCACTCCCCCACACTTAAATTGAACAATGTCCCCATTGTTCACCAATCAAAACCGGGGAAGGTTCCAGAAGACCTTTGTGGGAAGCAGACAAAAGGAAAATCACACGGGACACAAACAAACAGTATAACACAGAAGCTATCCCCAGATTTGCAGATTCAAAATTAGAGAAGAGAGAACGGAAACTAAAAGGAACTAGTACTCCCCTGAGCAGCAACCAAACTACAACTGGAGTTAAGGGTTAGCAAAAACAAAACCAAAGGAGAACGAAAACAAAAACAGGAAATAAAAATAGTGGAGTCGTTGTGGGCAAATATTAAAGGAAGGGGGAAACGATTACTCCCCGATAAGATGCGGATGGAAGATAGGGTGCCCGCACAATTGCTAGTGGGAGGGGTCGTTGAGGTGCTACCTTCAATAGTTGGAGATGAAGGTCCTCTTGGTAAATTTTGGCTGAGGTTCCTTTGTAATTGTTCCTAATTTCATCCCTTTTTCATAGGGGCTTACCTGTTTCCAAAATATTCACAACACAGACGCCACCAATTGGGCGTAAAAGGGCAAGTCCAAAGAATGCCAAAATAGCCCATTATTGAAAACAATGCAAAATCTAAACTAACGGAATTTAAAATACAAGACACGAAATGAAATCCGGGTTGCCTCCCGTAAGCGGCCCTTCTTTAAGGTCTTTGGCTAGACCATACCACCGTGAAGTCATCCGGGATCGAATATGAACGTTGAAGTCGGCTTCAACGGGTGGGTTGGGCGGGCATCATCTAGCAATGAAGAACGACCCGGATCAAAAGGAAATGTAGCCTCAACACTTAGGATGTGAAAGTGTAAACTCCACCAATAGTTCATCAGGTGGAAGTGTTGAGGTGGGTGATCCTTGGTACGAGGATCAAACTGTAGTGGAGCCTCCTCTTCAAATTCAAGGATGTCAACATCCTTATCTTCAATGAGCGGTGCAGGGCGAACTCCGGGGCGGACTTTGTCTTCAATCTTTGGTCCCGGATCAAATGGGAAGGTGGCCTCCACACTTAGCGGGTGTACGTTGAGCTTCCACCCAAATTCATTAGTGCACGGGTGGGGGCCTTGATCCTTCAAATGAAGATCAAAGTTAGTGGGATCCTCCTCCTCAAATTCAAGGATGTAGACATCCTCGACCTCGGGGTGAGGCTCATAGGAAGAGCCGAGGTGGACATCAACTTCAAAGGGGGATGGCTCCTTGAAGTCGGTGGTGGTACTCTCCTCTGAGGAGTCAGAGGGAGACAGTGTCCTCCTTCTCAAAGTTGAGGATGTGAGCATCCTCGTGATCTTGATGGAGCACGGAGAAGGCGGGGAAATATTGGTAGCTGACTTCAGAGGGAGAAAGCTCCTTGAAGTCAGAGTGGAGACTCTCTTCTGATGAAGTGTCTTCATAGTTAAGCTGGGGCTGAAGTGGTGCTGGGCTTTCAGATTCGCACAGGGGAGGAGTTGGAAAGTAGCTCAAGTCCTCAACAGGCTGTTCCACATCGTGAACTGCTTCACTCTCAAGTTGTTGCATTATTTGAGTGAGCTGAGTTTGAATTTTCATGTTGAAGGTATATTGCTTCATGATAAAAGTATCTTGCATAGTTGGGTTAGGCTTGCAAGAAGAGATAAGATATGACATGAGCTCCTCCAAACTGGGTGAATCAACCTTTATTGTGATCACAGGATACTGAGCACTCTCGTGGTCTCTGCCACACTCTTGGCACACAGGCCTCCGGTAGACTGAAGAGTTAAGGTCCTCCATGAGAGCTCTCAATTCTGACATCGTTGTTGGGCACTTGGGGCTCTCATGGTACTCTCCGCACCTTTGGCATACACTCCATGGGTTGGTGACTTGTGTAAACTCATGATAGTCCTCCAATCCGGTTGGTCTACTCCCATTTGGTTGGTATGTTGAGATAAAATCTACCATCATGTCCTCCAACCTAGAGCTTCCAATCTGACATTGAGAACTGTCATGGCTTCCTCCACATCTCTCACACACAATCCATTGATTGTAGTTTTCTTGGCCATAAGAGTAGCCATTCCAACCTCCAGCTCGATCATAATAACCATCCATCAGCTTAAAGTTCCTACAAAGAAAAGAAAAAAAATTATACACAAAAGGGTAAATAAGAAAATGAAAAATATGCACAAAAACTAAACGGATAATAAACCAGATAGTTGGACCGAAGTCCCCGGCAACGGCGCCAAAAACTTGTTGAGCAAAATAATGTTGAAACTATCTTGCTAACTATGGGCAGTGAACCCAATCATTGTAGTACAACAAGGTCGTATCCACAGGGACTTCGTAACTGTCTAGCTAATTATAAGCTTAGTAAATGTGCAAGAGGATATATACAAAAGTGCATAAATGTAAATTAGGAGTTTTGGGTTTTTGGGTTGTAATTGGAGAAACAAAGAAAAGCAATAAACACTAAACTAACTATCTAGGATAGGTGTAGCCCGAGATGGATATTTGCACCTGTCCTCCCCTTACTACAGATTGTCGAACCTCGAACTCATACATAAACAACGGGAACACTTAATTAATTTTCAACCTAATCTAGGCCTACTAATCCTAACCAATTTAACCGAAACTTCTCAATCAGCTAAGCTCCAGGTCAATCGACAGCACTAAGCTCAAGTTCCACTAAAGTTGCAATGTATTCTAATCTCAAAATCATCGAAATCAGAGTACACCGTTTTAGTCTCTAACAGTTTAGGTTTCCATCTCAGAATATCATTTTGATAGAATCCCACAATAATGCTAAACTAATCGTTAGGCCAAACCAACCAACTTAACACATAGAAGACAAATTGAGCAAAACCCTTAACAAATCCCCAAATCAAGAGCAACAAGTTTAGAAGTCAAAAACACTCAATAATCATCTTCATTAAGATCAAAGACTAAAAGAAAGCACAAACACAAGTTCAAGATTCAACAATGGAATTTTGGGGGATTTCGGACTTTATCCAAATCCCTAGATACAAGTGAGTCAAGTCTCCATTAAAGCACAAATAAGAGAAAAGGGAGAAGAGATAACCATTAATGGAGCTTGGAGGGAGGTGAGCTTCTCTTCTTCTCCTTCCTCTTCTTCTTCTTCTTCTTCTTCTTCTTCTTCTTCTTCTTCTTATTCTTCTTCTTCTTCTTCTTCTCCTTCTTTTTCTCTTCTTTTCTCTTCTTCTGCGTTGCTTGGAGTCCTCCTCCCCAACTCTCCCTCTTTCCTCTCTTTTTCTCCTATTAAAAATGCAAATCTGGGCAAAATTTCGACCCGACCGACCTTGCAAGGTCGGTCCTAGGGTCGGTCGGAGTCAGTAGCGATTTCGGGCGCGTTTTTAAGTTCGACCGACCTTACAAGGTCGGTCCTAAGGTCGTTCGATTCCAGTAGCTTGCAAAAACACAAATCTGGGCAAAATTTCGACCCGACCGACCTTGTAAGGTCGGTCCTAAGGTCGGTCATGTGGACAGGCTAACTTCAAAACGCTGTATCTTCTTCATTTTAACTCCGATTTTGGATCCGTTTGCACCCACGCGTTCCTCTCTTCGTCTAATTTACTCCTAGATATGTTACTCCTCCTGTTTATACAATAAATTGTAAAACACCAATGAAACACAAAACTAGAGGAAAACAAGCTAGAGTGGAGAAATGAGCATGAAAAGTGTTGATTAAACATATGAAATACACCCCTAAAACATGCTCATTTGGACACTCATCAGAGACAGAGAAGCGAAAAGACGGTAAAGGGGGGAAGAAAGTATTTCGCGGATTTCGAACTGAAGCGAGGAGACGGTCGAGGGGGGAAGAATGTATTTGGTGGAAAATTAAAGAGGATTATAACACGGTTGTTATAAGAAACCGTGTTATAAAAGGTGTACTACTGTTTTTAAAAGCCGATTTATAACACAGTTCTTAATAACCGTGTTATATACTAATAACTTATAACACGGGTTAGGTACAACCGTGTTAAAAGATCTATTTTTCAGCAATACATTATTCCTTTCACATAATTTAACACGGTTATGTTACATAACCGAGTTGTAAAAAAATTTATAACACCATTACATTATAACCGTGTTATAAAATACATGTTATATAATATTTTTTCTACTAGTGGCGGAAACACTGATGATGTGGAAACACTTAATCGAACTAATCGCGCGGAAGCAATTACACGAACTTGAAATGTGAAAAGACTCTAAGGAACTAATTGTGAGTATACTCGAAAGATGGAAAGACTTGACTGAACTCAGCAAGATACACAAAATAAGTTATCTTATTTCCTGATAAAAAACAAAACAACTTACAATGCCCACTCCGTAGATGAAATCTACTTCGTGGTTTTCACTCACTCACCCAATACACTCTCTCATCAGCTCAATGATAAGTGTAGTGAAACTAGGACCTACCTATAATGAATCTGTCTAGAAGCTCTAACTAACTTTGGTACGATCTCTCTCTAGAATATACTACAACCCTCATACAATGCTTGTCAATAAAATCTATCAGAAAGCACAAGTGGTAACTAATGATTACAGCCTTATTCATATAGTTTCTACATTAGCCGTTGCAAAGAGTTAGTTCCACGATTTTTGGAACTAACTTAGTTGAGCTTGGACTGGGTTGAGTTGCGCTAGTCTTCAGGCAAAATCTTCGGGAATGACTTGAGTGATCTTTTGTCCGTTTGAGCAGTTTGGGAGTTGGCAACGCGGCTCCTTGAATGTCGCAACGACTTGAGGAAGTCTGTCTTGCTTCCTGGGTTGCACAGACCGTTCCATACATGCGGATCAGTAGCAGTAAACGCCAACAAGAGGATTAATAGCATTTGGTTACGGCTGCGACTTTAGTTGCTCCACTACAGATTAATGTTGTATCTTGTACGGCAATCATGTAACAACCAATAAAAACCTAAAAACTTGAAAATGAAAGCTGGTAATAGTATGCAGTTGTATTTTAGAAAACATGATGCCAAACAATTACTTGAAAAACGATAGGACACTCAGTACAACAACAAACCCAATCAAAATAACTATATGCCCAACACCCCCTTTTAGGTCAAACACTTTCTTCTCAACCGTGTTGAAACTGAGGGTTTCCTCACTTGATTTTTTCATCAGGGAAGTGATTTTTTCCTTTATTATGGCTAGTTTCATTGTATTGGCCTGGAGCAAGTGTACGGGAGTACTCAAATCAGGGACGTAGACGGGGTTGTCATCTCCGTAAGAAGTTGGAGCTTCAACATGTAGGGTGGTACCAAGTGGATCGATAACGATGTCCCACCAAGCTAGGTTACACCGAAACGTTTCGGGTTTCCGAAATGGAGACGTTTTCGAAACAGGGAAACGACAACTTTATAAAATACCCCTGAAACGGAAACGGCAATAAACATATCCTAAATATATATATATATATATGATGGTAATAGACATATATTGAATTCTTAATAGTTGACTAACAAGTCCAAAAGAGATGTCATTGCAACTGCACCTTAAATAAAAAGATTCATTGTATTCTACTATCATATGAGTAAATATCAAAAATAATGAGTCTACAACCACCTAGCTTGGAAAAAACACATTCTCCAATACCGTCTCATCAAGAGAAATCTCGGTCATCTCGAGATATCCACCTTCTTCCAATGTTCCAAAAGTATCTCCACCCACATCCCACATCTTTGTTCTATCATTGTGATACTCTTCATTATTTCTTGAAAGAAGACACAAGTTGTTGTGGACGAAGACCAAATCTTCAACTCACTTAGGAGCTAACTTATTCCTTGTATGTGAATGAATAAAATTATAAGTACTCTAATTTCTTTCACAGCAAGAAGAAGATGTAGGTTGTCCAAGCACTTTAAGAGCCAAAGATTGAAACATAGGTGCTTGAGAACCAAAGTTAATCCACCAAGTGATAGGATCTGTCATGTCCCTCCTAGAACTAGATGTCGTGTCTCCAAATGCTCCTTGTACAAATGAAAAAGAAGCATATTCATCAATCACCTTGTTGAAATCTTCTTCATTTGGATAGAGTCTTTTGAAACATTTCATTCTCTCAATGGAGAGCTCAGCGTCTATATGAGGAGGAATTCTACTAAGATCCTCTTGAAGCCATTGATCACTATAGAACCTACAAAATGTATAAACATTAAGTGTATACGCTAAATAATTAAGAAAACTTACAAATGAATGAAGAAAGAATGAGACATATTACCTTGGATTCAAAGAATGAGCAACACAATGTAGTGGTGTGTTTCTTTTGGCCCATCGAGCAACAAGAATAATGTGCACCACCTCAAAGAATGAACTTTCATCGTCATTCTTTTTACCTTCGTGTGAGTAGATCTTGTGTTTGACTTCTTCAATCATAGAATCCCACATCTCATAGACTAAATGAAGACATGGCTTGTCGGTGTCACAAACTCTAATCATGTTGTAAATAGGAGTGGTGAACTCAAGAATATAGTTCACTTTGTCCCACCATTCATCACTTAAAACTCTTTCTTTCACAAATCTTGCCCCAAGCTCACCTTGATGGTCTTAAACATAATAACAGTCGAAGCAAAACGAGTTTCGACAATTGAGAGCAACTTAAGAGGATAAAATTTGTTAAACATTGACAACCTCAAGGAATGTGTCATTATGAAATTCTTGATCTCCATAGCCTCATCACGAACCTCGATTATCCAATGACACTCTATATACGCCTCAGCATTACTCGGGATATTGTTGGGTGAGCAGATGTTCTTCAAGGCAAGGTTAAGGGTGTGAACTACACAAGGAGTCCAATAAATATTGGGGTATATACCTTCAATTATTTCTCCTGCCCCTTTGCAGTTTGCGGCATTATCAGTGATGATTTGAACAACATTTTGATGACCAACACTATCAATCACCTCCCTCATCAACGTAGAAATGAAATGCTTATCCTTCAACTCACCCTTGCAATCAACCGACCTTAAGAAACATAGGGCCATTTCCGGTAGTAGCCATAAAATTGATGATTGGCCTTCTTTGTGGATCTGAAATACCCCAAACCTTGATATGTGGTTTAAATATTAAACTATGGTATGTAAAGGCTAAAAAATGCCTTAGAAACATTAGTGAACAATTTAAACCATAGTAAATGCAATAAAGCACTAAGATACAGTTTGAGCAAAAACATGCTCTAAGCTATGGTGAACTTGGTTAGGACCCAAAGAGCCTACCAAGACTAAATAATATTCAATTGTGATTTAATAAGGCTAATTAAGTCCTTAGGAAACTTTGGTAGACAGTTAAACCAAATAAAACAAGACGAAAATACCTTAAAGGCAATATGGGCTAAAATGTGCTCTAAGTTGGGATAAATTTGTAAAAGACCTAATGGTCATACCTATACCTTATTATATGTAATGAACATATTAAATCAATTTCTAAAGAAAACCAAGCTTGAAAACAAGTAAAACACAAAATGTGCTTTAAGGAGTCTTAAAGCACGTTTTTGAAAAATTGTCTTGTAAATGAGTTTTGAATGGCTAAATGTCCATCATTACTCTTTAATTAACATGTGTGCTATATAGTATCACATTTGTAAGTCTATATCAATGGGAAATCAAAAATTTCACTTCTATGTGCCGTTTTTGTGAATAGTGATTTTTAAGCTAGTTTGTAACATATGTTATCATAAGTAATTAAATTGACAAATAAAGACTAAAGTACCCCTCTATAACTAAATGGGGGCCGGTTTTTCAAGGTGTGAGTCACCAACTTGTAAAAGAAATCAAATAAGTAAAGTAAAGCTTAAAGTAAAGTACTATTTTTGCTTTATACATAAATATCTTAACAAAGCAAACTTACCTCCTCATTCTCTTATTTCCTTTCATTTCCCACGGTAGCCATCTTCTTCCTCCCTCCATTTACGATTTGCTACAGCTCCATATCTTCTCCATCTTCATTTCTTTGCCAAATCCAACTCCATGCTCCAAATCAAATTCTAAGACTATTTGTCTTAGTTAGACCAAGCTCTACACTTCTATCTTTTCAAATCTTCAAGAACTCAATTTTGGTGCCATGGAGATTCACCATTGAAGGAGCTTGAGCTCACCTTTTCACATATTATTGATCTCCTTTGCTTCTAGGTAAGGAATCTCAAAGAAAAATCAAGTTTCCTTCTGTTTTTGCCTTGACCAAAATTGCACATTAATGGTGCTCTTGGTGTGACTTTGTTTTAGCTTCATTCCAACCTTTCATGGATAGGTGGAGTCCTCTCTTCATAGATATTCAAACTCTCTTCAAAGATCAAGGTTAAAACAACCACATTAATGTTTTTGAAACAATGTAAACCTAGGGTTTACAATGAGTTTAAGCTTGAAGCTTGTATATCATTTCATTGCTTGTATATTGTTTAGTAGTTGACAAGGAATCAAATACCTTACCGTTTATAAGGAAACAAGAAAGAAGTTTGAGTGGAAAAGAGGTAAATATACTAACCTAATGTGGTATAATGCCTTAGGAGAAGTGAGCTTATATTGCTTGTTAAAATGATCTAAGGAGCCAAAGGTGAATGACCTAGTGAAATGCTCTCAAGGAGTTTATTAAGGGCATATGTATGTTGGGGTGTAATTGCAGGTCAAAGGCATTATTTATGTGGGAAATTCAGTGTTATGGTTTATGCAATTTAAGGGCCTAAGAGCCATGTTATTTAAGGGCCTAAGTGCCAAGCAATTTAAATTGTGCACTATATTGTGATGTAGTGTAAATTTGGTGAAGTTTTGTGTGTAATGGTGTTCTTGATGGCTTTAGGTGTTCTTGAATGAAATAAGGTAAAAACCTAAGTGTTTGGATGTGAGAATATACAAGAGAAGTTATGGCAAAATTTGGAAAATGTATAAGGAGTTCAAAGTGTTTTAAATGAGTTTTGGTGAACTAGGAAGTGTTAAGAGATTTATAAGAAAAATGAGTGACAAATTGGACAATGTTTAAAGGCGAATCAAGGTGATATTTTGGGTATTAGAATATGCCTAAGTTCATGTATGAAGTTTGGGTAATCTGTGGATGAAGAGAATAGATGAAACAAGACTTGAAATTGTCAAATTTGGGATTCTGTTACAGAGGTCCGGGACTTAGGTATTGGGAGATGTCCCGGACCATACATGAAAAACAGGCCGAGAGTTGGAAAACTGTCTTGGTCCGGGACTTAGGGTGAGTACAAGGTCCCGGACCACCCTATTAAAAACAGTCGAGAGTCTCTGTAAGTATTGGTCCGGGACTTGAGGCAAGGACCAAGTCCCGGACCACTCTAAAAATGTTGTTTAAGGTATGAAAATGGTAAGAAGGGAGTAAGTGTTTAAGGAGTTATAAAATGAGTTTTATGGATGTTATATGAAGGATTAAAGGTGCCAAATGATGTTAGAACATTAGGATATTTGAGGTGAAGTTTGGAGTTAAATGGGCAAGGGGAAATAAAGGTCTGGGGCAGACCGACCTTGCGACCGAACTTGCCAAGGTCGGTCGAGCCAGTTTACCCTGCGAGAATTAGTTTCTGGAATGGACCGACCTTGGGGACCGGACTTGCAAGGTCGGTCGGGCTTGTTTCTGTACGGATTAAGTTTCTGGAATCGACCGAACATGCGACCGAACTTACAAGGTCGGTCGGTCGGAGTAGAAAATTTTGACGGTAAAGTGTTCTGGAATGGACCGACCTTGTGCAAGGTCGGTCGGTAAGGTCGGTCGGACCAAAAATGTTGTTTATGGTTATAAAATGATAGGTCATGATGGGGATGATTAGTAATGATGTTATAAGGTTGTTTAAGACATGTTAGGTGAGTTTTAATGACAATTAATTGGGTGAAAAGTTGTAATAAAATGTGAAAGTAAAACAAGTTAAAAAGTGAAGTTATGTAACTAAACTAACGGGGAAAAATTATAAGCATTAGACATTAAATAATCATGCAACCCCGATGTTAATAAAAGTATATGTAATGTATCAGTTGTTCGAGAATTGCTCGAGGAACATAAGTGGACGTGGTAAAGTGGACTCCGGTGACAGGTATGGTTTTCTTGCAACCTGTGTCCTACCGGATTACACCGGCTTGTATGCCAATGTGTTTTTCTGTGTGTTTGCCACGTTATAAGATAAATCATGAAACGAGTTTACAGTCGTTATTGTTGTTGTATGTTTATGTGCCGATACCGGTAACCTCAAATGCGCTTGAAGGGCTAGTCCACCACTACTAGGTAAACGTAAGAGAACGGTATCCGGTGATAACGTCCGACCTAAGGAACGTTCTAACCACGGCTATGCGTGAGTTAGTTATGTGATGTTTGTGTGTGATGTTTGTGTGTGAAAGTATGACTCTCCTTTCCCATGTGCGTGTCTAACAAGACTTAACTCAATGTTGTGATTGTTTAATTTAGTTCTATGTTGAACTTCTAACAAGTGCTAACGGGGGAAGTGAGGAGTCCGGTCTGTTCCGGCCACGCGTGTGAGTATGGGGGTCGTTATCATATCAGGTTCGATCCTCTCTGTATGTTATGGTTGTTTTCCAATTTGGTTTCCAACCTTCCCTTTAGCTTAACCAAGGCTATTACTGACTCACGTCGGGCCACAGGGGCTACTATGTTATGTTTGTTCGGTGTACTTGGATCACTATATCTGAGACACCTTGTGCTAAGTTATCCGTTCATTTAACGAGACGGTAACGAGTTATGTAACGAGCTTATCATGAGACTGGCAACATTCTCTAGGCTCACCAGTGTACAAAACAATGTTTGGGTCGGTTCCTAAGAGAACCATTACCGTTATGTTATGTATTTTTGTTGTGATGCAATATCTATTGCGATGTTATGATGTGCACGTTGAGACGTGCAAAGTGTTGTTATGTGTTGTTATGTAGTGTGTGTTATATGTTGTAAAATGTGGAGTATGTGGATCATGGATATGAATCCCAGTTTGTGATAAGAGGCGTTTAAGGATAACCCGATTTAAGGGTAAGTGTCGTCTATTAAGGAAGTAGCTCCATTAGAAGAGGAACACTCTAGGGATAATGAATACCATGAGTGACTTATCAAGTAAAGATATATTATCCGTTTGTTGAGCCCGTCGAGGCGAAATGATTATGTGTTGTGTGTTTACAGTTGCATGCATGATTTAAATATAATCAATCGCATGCTAAGACGACAATTAGTTGTGCGTGGCCCGGTAGCATGTGGGCTGCGGGATTACCATACCAGCAAAGGTGCTGAGCCCCTTGGGGGCCACCCTTCTCTCTTTTCCTATTTCAGGTACAGAGAGCTGGAAGCCGTTCGAGAGTAGGGGGTAGACATTGTACATGGGTAATCATTTAAGTGTATATATCAGTAGGTGTAGTAAGACCGAAATTGTTGTCGGCATCAGTTTATAAATACTCGGTATAGTTGAAAGGTTATGTTGTTGTGTTGTTAATGAAAAGGAATGGTAATGTGTAGTCGCTCGGGAATTTAGCCCATCAGACCGGTACAATGTATATGTATTAGCCTTGTTAGCCACGTGGGTGGTTAACGGCGTGTAACACCAAGAAGTTAAGTATGTGTTGAAGTCTATTTTCCGCTGCAGTTTGTTGTTAAGTGTGTATGTTGTTGGATGGGGTGTTACAAAAAGTGGTATCAGAGCGAAGTATCGCTTTGATGACTGAATTACGAGCTAGGGAAGTACCGAGTTAGGATTTTAGTACTTTGGGTTAAGGGTTGAGTGATAGCGTGAGAGATACGCTAGTTAGGAACTACCAGTGAATACTGAAAACCTACTATATCCAACCCGCCCTCCACAACCCCTGTTTCATAACTTGGGAAAACAACACCAGAGAGATGGAAGTCCACTCCTACTCGGGAATACCCGATCTGGCTGTTATTAAATACCTTTAAAGTACGGAAGACCTGTCATACGGTAGATCCCGAAAACTGGGAATCCCGAGACGGTTTCCATCTGAACATTGTTAACCACATTTAATAGCGAAGAAGAAGAATGAAGAATTTTGTGTATAAGAGAATAGAATTTCCGGCAACCTGGGTCGACATGCGCGAGCAGTCGAGAATAACCAGCTTGCAACGCACCGACCATGCAACAGGCAAGAAGTGGATTAATAAAACCCGAGACGAGTGTCTACGGGACCACAGTGATAAATAATACACCAACGGTATACCAACCGACAAAGGAACTACAACGTAGTGCCCAAACAAGAGACAAGTCACAGTAACCACGACAATGCGTGGAACGGGCTGAAGAGGAAACAAAAAAAAAAAGGGGTCTTCCAGAATGGGAAACACCCTAGTTAATGATTATCATGTGAAGACAGTGAGAAGTCACCTAGAGGAGTTATTATCACAGTAAGATCAGTGAGGGCCAACAAGGCCACTGATGACAGTGCGGCGGGTAAAAACAATACCGCAACCGGTAAGTGTTGAACCGATAGCCAGTTAGCATGGCGCACTTCATGGCAAGTGCTGCTATAACAGGGCTGTTCGGGGAAATTTTAACAAATACAAAGTACTTGGTAAAGTACCATAAAGTTAAGTGTGATCGTCATAACAGTGGAAGGGCCTGTTAGCCTAACCTCTGTAATTGTAAGTACACCAGTCAGCAAGAAGCTAGACTTGGTTAAGGTAAGAAGATGTTGTGGAACCATGAGAATTTTTCTTTCAACCCAGATTTATTCAAACCCAGTTCTTTTCAAAACCAAATTTTCTTTCAAACCAACACTTCTTTCTAACCTTCTTTTAAACCAAACCAGTAAAACCAAGGGCATTTGATAAGAATTCAACAATGGATATGTCCCTCGATTAAGTTCGGGAAGCATGGAATGAATATTGTCACGGGACAATATAAGGGAGTTGACAACAGAATACTTCACCTAGGTGTGTGATGGACACTACGAGTGTACCAACTGAATTGTGGGACGACCGCACTCCGATAGGAGCTTGTGGGCCTGACAGACCTGCTTATGGGTTAGTTGGGTAAGTAGTAATGTATCAGTAGGGTACCCCACATATGTATACAAGTAGAGTCCGGAACACGGGAAGTAGTCGACTCCGTACTACGGTCAGCAGTATAAGTCAAACAAGAACTAAGGATTACCATGAATGGTTGAAGTTAAGGAACTCAGTTAAGTTAACGAGACTAAAGGAATTAGTGAATTCCTTTCAACGAAATGCTTAAGAGTCAGGAGGTGCGAAGTGCACTAACTGTAATGTAAAGACATCGTATATGTCTTAAGGATCCTCAGGGATAAAATGTTAGCTGGAACGGAGACCCAGCCTGTCCATGGCTAAGCAGATGCCTAATGTGGACACATTAATGTGCAAAGAACGGGATGAAACTCCTAGAATGAGTACCTACACTACCAGGAAATGTTGATCTTCACAGAAGGAGATAATAACCAGTTAAGAACGCAAACGGCGTGGCTAACTGAATATACCAATAAGTGCGAACCAGATGTAATGGTATGACTTAGCAACACCCAGGAGCAATCCTTAAAGGGTGTTCGCATCAACAATTGTTGCACGAAATAACGTGACAGAAACACAAGGGTTGAAACTAACACCCAGTTTAGATATAAGTTGTCAGGAGACGGACTGACAGTCCTAAGGGGCATCCCATGAAAGGAAACGGAATGCAACGACCTTGTCATGGAGCTCAATTAACATCCAAACCATGTAATGTTGTACAGAGAAGTACATATGTGTGTGGACAGCCTACAATGAGCGCAGCTCAAGGCAAATAAGGTTTATAGGCCACAAATAAAATGTGTTATGTAAATTAGATTGATTGCAGAAGTTTATGTATATAAGTGAATAGAGTGGAGAACGAACCACTGCATTAAGAGTGGGGATACTCTCGATATTGTGAGACCGCAGGAGCGGGTAGTTATGTGAATCAAGCTCAAGAAATATGTTAAGGAAGACAATATTATTATTATTTGAGAGCAGTTAGTTTAGCAGTATGTGTGTATAAAGTGAAGCACCGAGCTGAATAAGCCTGGCTGTGACTCGAATGATTCAATGCTCAAGGAGCATTCAGTAGTCATCCAAATGAGTGATGAACCATAATACGAATGATGTAAGAATATGTGTGGAAGTTAATGTGACAGTAAATACCATGTAAGTTAGTGTTTACAAGAAGCACGGTACGCAGCAAGCGACCGTTGTATATAGTGTTGTTAAATAATAATGTGGCAGATAAGACCAGTTATGAGTTAAACTCAGTGGAGATGCAAGGTAGTGATTTAAACAGACTGGGCAGTAAGTAGCCTGTGGTAGGTACTATGTGATGAGGAACTCAGTGTGAATTCCATGCGAATCGCATAAGATATTTACTGTCAAGAGTTTACGCCTCTGCACTTTGTATGACTGAGTGTTTTGGTATTACACTTCGCAGTGATGATCGAGTGGGATAGCTAGGAATTGGAAACATGTTAATTGTAGAGGAATAATGGCCGATGCATAGGAAATGCAAGGCACCCAATGAAAGAGTACTTGTACAAAAACCAAATGTGAGACATGATTAACAGTAAGTGACTACAGTAGCACTAACTGCCAAATATCGGTATGGAATATACCCCAAATGTTTAACTTGAGATGAGCACCACACTAGGTAGTAGCTCAATCTCAACCGACAGTAAGTCGGAAGGGAACAAGTCAATCATTGTGAATACATAGCTGTATACACAGTAAATGGTTATGGAAGTGGATAGAAAGTTTATAACTCACCGAATTCGCTAACGGTAAGAGATACCACGTGTCGGTTAGAAACCATTGATACCAAGATGAAGGTGACAATTGGGGATGTACAATACAGTACGAATAACGAATGGGGCAATTAAGCTCTACCGTTATTGGAGTTTCGTAGCAGAAACTAGTGAGCCAGTGATTCAAGTGTTGAATGTACATGGTGAACGTGAGTGAATGGCTAATTATTAACGCCTAGAAGCCTAATAGGCTAGAATCGAAACGAACTAAGAGTTTAAACAAACTCCAATGAGAATTCTTGGTTTAGGAACTAAACCGCCAATATGGTTAAGATCCTCTAATCAGAATCCATTGTGTAATAGACCGCGTGGAAGTTAAAACACTTCACGACGGCAGAACATTTTAAGCCAATGTTCAGTGATTGATTACGTGGGCGTAATCCCTTTTAAGGGGGGTAGAGTGCAAAACCACTTAGTGTGTATTACCGTACAAGGGTACGTAGTGTATGTGACCTATATGTGCATAGCACAAAATAATTGTTTTGATGATTGATGCGTACGTTACATAAACATACACATTCATTCATGGTTTAAATGTGGTAACTGCGCACTGAAGATGTGAATACCATTGTGATAAGTGTGTTGATTTATTAATAGTGGTGTGTGATAATACAAGTGTGGGGAGTAGAGAAACTCCCGGGGAACAAAACCCCGACAGTGTATAAATGTGAACCTGTGTGTTGTATTTTGATAAAATATATGTGTATATATATACTAATAGTGATTCATGAAAGGGTATGAAACCGACATAGAACCTAGTGAGAATAAGATTCCCTAGGTAACAACATTAAAGTGAATAGAAATAACTGATAGACGAAGTTCTATCCCTTGGAGATGTTATGATCATGACTAGAATGATTTAAAAGATAGAAAATTGGAAATGAGTGATTTATTTGATGCTTGAAAATGAAGTGGGAGGTGGAACTTGATTTGCATGTGATCAAGGGAAGCCGAACACAAATTGGAGTGGAAGGATAGTTCAACACTGATGCTGATCACATCAGGGTAGGATGATTCTTGAAGCTCCCTATAAGTGGTCACAAATAACCATGCTAAGAAAAGAAGCAAAGAGCATAAGTTGGACTTGGAGTTGTATGTGTTTTCAAAAGGATTTTGAATTGGTATTTATAAAACGTCGATAGATGCTTTACATAATTAAAGTTCTCTTACTTAACCTCACAAGGAAAATTTTAAATTTAAGTGATTATTTTGATCTCCCAAAGGCACGGGGACGGAAGGTGTCCATCGTGACCGGGTTCTGCGGGATCACAGTGTATATCAAAGATATTTTTGATTGCTATACATGCTATGACATGTTGTGTGGTATGTGTAATAAATGTTATTTTGACTTTGATCTCCTAAAGTGTATGCTACTAAGACCTATGAGTCTAAATGCGTTGTGTTACATAGACCTATGTGTCTAAAGGCTGTTATGTTATCAAGACCTAGGTGTCTAAATGTTGTTATGTTACCCAAGACCAGAGAGTCTAAGGGTTGTTATGTGTGTGTAAATGTTGTTAAGGTACCCGGACCATTGAGTCCGAGGTTATCAAGTGAATATGTTATGTTATGTATGGATGTGAATATGTTACCCGGACCATTAAGTCCGAGGTTGTGATGTAAAGTGTGTTTGATTATAGAAGTTTTATTTCTGTAAGTAATCCCCGTATTCTAATCTAATGATGTGTGGGAAGTGTGAACTTCGAGGACGAAGTTCTTTTAAGGGGGGTAGATTGAAATACCCCAAACCTTGATATGTGGTTTAAATATTAAACTATGGTATGTAAAGGCTAAAACGTGCCTTAGAAACATCAGTGAACAATTTAAACCATAGTAAATGCAATAAAGCACTAAGATACAGTTTGAGCAAAAACATGCTCTAAGTTATGAGTGAACTTGGTTAGGACCCAAAGAGCCTACCAAGACTAAATAATATTCAATTGTGATTTAATAAGGCTAATTAAGTCCTTAGGAAACTTTGGTAGACAGTTAAACCAAATAAAACACAAGAAAATACCTTAAAGGCAATATGGGCTAAAATGTGCTCTAAGCTTGGGATAAATTTGTAAAAGACCTAATGGTCATACCTATACCTTATTTATATGTTAATGAACATATTAAATCAATTTCTAAAGAAAACCAAGCTTGAAAACAAGTAAAACACAAAATGTGCTTTAAGGAGTCTTAAAGCATGTTTTTGAAAAATTGTCTTGTAAATGAGTTTTGAATGGCTAAATGTCCATCATTACTCTTTAATTAACATGTGTGCTATATAGTATCACATTTGGAAGTCTATATCAATGGGAAATCAAAAATTTCACTTCTATGTGCCTTGTTTTTGTGAATAGTGATTTTTATAAGCTAGTTTGTAACATATGTTATCATAAGTAATTAAATTGACAAATAAAGACTAAAGTACCCCTCTAACTAAATGGGGGCCGGTTTTTCAAGGTGTGAGTCACCAACTTGTAAAAGAAATCAAATAAGTAAAGTAAAGCTTAAAGTAAAGTACTATTTTTGCTTTATACATAAATATCTTAACAAAAGCAAACTTACCTCCTCATTCTCTTATTTCCTTTCATTTCCCACGGTAGCCATCTTCTTCCTCCCCTCCATTTACGATTTGCTACAGCTCCATCTCTTCTCCATCTTCATTTCTTTGCCAAATCCAACTCCATGCTCCAAATCAAATTCTAAGACTATATTTATCTTAGTTAGACCAAGCTCTACACTTCTATCTTTTCAAATCTTCAAGAACTCAATTTTGGTGTCATGGAGATTCACCATTGAAGGAGCTTGAGCTCACCTTTTCACATATTATTGATCTCCTTTGCTTCTAGGTAAGGAATCTCAAAGAAAAATCAAGTTTCCTTCAGGTTTTTGCCTTGACCGAAATTGCACATTAATGGTGCTCTTGGTGTGACTTTGTTTTAGCTTCATTCCAACCTTTCATGGACTAGGTGGAGTCCTCTCTTCATAGATATTCAAACTCTCTTCAAATATCAAGGTAAAACAACCACATTAATGTTTTTGAAACAATGTAAACCTAGGGTTTACAATGAGTTTAAGCTTGAAGCTTGTATACTCATTTCATTGCTTGTATATTGTTTAGTAGTTGACAAGGAATCAAATACCTTACCGTTTTATAAGGAAACAAGAAAGAAGTTTGAGTGGAAAAGAGGTAAATATACTAACCTAATGTGGTATAATGCCTTAGGAGAAGTGAGCTTATATTGCTTGTTAAAATGATCTAAGGAGCCAAAGGTGAATGACCTAGTGAAATGCTCTCAAGGAGTTTATTAAGGGCATATGTATTGTTGGGTGTAATTGCAGGTCAAAGGCATTATTTATGTGGGAAATTCAGTGTTTATGGTTTATGCAATTTAAGGGCCTAAGAGCCATGTTATTTAAGGGCCTAAGTGCCAAGCAATTTAAATTGTGCACTATATTGTGATGTAGTGTAAATTTGGTGAAGTTTTGTGTGTAATGGTGTTCTTGATGGCTTTAGGTGTTCTTGAATGAAATAAGGTAAAAACCTAAGTGTTTGGATGTGAGAATATACAAGAGAAGTTATGGCAAAATTTGGAAAATGTATAAGGAGTTCAAAGTGTTTTAAATGAGTTTTGGTGAACTAGGAAGTGTTAAGAGATTTATAAGAAAAATGATGACAAATTGGACAATGTGTTAAAGGCGAATCAAGGGATATTTTGGGTATTAGAATATGCCTAAGTTCATGTATGAAGTTTGGGTAATCTGTGGATGAAGAGAATAGATGAAACAAGACTTGAAATTGTCAAATTTGGGATTCTGTTACAGAGGTCCGGGACTTAGGTATTGGGAGATGTCCCGGACCATACATGAAAACAGGCCGAGAGTTGGAAAACTGTCTTGGTCCGGGACTTAGGGTGAGTACAAGGTCCCGGACCACCCTATTAAAAACAGCCGAGAGTCTCTGTAAGTATTGGTCCGGGACTTGAGGCAAGGACCAAGTCCCGGACCACTCTAAAAATGTTTAAGGTATGAAAATGGTAAGAAGGGAGTAAGTGTTTAAGGAGTTATAAAATGAGTTTTTATGGATGTTATATGAAGGATTAAAGGTGCCAAATGATGTTAGAACATATTAGGATATTTGAGGTGAAGTTGGAGTTAAATGGGCAAGGGGAAATAAAGGTCTAGGGCAGACCAACCTTGCGACCGAACTTGCCAAGGTCGGTCGAGCCCGGTTTACCCTGTGAGAATTAGTTTCTGGAATGGACCGACCTTGGGGACCGGACTTGCAAGGTCGGTCGGGCTTGTATTTTCTGTACGGATTAAGTTTCTGGAATCGACCGAACATGCGACCGAACTTAAGGTCGGTCGGAGTAGAAATTTTGACGGTAAAGTGTTCTGGAATGGACCGACCTTGTGCAAGGTCGGTCGGACCAAAAATGTTGTTTATGGTTATAAAATGATAGGTCATGATGGGGATTGATTAGTAATGATGTTATAAGGTTGTTTAAGACATGTTAGGTGAGTTTTAATGACAATTAATTGGGTGAAAAGTTGTAATAAAATGTGAAAGTAAAACAAGTTAAAAAGTGAAGTTATGTAACTAAACTAACGGGGAAAAATTATAAGCATTAGACATTAAATAATCATGCAACCCCGATGTTAATAAAAGTATAGTAATGTTATCAGTTGTTCGAGAATTGCTCGAGGAACATAAGTGGACGTGGTAAAGTGGACTCCGGTGACAGGTATGGTTTTCTTGCAACCTGTGTCCTACCGGATTACACCGGCTTGTATGCCAATGTGTTTTTCTGTGTGTTTGCCATGTTATAAGATAAATCATGAAACGAGTTTACAGTCGTTATTGTTGTTGTATGTTTACGTGCCGATACCGGTAACCTCAAATGCGCTTGAAGGGCTAGTCCACCACTACTAGTAAACGAAGAGAACGGTATCCGGTGATAACGTCCGACCTAAGGAACGTTCTAAACCACGGCTATGCGTGAGTTAGTTATTGATGTTTGTGTGTGATGTTGTGTGTGAAAGTATGACTCTCCTTTCCCATGTGCGTGTCTAACAAGACTTAACTCAATGTTGTGATTGTTTAATTATGTTCTATGTTGAACTTCTAACAAGTGCTAACGGGGGAAGTGAGGAGTCCGGTCTGTTCCGGCCACGCGTGTGAGTATGGGGGTCGTTGTCATATCAGGTTCGATCCTCTCTGTATGTTATGGTTGTTTTCCAATTTGGTTTCCAACCTTCCCTTTAGCTTACCAAGGCTATTACTGACTCACGTCGGGCCATAGGGGCATACTATGTTATGTTTGTTCGGTGTGCTTGGATCACTATATCTGAGACACCTTGTGCTAAGTTATCCGTTCATTTAACGAGACGGTAACGAGTTATGTAACGAGCTTATCATGAGACTAGCAACATTCTCTAGGCTCACCAGTCTATAAACAATGTTTGGGTCGGTTCCTAAGAGAACCATTCCCGTTATGTTATGTATTTTTGTTGTGATGCAATATCTATTGCGATGTTATGATGTGCACGTTGAGACGTGCAAAGTGTTGTTATGTAGTGTGTGTTATATGTTGTAAAATGTGGAGTATGTGGATCATGGATATGAATCCCAGTTTGTGATAAGAGGCGTTTAAGGATAACCCGATTTAAGGGTAAGTGTCATCTATTAAGGAAGTAGCCCCATTAGAGGAGGAACACTCTAGGGATAATGAATACCATGAGTGACTTATCAAGTAAAGATATATTATCCGTTTGTTGAGCCCGTCGAGGCGAAATGATTATGTGTTGTGTGTTTACAGTTGCATGCATGATTTAAATATAATCAATCGCATGCTAAGACGACAATTAGTTGTGCGTGGCCCGGTAGCATGTGGGCTGCGGGATTACCATACCAGCAAAGGTGCTAAGCCCCTTGGGGGCCACCCTTTCTCTTCTTTTCCTATTTCAGGTACAGAGAGCTGGAAGCCGTTCGAGAGTAGGACGGGGTAGACATTGTACATGGGTAATCATTTAAGTGTATATATACAGTAGGTGTAGTAAGACCGAAATTGTTGTCGGCATCAGTTTATAAATACTCGGTATAGTTGAAAGGTGTATGTTGTTGTTGTTGTTAATGAAAAGGAATGGTAATGTGTAGTCGCTCGGGAATTTAGCCCATCAGACCGGTACAATGTATATGTATTAGCCTTGTTAGCCACGTGGGTGGTTAACGGCGTGTAACACCAAGAAGTTAAGTATGTGTTGAAGTCTTTTTCCGCTGCAGTTTGTTGTTAAGTGTGTATGTTGTTGGATGGGGTGTTACAGGATCACTCCATCCATCTGTCATAATAGTCACCCCCTTTTGTGACCAAGTTCTCTTGAAAGGTTCTAGCAATCTTAACACGTGTGTCTTTTCTTGATCAAGCAAAGTAGTTCTCAATTTGTTGTAGCCAGGAGGAACATAACCACCTAAATTGTGGTTAGCAGCGAATGTGAAAGCCTTCACAAAATAAGGATTCCGGGCTAAGTTGAATGACAAACCACCGGTATAGAACATTCTTGCGATTTCTTGATCCAACACCGCTCTTGTTTCATTATCAAATGCTTTATCCAAAAGATACGAAGTAATCTTTCTTCTCTTGTCCATTGAGGTGGAATTAGAAGAAACACCATGACAAGGCAACGAAACTTCTTTAAGAAGACCAAGTGCTTTCTTGTTTTCATATTCTTCTTCCAATCTTCTCATCTCTATCATATCATTTCTTTTCACCTTCTTACAACCAGTAATTCCTTTACCCGTAATATGAAGCAAATGAGCTTTGACTCTACAATAAGTCCCTTGCTTTATATCACTACATAACTTGCATCGGAACTTAAGAGATCCACCACTCGTGGAAGTCTTTTCAACCACATCTACAAACGGAGCTTTACTAGTTTGCTCACTTTGACTTGCTTCAATGGGTACACTTCCACCACTACTAGATGCCATACCTATAATTAAAAAGAAATTGTATCAATGATTTGTAGATAAACAATAACAATTAGTTGATATTATATGATTAGCATATAATCATATCCTTAACAAAACTATCTACCATCAAATAGCTAAACAATTATGAAAATCATAAACAACCATAATTGGTAACTATTGTGTGTTTGAAGTAGACGTTTGGAATACGGAGCTGGTGTTAATTGTACCAAGTTGAAATTATTATCGGTTCATGTTGTGCTTGCTAAACAAATTACGGTAATAATTAATAAATATTCTTCAATCAATACAGAGAGAAAACAAAAAGATACATTGGTATTATCAATATATTTAGAACTACTTGCCAATAAATTATATTTTACACATTGGCATGTGCATATGAAGAAAGGGATAAGCCGGCTGTTTCAATTTTGAAAAATAAAATAAAAAGCTGTTATGTCATGTGTGGACCACAAATAGAACACTCACGTACGCAGCAGCAATGTTCTCAAATCTCAGCAACAACAATAATCTTCTACTGTTGCCTCCATCCTCGCGCTTTCTCTCTGCCTCTCAGCGGTGGCAGACCTCACCCCGCAATTCTACGACATTAGCTGCCCACAAGCACAGAAGATCATCCAGAGTGTGGTCCAGAAGGCATGGAACAAAGACCCAAGGATGGCTGCTTCCTTGCTCCAGAGACAGTAGCGGTGTTCTCGGTCTCGGCTTCACCGCAACAAAAATCTCCACATCTCTCTTTTCTTCAAAACTTAAGTTAGGGCTGGGAATTGCCGAGTACAGATTACAACTTGGGAAAGAAGGTTTATTAAATTCAAAATATAAACTAAAACTCATCGTTTTAGTTAGAAAATGTAGTAATGAGTGATTTTTACTCTTCAAACACCCCAGAAAATTGGGCGAAACGTTTCCGTTTTACCGAAATGTTTCACTTTTTGAACAGTGTTGTCCAGAAACATTTCCTACATGTTTCCTGCTGTTTCACGTTTCTGAAACTGGAAACTTCAAAGTCCAGTCGTTTCAATGCAACCTAGCCACCAAGCAAAGAAATTGCATGTGCTACTCTTATAGAAAAGTCGAACCGAAATTTAGGTTAGGGTGGGATATCAGGAGTTTGCTAGGCCTACCACAGTTGCAGATAACCACCTTCGTTGTAAGCTAGGTTGCACGGAAACGGCTGGACTTTGAAGACCACTCAAGGACATTGGACGTTGCTCACTAAGTTAGTTCCGGTATTTGCGGAACTAACTTCCTCGACCTACTGGTTGTAATGCTAGTATAAATAGGTTGTGTAATAGCTAGTTTCAAGTGTTCTTTCATTGAGAAATATTTCAGACTTTAGAGAGAGAGAAAGAAACTGCTTTGTAAGCCAGAGAGAGAATACATACCAAGCTAGTTAGTGCATCTAGATAGACTCTGCTTAGGAAGATCCTAGTTTCGCTACGCTTACCATTGATTTGATCAGAGAGTGTATTGGGTGAGTGAGTGAAAAACCGATAAGTAGATCCCTTCTACTTAGTGGGCATTTGTAAGTTGTTTTATTTGACCATGAAATGAAATAGCTTATTTATGTATCTTGCTGAGTTTCACAGAGTCCTTCTATCTTTCTAGCATCATTTCGTTTCAATTACTTCAAAGTCTTCCGCACCCTTAGTTTAATCAATTTGATTGAGTGCCTCTACATCACAGAGTGTTTCTCACTTTTCAAAGACTGATTGAGTCAAACCAACTCTTAGACTCACACCTTTGGTTGGTTTGAGTTAGCCACCCGATCCTACACATGGTATCAGAGCCTTGCTTAGGCTAACGGTCAATCAACGAAGCAATGGCAGACCTCTTCGCCAATCAAAACAACAACATGCACTTCGAGGACCCCAGACTCACCTCCACCAACTATGACCATTGGAAAAATGAGATCGAGCAACACATTGAGTCAGTCAACTCTGAGCTTTGGGAGATAGTCACTGGAGGAGATCTTGCAGTCAATCCAAATCGATCTACATGGACTGCTGCAGATCGCAAAAGGTACGAGCTGAATCGACAAGCATCACACGCAATATACACTTGCCTGTCCATCCCAGAACAAAGGAGAGTCAATCACTGTAAGTCCGCAAATGAGATATGGATACTCTTTCAAGCTACCCACGAAGGAGTCACTGGACTCAAGAAATGCAAAGCTCAAGAACTTCGAATGGACTATGAAATTTTTTTGAAAAAACCCGGTGAGTCTCTGGAAGAAGTGCTTGATCGTTTCTATTTACTAACTACTACTATGCAGGAAGTTAACATCTTACCGGATAGAGAGAGTGTCTTGCACAAGCTGCTGGACAGTCTCGGAGAAGAATGGGCAGAGACGGTAATCTCCACCAAAGCATGCAAAGATTTATCCAAGTGGAGCTGTCAAGACCTAGGTTCTTATCTACAATCCGTAGATAAATACAAGAAGAATGTTCGAAAGAAGAGTGGTAATACTTCTTCTCCTTCTTCTTCCAGCAAGATTATTACTTTGAATGACCAAGCCTTGCAGGTTAATTCGACTCAATACACTCAAGAAGGAGCTTATGTCGCTGATACTCAAATCAGACAAGCTAAGGCTGAGCTGGTAGATATTATCGTTGAAGAAAGTGAGGCTGAGACTATGGAAGACTTTGTCTTCATAGTAAAGAACTTCCGAAAATTCATGCGTAACCAGCCAAACCGACAATGTCGGTCGTTCTCAAATACATCCAAACAAGTCTTCAACTCTGTCACCTGTTTCAACTGCAATAAACTCGGTCACTTCAAGAAGGACTGCCCCTTACTCAAAAACCAGTATAGAAAATCCCAAGGGAGGTCGCTGATGGCAGCTGTTGGTTGGGGTGATTCAGACTCCGAAGATCAGGACACAGAGTCTAGCGGCCTGGTATGTCTCATGGCACATGATACGACAGAATCCATGATCCCCAACAATGAGGTAACTCGTTCTCATCTTGAAACATACCTTTACCGTATTACTCCTATGGGATTTATGACCTTAATTGCTAAAATTGTCTCCGAGACTAACTCCCTCAAAGCAAGTCTCACCTGCAAAATAACCGAGTTATCTGAGGAACTTGAAATCTCAAGAGGTCTTATGTATGCCTTAAGAGATGAAGCTGAGGAACACAAGACCATCTCTTGCTCTCTTAGACTAGATTTACAAGAATCAAGGCGTCATGTTGATTCCCTCCAAAAGGAACTCCATGATACCATAGAACGAAATCAATCTAGCCAGGGCGACCAGAAAGAGTCTCTCACCCTGATCGACTCTCTCAAACAGGACCTCACCATCTTTACTGATAAGTGCTGCTCTCTTCAAAATGATCTAAATGCTTCTGAATCCAAAAACATGTCCTTAAACACCACTATCAAAAACCTCACTCAAAAACTGAAAGAAAAGGAGCACACTCTCTCTCTCAAGCCAGTCAAATTTATCAACCAAGTCACTTCCTCCAAACTACATGAGTGGGCTAACTCCAAGATCAAGGAAGTTAGCCAAGATCGAGATGATCTTCGCTCTAAAGTAGAACAACTCTCTCAAGAGATTGTGAATTTACAATCCGGAGTTCGATCCACTCAATCCAAGCCCAAGTGGAACCAGGGTAAGTTCGATATCCCAAAAAATATGTCCAAGTCCGACAACAGAGCCAAACGATATCAAGAAAAGGAGAAGTTTGGCTCCTGGTGGAAAGGACAACAGAAATACGTCAATCTTCCTCCAACTAAAATTTGTGGCTACTACGGGAGTCTTGGACATAGGGACAGTGCATGTGATAAATTGAATAAAGATCTTTCATTTAATGTCAAATGTGTTAAATTGATACTTGAAGCACGAGAAGAATTGAAAAGATCTGGCTCGAAAAGGGAACCCAAGTACATCTGGGTTCCCAAATCTAACAAATGATCTGTTATTTTGTAGGTGAAGGCGAATGGAAACAGCTGGTACTTGGACAGTGGATGCTCCCGTCACATGACTGGAGATCCAAATCAATTCAATTCGCTTTCATCCTACCAAGGAGGTAAGGTTACTTTTGGAAACAACAACCAGGGTGAAATCGTGGGAGTTGGCTCCGTAGGTAACCCCTCAAAATTTAAAATTGATGGAGTTCATCTGGTCACTGGACTTCAACATAGTTTATTAAGTATTTCTCAAATTTGTGATAGATTCAATTTGGTACTTTTCTCCTCTTCGGATTGTAAGGTTTATGATGAGCGTACAAGTTCCTTAAAAGTTGTGGGACGCAGAGAAGGAAATCTCTACAAAATGTGCTTAAACTCCATTAATCTAGATGATCAAGTCTGTCTCAACGTCCATTCCAAAAACTCATTGATGTGGCACTCCAGACTTGGTCACGCAAATCACAGGCTGTTGAATAAACTGAAAAGTAAAGACTTGGTGATTGGTTTACCCGACACAAACTTTGACACAGACTTCGTCTGTGAATCTTGCATAAAAGACACACCCGGTCTTCCTTCAAAAGTAAACCAACTCTCTCTACTAACTCTCCGTTGGAATTGCTCCACATGGACCTTGTTGGCCCCATGTGTACACAAAGCAGAAGTGGTAAAAGGTATATTCTAGTCATAGTCGATGATTATTCTAGGTGGACTTGGGTCATTTTTCTATCTACGAAGGTTGAAACTTTTATAGAGTTTGTCAAACTCCATAAAATGCTTATCAACAAATTTTCATTTACATTGAAAACCCTGAGAACGGACCAGGGTACTGAATTTTGTAACAAGTCGTTTGATGAGTTTTGCAGGGACAACAGAGTTGATCACCAAATCTCATTCATCTCAGGCATTTCGGATGTAAGTGCTTTATCCACAATAATGGTAAGGACAAGTTGGGTAAGTTCTCTCCTAAAAGTGATGAAGGTATATTTCTTGGCTACTCTTCTAAAAGCAAAGCTTATCGTGTTATCAATCTGAGAACTCAATGTTTAGAAGAGAGTCCCCACGTCAAGTTCGATGAGTCCCACAATGTTGGCTCATCTTCTGATCAACTTGACTTTGCTCCAGATGATTTCCTCACTGATCCACACTTCATCACTGTCCCTATAGGAAGACTCCAAGATTCCCAATCCGTCACACCTAATGACTCTCCAGAAAACAAAAGCAATGCATCAGACTCTACAGACTCTGACAATAACCCTGAGATACCCTTACCACAAAACTTGAACTGTGACACCTCTAACAACGACACACCCCCTCCTGCTTCACGTTGACAGTTCCAACAAAAATCAGCTCACCCTCCTGCCAACATATTATCTGACCCAAACTTAGGTGTTCAAACACGTTTCCAAGCTATGCAAAACCTCTGTGCCTTTGGTGCTTTTCTCTCCAGTACTGAACCACGAATTGTCAAAGAAGCACTCCTTGATAGTGATTGGGTTACTGCAATGCAGGTGGAACTAAACTCTCTCCAAAGACATGCTGTTGGGGAGTTAGTTCCTCGACCCACACATCAACAAACCATCGATACTCGTTGGGTCTTTCGTAATAAACTTGATGATGCAGGACAAGTCTTCAGGAACAAAGCTAGATTGGTCGTTCAGGGCTACAATCAAGAAGAAGGGATTGACTATGATGAAACCTTCGCACCTGTAGCTCGTCTTGAAGCAATTCGCATGTTAATTGTGTTTGCTGCATTCAAAGGTTTCACATTATATCAAATGGATGTCAAGACAACCTTCCTCCATGGCTATATTGATAGGGAAGTCTATGTCGAACAACCCCCATGGTTCACAGACTCGGTCCATCCCGACTACGTCTACAAACTGTGTAAGGCCCTTTACGGACTGAAACAGGCTCCGCGTGCTTGGTATGAAAGATTGTCTACATATCTATTGTAAAATGGTTTTTCTCGAGGTAACGTAGATAAGACACTATTCATTCTTCACTCATCACATGACTTACTTCTAGTACAGATTTATGTTGATGATATCATTTATGGCTCTACAAGTAACACCCTCTACGATCATTTTGCTAACCTTATGAAACAAGAGTTTTCCATGAATGAGTTAGGTGAGCTCAAGTTCTTCTTAGGATTACAAATTCAACAGGAAAAGGAAGGGATTAAGATCCATCAACAAAAGTACATCAAGGAACTCCTTGACAAGTACAATCTCAAAAACGTCAAGAGCATGTCTACACCAAGTTGTACATCTGCCAAACTACATCTTGATGATGACGGAGTCGGTGTCAATGCCACAGAATATAGAGGAATGAGAGGGTCCCTCTTGTACCTGACTGCCAGTCGCCCCGACATTCTTCACGCAGTCTGTCTTTGTGCCCGCTTTCAAGCAGCACCAAAGAAGTCTCACCTAAAAGCAGTCAAACGTATCTTTCGATATCTTAAAGGTACAAGTACACTCTATCTATGGTATCCTCGATCTCCTACCTTTACTTTATCTGGATATAGTGACTCTGATTGGGCTGGTTCCCTCCAAGATCAAAAGAGTACTTCAGGTAATGCACAGTTCTTGTGTCTTTGCCTTGTTTCATGGTCCTCCAAAAAACAAAACTCCGTAGCACTTTCTACAGCGGTGGCAGAGTATGTCTCTGCTACAGCCTTTTGCTCCCAACTCCTTTGGATGAAACAACAACTTCAAGATTATCATGTCACCCAAGAACAGATCCCAATCTTTTGTGACAACAAAAGCACAATCAAAATATAAGAAAACCCAGTCCAACACTCACGAACCAAACATATTGATATTCGTTTTCACTTCTTGAAAGACTGTGTCGAGAAAAAGCACATCCAACTTGACTTTGTGCCCACAGAAGATCAACTTGCAGATATCTTTACTAAACCCTTGTCTACAGCACGATTTGAAGCACTACGATCAGTAATTGGGTTGACTCGATCTACCTAGACGGTCGCATCTCCTTGCCCCTACCGTAATCTTCAGCAGGTACTCCCCATGTCTCATTGAGTCTGTCTTTGTTTGCACTTGAATATGTGAACTGTGTTTTCTTGCTTAGAACGTCTCTATAATTCTGGCACTACGCATCCACGCCATCCATCCACACCCGCTCCGCCTCAATCCACGCCCTTAATCTCATGCCTGCCGATTTTTTCGCGCCTGACACACGAAATCCCTACAACTTCCGCAGTCATTTCAGCCTTTATATCCCTCATCCGTCTACTCCGTCTCTCTCACCTACATCCACTTTACACCCAAGCATACTACAATCCCTAATGGCAGGCATTAACCTCAACGACATCAATATTCCAGCCGAAATTTTCCAAGATCCAATCCGCCTTCAGGCATACCTCCAATCTATGGCTAACCCTAACCCATTGCAGACGTTGTAAAGTGAGTGGTTAAACTGGTGTAAAAATAAAAGAAAAGAAATTAAAAACTCAAAATAAATGTCGGGCTGCAAACAAATCCCGGTCGAGGTATAGTATAGTGAAATGTAAGCGACCGGATGTCGAACCGTGGGACTAATGTGCATAATAGTACCTAAGCGTGTCACAAAAAGGGGGGATTAATTGACTTGTATTATAAATAAAAAGGAAAGATAAAATAAAACTAAGTTAATAAATTAAACGGGACTCTGGTTCAGGTTAAATATATCTGCTTAATTATGCTATCTCTACGGTTTAATATAATTGTTTGGCAAAATTCCTCTTATTATCTTAAGGACTAAATCATAGCTCAAAAGAACTCGTTTACCTGAAAATGCAAGGTTCTAATCAAGGTTCAAGCACAATACGTGTAAACGGACGGTTAGATATGAGAAATTATTTATGCATCTGAAAATACTAACTTATTAAATCATAATAAGCTTTCTCCAAATTTACAGCTTAATTAACCTGTCTATTTATCACATGGTCTGATCAAAATAGACTTAGTAAAGCAATTTAATAAACTCATGACATTTATTAAAAAGGTGCGAGATAACCTTTAAAACGCAACAAACTAATTTAAATTAAACCAGTAAAAATATTGCATAATTAATACAAACACATAATAACCATCCCAGAGTAGTATAAATATTCTAGCCTAACATATTAAATAGATAAACAGAAACAAGAGTAGTAGAAATCATCTGTAGTCACTCCTGTATTCGTTCTGCTATTTTGTATACGTAGGACTAGAGGTGAATATGGTGGAAAGTGAAATAAAATGGAGAAGACGGAGGAGAGAAATGAGATGAACGTGAGGTTTGTGGTGAAGTGGAGCGATGGGTCGTGGATGGATTATGGGTGGTGGATTTGTCCCTTTGTTTGAAGTAGCAATGGTATTTTATAGAGGAGAGGAAGAAGAAGAACGACTGCAGACAGAGGTGGAAGAGCATTGATTGCTCAGGGGACAGAACGCGAAGAGTAGATAGATAAGTTGCAGGTCGACGGGCGAAGTCGACGAGCGAAGAAAAATTGCTTTGCGTTTGATTTTAGTCGCGTCCGCCTCTGCGTCCGCCTTAATTCTCACGCGGACGTGACTGTCGACCTCGCCTTGTCCGCCCGGTCACTTGTTCTGTCCGCGCGGCCGTCCGCCCGGCCACTCACTCACGTCCGCCCGGACGTCCGCCCAGTTCTCACGCGGACGTCTCTGTCTGCCGCGCTCTGTCCGCCTAGACTCAACGCGGACGTCATGTGTCGTGACTTATTCTACAAACTTTGACCGGCTCTAGATTCTTCGTTTGGACTCCGTTTTCTGAGTCGTTTGCGTCTATGCATTCGTCTTTTCGTCTACTTTACTCCCAGCTTGGTTTTTCTCATGTTTAAACAATAACTTTGTGAGATAACAAAAACATAAACTAGAGGAAAAATAACCGAAGTGGAGAAATGAGCAAGAAAAGTGCTAATATAATATATGAAATACACCTATAAAATCATGCTCATTTGGACACTTATCACACCCCCACACTTATCTTTTTGCTTGTCCTCAAGCAAAACCACACGTACCCAAGTAGGGTGGGAATGCTCAGTACTAACAAATATTTTATGAAGGGTAGGATAAACATGATCTTTTTAACTTATTGAGGAGTGTGAAAAATCAAACTGCTGGTGGCATAGGTGTGCTCAGGGTAAAAATAAAATATAGAGTTTCGGGGTATGATCCAAGGTACTTCAATGTTTCTTTATAGGTGACTCTGAGAACTTTTACCATGGCCAACTTCTCTCAAGAATGGGCATTGAGGAGAAACAAAAGGAAAAATAGATTCATGCATTTGTTTCACTTTTGCAATAAGAGATGAGAAAATGGCATCCGCCTTGTATTTTAAGAACACTCAACTCTCTTTTGTTGGTACCAATGGTTGTCTCCAAGTCCCTTATTATTAATTTTCTTTCTCTTTTTTTTAACAAAGAAGCACCCCTTAGCAATCCCTAAGAGAGAAGACAGAAAGAAACCTGAGCAATAAATCCAACCATTTGCAGATTATTTGGTCACACCGCATATAAAATGCTCCTCAAAAGTAATCAAAATTTTAAAATTTGTACCATTTATCCCACAATTCATAATAGTATTTATTCTTAAAGAGAACAACCCACATAAAAAGGGTCCATAATATTTGAATTGGACAAAACGCATGATAAGGAGAGAGATTAAACATTTAAGCACAAAATGTCACCGAAAAGGGCACACTCCCCCACACTTAAATTAAACAATGTCCTCATTGTTCACCAGAAAAACAAGGGAAGGTTTCAGAAGACCTTTTCGGTAAGTAAATAAAATAGAGATAACACACAAGATCACAAATAAACATTTAAGCACATAAACGCTCCTCTGCAGTTTTTATTTAAATAAAAGCATAATTTAAGAGACTGGTACTCCCCTGATATTATTTTGCTAGTTGGTAAAGGAGTTCCCCCACACTGAGCTTCGCCTCAAGTAGCGTAGCTTGGTTGCGGTGTCGATATGAAGGTGCACCTGCATAAGACACTAGAAGCAACTATACTACAAACGAGGTTAAAAGTTAGCAAAAATAAAATTTAAAGAGAACCTGAAAATTAAAAGAGCATAAAAGCAAAATAAAATAAAAGTACACCGGGTTGCCTCCCGGGAAGCTGCCCTTCTTTAACGTCTTTGGCTAGACGCCTGCTTCGTTATCCTGGATCAAAACAAAACGTTACCCTCGGCATATAAAATAAGAAAAATAATACTCCACAAAAGCTGGTGTTTTGAGGAGGTCTGCCGGGAACGTAGTTTTCTAACAGAAGACCCGGTGGTGATGATTTTTCTCCCTCAAATTGGAGATGTAACATCATCCTCTTGTAGGTGAGGCTTGTAGAAAGAACGCTGATCGATATCATCTTCAGAGAAAGTTAATTCTTTGAAGGTGATAGTGGCGTTTGTTTGGATATTTTGGCGGGAGTGATGGCAATTCCTCTTCTCTTCATTTCGAGGATGTAAATATCCTCATCTTCTGGATAGAGCACAGAGAAGGATGGAAACTGGCGGTAGGCGATCGTAGAGGGAAGAAATATTACATCCGTAGTGGGGTGTTTCTACATGAATTATTTCGCTCTTTGGTTGCTGTTCTCGTTGAGCGAGTCTCTCAGGTAGTCTGGTTGATCTTCAACCAGAGTTGTGTCTTGGAATATGAGACAATCCTCATAATCATGGGATCCCCCAACATATGGAGCAGTAAAAATACTGAGAATAGCAAAACTTTCTTCGAACACCTGTTCCATTTGCCTCGTACTGATTTTTTTTTTCTCTTTTTTTTGGATTTTGTATATAAAACGAAACTACTGAAACAGATTAGAAATAAAATGATTAGAAACAAACATAATAATAATATAACAAAATATAAATTGAAGTAGAAACAGATGAAGAAGTTGGAGCAGATTGGAGATGGGGCAAAACTCGCGCGCCTGTTCTTCTGTCGTCGGGTTCGAGCTCCAGAATTGGGGAGACAGGTATTATGAAAACGCAGCGTTTTTTTTATATAGAGGGACGTCCGATCGGGCGTCCGCGTGGAAGTGAGCGGACAGTGGTGCGGTTTACTCTCAGTAGCGGTACTTAGTTGCGTCGCGTGGACGACCGCGCGGAATCGAGGCGGACGTGGCTTAGCTGACCGCTGGGCATCCGCATGAGCTTGGGGCGGACGCGCCTCTGTTTCGTTTTTTTTTCCGATTTAAACAACAACAAAATTATAATCATAAAATTATAAGTTAGTAAAAAATGACATAAATTACAAGTTCGAAGTTAAAATGACATAATAATGTTAAGGACAATGGAAATTAAATGTTAAGGACAATGGAAATTAAATGTTAGGGACAATGGAAATTAAATGTTAGGGACAATGGAAATTAAATGTTAGAGACAATGGAAATTAAATGACAGAAAATTAAATGACAGAAATTATAAGTTAGTAGTTAGTATACTGGAAATTGAAGGACAATGGAAAGAAATGAAAATATATAAGAGTTAGTAATTAGATGTCAGAAGTTAGATGTCCGTAGTCAGATGTCCAAAGTTAGGTGTCCAATTAATATTAACAGATTATTAGATAATTAATATTAACAAAATATAGTAGATAATTAATATAAACAATAACAAAATACTATAGACAAAATATTCTAATTTAACAAGTGAATAATCCGGGGCTTAGGGACTAGAATAAACTAGTCCCCGGCAACGGCGCCATTTTGCAGACGTTGTAAAGTGAGTGGTTAAACTGGTGTAAAAATAAAAGAAAAGAAATTAAAAACTCAAAATAAACGTCGGGCTGCAAACAAATCCCGGTCGAGGTAGTATAGTGAAGTGTAAGCGACCGGATGTCGAACCGTGGGACTAATGTGCATATAATAGTACCTAAGCGTGTCACAAAAAGGGGGGATTAATTGACTTGTATTATAAATAAAAAGGAAAGATAAAATAAACTAAGTTAATAAATTAAACGGGACTCTGGTTCAGGTTAATATAATATCTGCTTAATTATGCTATCTCTACTGGTTTAATATAATTGTTTGGCAAAATTCCTCTTATTATCTTAAGGACTAAATCATTGCCTCAAAAGAACTCGTTTACCTGAAAATGCAAGGTTCTAATCAAGGTTCAAGCATAATACGTGTAAACGGATGGTTTAGATATGAGAAATTATTTATGCATCTGAAAATACTAACTTATTAAATCATAATAAGCTTTCTCCAAATTTACAGCTTAATTAACCTGTCTATTTATCACCTGGTCTGATCAAAATAGACTTAGTAAAGCAATTTAATAAACTCATGACATTTATTAAAAAGGTGCGAGATAACCTTTAAAACGCAACAAACTATATTTAAATTAAACCAGTAAAAATATTGCATAATTAATACAAACACATAATAACCATTCCCAGAGTATAAATATTCTAGCCTAACATATTAAATAGATAAACAGAAACAAGAGTAGTAGAAATCATCTGTAGTCACTCCTATATTCGTTCTGCTATTTTGTATACGTAGGACTAGAGGTGAATATGGTGGAAAGTGAAATAAAAATGGAGAAGACGGGAGGAGAGAAATGAGATGAACGTGAGGTTTGTGGTGAAGTGGAGCGATGGGTCGTGGATGGATTTATGGGTGGTGGATTCTGTCCCTTTGTTTGAAGTAGCAGTGGTATTTTATAGAGGAGAGGAAGAAGAAGAACGACTGCAGACAGAGGTGGAAGAGCATTGATTGCTCAGGGGACAGAACGCGAAGAGTAGATAGATAAGTTGCAGGTCGACGGGCGAAGTCGACGAGCGAAGAAAAACTGCTTTGCGTTTGATTTTAGTCGCGTCCGCCTCTGCGTCCGCCTTAATTCTCACGCGGACGTGACTGTCGACCTCGCCTTGTCCGCCCGGTCACTTGTTTTGTCCGCCCGGCCGTCCGCCCGGCCACTCACTCACGTCCGCCCGGACATCCGCTCAGTTCTCACGCGGACGTCTCTGTCGACCGCGCCTCTGTCCGCCTAGACTCAACGCGGACGTCATGTGGTCGTGACTTATTCTACAAACTTTGACCGGCTCTAGATTCTTCGTTTGGACTCCGTTTTCTGAGCTGTTTGCGTCTATGCATTCGTCTTTTCGTCTACTTTACTCCCAGCTTGGTTTTTCTCATGTTTAAACAATAACTTTGTGAGATAACAATAAAACATAAACTAGAGGAAAAACTAACCGAAGTGGAGAAATGAGCAAGAAAAGTGCTAATATAATATATGAAATACACCTATAAATCATGCTCATTTGGACACTTATCACCCATCCCCACCACCACCACTCACTCCCCCACCAAACCACTACTACTTCTTCCCCCACACACTCTGCCACATCACCACCAACCACCTGCGATACATCACCCCATCAAACACCACCCTCTGCCGCCAAGACCGACATTCTTGAGACGGATGTCGACGATGTCACACCACTACAAACCCTTCCACCATCTCCACCACCTCAAGACCCTAATCCTACTACCGAAACCCAAGCTACTGATCAACCGCAAGCCCCACCCAAAAGATCTCCCACACCAACCCCACACGCATCCCCAGAAAAATCCGCAACACCTCCAAAATCTCCTAAACCCAAACCCTGAAAAAGACTCAAACCTCCACTCGACCCACAGCAAAAAGAGTTCTCCGTTCTTCTGTCAAGGCCTAACCAGTCTCCTCTGGTTCTGGCGAATCTTCACCAGTACAAGAATTACCCACCAATAGTCACGACACATCTACTGGCGCCACCTCTACCAGGGTCCAGAAACCTCCCAAGCCGCAACGCCGATATGCGAAGATAGACCCCTTCACCCAGTGCTACATGCTCGGTGACCCTGCTGCAGAACGAAACATTGTCCGGGGTAAGTTCCTCGATTTCTCATGGGCTCTATCTTCAAATCTGGGAGAGTTAGTGACTATGCTAGAGGTTCAAGGGTGGAAACACCTTTTCTGTGAGATACCAGAGTGGTACCCCCAAGAATTTGTCGATTTTTATCAAAATCTTGTTATCCGCAATGGTGCAGCCCAATCTTTTGTCAATTCCACTCCCATTTTCTTTAATCTTGAAAAGATGTCTCAAGTTCTTGGAGTCCCTCATACCGGTCTGTCTTTTTATGAAAAAGGAGTCCTTCCAGAAATTCCCGGGGTCCCATAAAATAAGATCTACCGTTTTTTCTCTTCAAAGAAAAAAGTGGGCTCCCCAATACCCCGAGGCGATCTTTCAATCCTCCACCAACTCCTGCACATCCTTGTTATAAAAAGCATTGTCCCCCGAAAAGAAGGTAATCTCATGGTCAATTGCTTGGACCTCACTATAATGTACTGCATAATCAACCGCCATTCCGTCAATCTGGCCCACATTATTCTCCATCACTTAGCCCAGTTTGTCAACACCCCGAAACACTCCCTGGGGTATGTGTTCTGGCTGCCTCGAATTCTCAAATTCTTTCAGGTACCCCTGGCGACATCCACGCCGAAGTCCATCGAAGAGGCAGACACCATCAACCTCCGCTATCTGAATCGGCTGACTTCTATCGACAAATCCAAGCTGCTGCCCCCTCCATCCACTCTAACGACAGCGGGTACTTCCACTTCCCAAGAGGCAGTACCTCAAGATACTCTCCTACCCCTCCTGGAGAAAGTGGAGCGACTCCTCGCACAGGCAGCAGAGCTGATTCAGGGCCAATCGCGGATGATGGACAGACTCTCTGGGATCGAGACGACTGTGACGGCCTTGCAAGAACAACTCCTTGATATCCAAGCCTCCCTGACCCCCAACCCTTAGACATGACGTGCGTGTGTGTAGTGTTAGGACTTAGGCTGTTTTTAAGTTCTAAACACTTTTTGCTGGTTTGTGTGTGAATTTTTGGACTAACTCTTTCGTGACTATGGGCTTCCCTCTGATGAAAGCAAAAAGAGGAAGCGGTGAATCCCGTCTGGTGTACGGGCGACTCTGTTGTTGCTTTAAACTGCTTTCAGATTTTTGCTGCTGGACCATGTGGTCTAGTACTTTAACTGCTTTATATACTATGCCCTATCCCGCCTATTACATTGCCTATTCAATATTTGCTTGCCTGGAGTCCATCTACGATTAAGGGGGAACCTAAATAGAGTCTTTGAACTCAACTACTACTGCTGCTATTAAGGGGGAACTTTGACAGGGTCGGTTCCCCTAGTTCTTTGTGTTTCTGTTTTTTCATTTCAGGATTGACTCCATCGGGATTCATTGAGGTTTGCTATCATCGGCAACAAGGGGGAAACTGTTGGGACATCAGAGTGTTGCAGAGATAGCCAATCACCTCGACCGAGTCAATCATCCTCAGTCAGACACAAAGAGCGAGCCACTTCAATGGAGTCCATGCAACTAAGGAGACTTCACAGACTCTCCCGTGCCGTTGCGAATAATAAGGAACTAACTCGGGAATGCTTCAACGGCACAACGGTCATAAAGTCTTCCCATCACACCCGAAGTTTGCTGCCCAAGTCAGAAGACCACTTAAGGACGTTGGACGTTGCTCACTAAGTTAGTTCCGGTATTTGCGGAACTAACTCCCTCGACCTACTGGTTGTAATGCTAGTATAAATAGGTTGTGTAATAGCTAGTTTCAATTGTGCTTTCATTGAGAAATATTTCAGACTTTAGAGAGAGAAAGAAACTGCTTTGTAAGCCAGAGAGAGAGAATACGTACCAAGCTAGTTAGTGCATCTAGATAGACTCTGCCTAGGAAGATCCTAGTTTCGTTACGCTTACCATTGATCTGATCAGAGAGTGTATTGGGTGAGTGAGTGAAAAACCGCTAAGTAGATCCCTTCTACTTAGTGGGCATTTGTAAGTTGTTTTATTTGACCAGGAAATGAAATAGCTTATTTGTGTATCTTGCTGAGTTTCACAGAGTCCTTCTATCTTTCTAGCATCATTTCGTTTCAATTACTTCAAAGTATTCCGCACTCTTAGTTTAATCAATTCAATTGAGTGCCTCTACATCACAGAGTGTTCCTCACTTTTCAAAGACTGATTGAGTCAAACCAACTCTTAGACTCACACCTTTGGTTGGTTTGAGTTAGCCACCCGACCCTACAATTTTTTTCAACTTGGTTTTTGTCACATTATATTACATTAAGATCATATAGTAACATGTTATAGGTTACACCATTTATACCAAGGTAAAAGATGAAAGTTATTAAGGTAAATGTTGAATTTATAGTACTTTTTGACAAAATTTTCGGCCCAATTAGTGATATGGGTTTAGCACTGGCTTTGATTTATTAAGATGTTCAATTCATCCCCATTTAAGATTCCCAACTCGTGGCTCCTCAAAAACTTCAAGGTAATAGCGTAGAACGCGTTTTAACGGCACCCGAGAGTGCGTTTTTGTGCTCTAAGGATATTTTGGAAAATAAGTTGTTCCAACGAGTTCCAAGTGTTTATAAACATTTTTTATGGTCAATTATGATATATTAAGGTGTCACATTGAGTTAAATAGGGTTATATCAACTCATGACACAATTCCCGGGCTTCCGGGGCACTCCCGGACCAAAACAGGAGCGTTAAGAATTCCCCCGAGCACTTTGTGTATTTTTGCAGAATTAGCTCGAGCATTCTCTTTAGAATGATGAATAATGATGGTAGGAACTCTAAGAATGAATTATATTGGAGTTCGTGCCACTTCGGCACCTCTCCGAGGCATTCCCGGGGGTTTATGGGGCCCACAAGGGTTCCTCCGAGCACTTCACGTTTAATTGAGAATTTGGCGTGAGCGCTTCATCTTATATGTTTAAAAAAGTGTTATGGTGCATTTGGAATGAAGTGTAATGGTTTATTTCATCTCATAAAGTATTTCCGGGTGTTTCCGGGACTTTTCGGGCCTTAAGGGAGGTGTGTCGACTCTCCCGGGCCTTTTGCATTTTTACTCATTTCTAGATGAGGTCCTATATTTTAAGGGTCATATAATGATCCTTAATTGACTTGGTATGAGTTTTATAGTTTATATATCATGGTTAGCTTAAGGTCCGGCTTAGCGCGCGTTTTGACCTTAAGGAGTTTAGGTGCGTTTTAACGCCTAAGTGTTTTTGTGTTTTCTCAAGGTTTCATAATCCCCCAAATAAACTTTTAATTCCCATTATTTAATTATTTAATGGTTAGGGGTATTTCAACGAGTCACTAGTAGAAAAATGAAAATACTACAAGATTACTAATCAAAATAATACAACATTAATACTAAGCACATTTCCTGTCCCTTACTCCAAATTTCTCATGGTAGATTACGTTAGATCAAGAAATTGTGGTTGTAACACCCCAACCGCTAATCCTATGCTTACCGTCTAATCGTCCTGCTAATCTTACGAGTTCGCAGCGGAAATATTACTACTTACTACGGCGGGTGGTACAACGCCGCTAACCGCCCATACGGCTAGCTAGGCTTACCTTACTTACAGTCACGGTCAGATGAACATAATATACCGAGCTACTAAATTACTTACCAAAATATCATATGCCAAATACTTACATCCTGGCTCACCGAGTATTTAAGTATATTCGATTACATCATTTCTAAGTTCCAAAAGAATGAGTTTCTACCGGCTACTCATCTATACCAATTCCCATTCTATCAAAATCCAAAAAGGTGTACCCCATGGTACACCGGCTAATCAAAAGCTATAGCCATGTACTACTCAGTACACCATCATGTTTCATTGTTTACAATCCAAAAGAAGATAAAGAAATAAACTAAGTCTTCACATCTTCATCCTTCGCGGGTACCTGCGTGTAGTAAAAATGGTGCCCCAAGGGGCTCAGCAAACGCTGCGTATAAATTCCGCATATACCGTGCTAGCTAGGGCACGCCGACTATTTGACGTCCACTAAACATGCGATTCATTAATTTCATACATACATGCTTGCATACAACATACATTCATTCACAATACATTATTCATTCCAAGGCAACAATACAATAATGCTCACAATACTTACCTTCACAAGGTTAGCCAACTTATGCATCCGGGTTAATCGGAATGCTTTTACTCTTTTACTCATTACTTACTTTTTCTTACTTACATTTACTTACTTTCATTTACTTTACTTACTCATTCTTACTTACTTACTTATACTCAAGTTAAGTCGTCGGGACCTCCGGCCCTGGGGACTACGCCGTCCCACCTCCGGGATTTACATGACTCACCAATCCGGGATGCTACCCACTTAAGGGATTTGGGCCGCGGACTAGTTTAAGAGTCAGGAATTGGAGCCAACCTCTCGTGACTCCGCATCCTCACGCGTGGCCGAAACTATATCGGACTTCTACTCATTCCAATTTAATTACCAATTTAAGTTAGATTGGTTAGCTTGTTAGGAATAAGTTAGAAGCCCAAACACAATAATAAACGGTCACAGTACAGTACATCATACATACACACATTCATTATCATCCATACATTTCATGAATTATACAAACTAAGATTTAAGAAAATATTCACAACATACAACACTACATATTCACAAGTATGCATATTAACTCCGATTCGTGCATTTATCTTATTTGGTGATCAATTAGCACACAACACACAAATCAGAGTAACCAAGATAGCATACGGGGCATGAGAATCCATACCGTTCACCGTTGTACGTGATTCCAAACGTCCTTCGGTGTCACAAATCAAATCCTATGATATATACAATTGAGTGATTAATATAACTATCATTAATTTAACTCTTACTTACTATGTCCTTATACTTCTTACACTTACATATTACTTACTTGTTTTCCATTACCTTAAGTTTTACTTCCCTACTTAACATTGGCATGCTTACATACATGTACCTATATATATATATGTGCATATATATATATATATTATTTATAATTTAAATAATAATTTTTTTTTTTGACCGGACCGGACTTGCGACCGACCTTGCAAGTCCGGTCCATTCCAGTAGCTCACATTACCGAATTTTTCTGGCCGACCGAACTTGCAAGTCCGGTCGCAAGTTCGGTCCATTCCAGTAAGTTTTGGTTTCGAAATTCTGGAGTCGACCGACCTTGCATGTCCGGTCCCAAGGTCGGTCCATTCCAGTAAGTTTCGTTACAGGCGAATTTTAGCCCGACCGACCTTGCAAGTCCGGTCGCAAGGTCGGTCCATTCCAGTAGCTTACTCGACGGAAAATTTTTGAGTCGACCGACCTTGCAAGTCCGGTCGCAAGGTCGGTCCATTCCAGTAGGTTACAGACGGGAGAATTTTCTAGTCCGACCGAACTTGCAAGACCGGTCGCAAGTCCGGTCGATTCCAGAAGCTTTCCCGTCTTTGTAAATCTGGGCTCGACCGACCTTGCAAGTCCGGTCCCAAGGTCGGTCCGGCCCAGTATTTGCATTTTTATTTCTGTTTTCAGTCCTCTCTTTTACCCATTACTTCCCCATTGTTCCTACACTTAATCCCACATGTTTTAACACCAATTAAACCTCTTAATACACCCTAGTTCACTCCTTAACTCCTTACACAATTCTATACTAATTCACTCACATAATTTTCCAAGTTCCTTTTCAACACTCACCTAGTCTCTTTTCTAGGTTGCATCATGCTACAATTTTAACATTACACTCCTCTTCTACATCTCCCTCTCTATTGGCATTTCCAACACTCCTAATGCATTTAGAATACATTATCTATCTCTCTCAACTACCCTCTATCTATCTCAAACAAAATCTGTTACAACATACATTATTCACCTAGTTTCTAGTTTTCTTAGTGTTCTATTCTAGATAAATTTTGACATAACCCCCCTAAAATCTTACATTCTCACCACATCATGTATTCACATTTTGTTACCCATTTCACCTGTTTCAAAACAGCAATAATATCCAAGCTCTCATACACCAATATCAACTACTAACACTCATAAAAATTTCTGCACATAACCTCTTATTCCCAACTAGGTTTCAATCAGTTTTACATGTCTTTTAAGGTTTCAAAACATTTGTATGCTCTTATACACTACACTACTAATACACTATCATTTTACAATACCAATTTTTGCTACTAAAAATTTGTTACATTATGCATTACTAACTACACAAGATAATGTGATTTACCTTCTTCTTCTTCTAATTGTTTTTCTCTTCTTGCTTCTTCCTTCTCTCTCCTTCTTCCTTTTCTCCACCGGTTTAGCAACCCAACTCCTCTAACACTATAACCCATACATTTACATGTTTCAATACTTAAAACTATCCTTAAACATTATTTGAGTTCTAATACACATTCTAGGGTTTAGAAGTTCGTTACCTCACAAGGGTGCAAATGAAGCTTGGAGTGGCTCAAGAACAAGATTTCCAACTCCACCAACAAGCCAAAATCGGCTATAGAACAAGAGAACCAAACAAGAGTTTAGCTAGATTTTCGTTTTGCCCTTGAGGCTAGAAAAAGATGGAGTTTTTAAGAATATTTTTACCTCAATAGAACAAGGAGAATGAGGTGGTTCTAGTGGTGGTCTTGAAGCTCCAAATGCTCCATACCCATGGAGATGAAAGTTGTTGTTTTCGATTTTTGAAAAGATAGGAATGTAGCTCTTGAGGAGAGGATTCCAATGGTACAAGTTTTGTAATTTTTGGAGGAGATTTGAGGGAGTTACAAGAGGAAAGAAGATGGAGTTTGTGAGTGGTCTTCAAAACTCCATAGATGTCGCTGGGAAGGAGAAAGGAAGAAAAGAGTGAGGGGGATGGGTTTACGTGAGTGAGAGGAAAAGAGGGTAGGAGAGAGTGGTAAAGTGAGATGGGGTTGTTTTATTATTTTGTCTTGTAGTGTATTAGATAAGTGAGGAGAGTGAGAGAGAGGGGGCTCCAAAAATCGGCCCACACTACCACTCACACACACACTCTACTTTTTATTTTAAAAGTGGACACATAAGTTTGGTCTATTTATGTTTCTACCCCACAACTTCTCGTTTTTGACAGTTTTTACTAATTTCCCGTTTTATTGATTTTATTGGTCCTAAAGCTTCACTAATATTTACTAATGATTATTTAGTGGACCAAAACTGTTACGAGTCTATTTGACCCGCTTAAAGACACGTTTTCCCGGTTACCTCGAAAAACGCGCTTTAAGGTTCGTCAGTGGTTTTAATCCATTTTAAGGATCCGTTTTCTTCGGGATTTGTTCCCTCATGATTATTTATACTTAATTAAGCTTCTAAATTATTTATTAGCCTAATTAATCACTATTTTTAATTACGGGGTATTTCAATCTACCCCCTTAAGAAACTTTGCCCTCAAAGTTGCTCAAGGTTAATAGTTTAGTAATTCTACTCATTAGGCAAACCAATTGCACTAATGTGTCTTACTACCACCTATGAGGTGTTTACTCCATTGCACATTGCAAATATACACGCTTCAAGCATCATACACAATTCACATACATGATTCAACATTTTCAATTCATACCATTCCACAATACACCATACACCATTACAATCCACAATACACATTACACAACATCATCCATCATACAAATACATTCATACACTACACATTACACGTACCCAATTCACTTACACTACATGTGCCATACAAAAATTTATTACAATGCCTACACACTAAGCAATGCTTACCCCGAAGCAATGCAAAAGCAAAAGGGCTCTACCCCCCTTAAAAGGGGTACGACCCGTACCCGTATTGCTAAATACTAGACTATCTAGTCTATGAATAACTGTGGGTACTTAGCCTTCATGGCATCTTCCAACTCCCATGTCGCTTCCTCGACATCATGGTTTGACCATAGGACCTTCACCATTCGTATAGACTTATGGCGAGTGTCTCTGGTCTTCCTATCCAGGATTCTCACTGGGGTTTCAACATATCTCATGTTTGGCTCAATGGATAAGTGCTCGGGCTCTAGAACATGAGAAGGATCAGCAATGTACTTCTTGAGTTGTGACACATGAAATACATCATGGACACGTCCCAAGTCCTCAGGTAGTGCTAACCTGTAGGCTACTGATCCAACTCTTTCGGTGATAGTGTACGGCCCTACAAACTTTGGGCTCAGCTTGCCCTTCTGGCCAAAACGGAAGACACCCTTCATAGGTGAAACTCGCAAGAACACTTGGTCGCCCACGGCGAACTCAAGGTCGCGTCGTCTCACATCCGCATAGGATTTCTGTCTATCTTGGGCTGCCTTCATATTAGCTCGAATCTGCTGCACTTCAGCTTGCACTTGCTCAAGATACTCCGGTCCTATTATGACCGCTTCACTTGACTCATCCCAACACAAGGGTGTACGGCAAGGTCTACCGTATAGAGCTTGGAAAGGCGACATCTTAATCGAGGCGTGATAACTATTATTATACGAGAACTCGATAAGATGAAGCTTATCTAACCAACTCCCCTGAAAGTCCAAGGCACATGCCCGAAGCATGTCCTCCAGTGTCTGGATGGTCCTTTTGTCTACCGTCGGTCTGAGGATGGAAGGCGGTACTCACTTCAATTCTGTACCCAACGCTTCCCGTGTACTCTCCAGTATCTCGAAAGAAATCTGGTGTCGCGGTCAGATACTATAGTCTTTGGGACTCGTGGTGTCTGATAATCTCCTTATCGAAAGCTCAGCTAGCTTTACTACCTTCCAGGTGTCCTTCATCGGTATGAATCTGGCAACCTTGGTAAGGCGATCGACTACAACCCAGATCATGTTGAGTCTTCCCCTGGCAGGTGGGAGTCCTACACAAAATCCATGGAGATATCATGAAATTTCCACTCCGGAACTGGCATAGATTGTACCATTCCGCCCGGTCTACGATGTTCAAATTTCACCTTTTGGCATGTTAAGCATCTCAATACAAATTCTGTCACATCTGATTTCATTCCAGACCACCAGAAGTACCTCTTCATGTCTTTGTACATCTTGGAGGCTCCCGGATGGACTGACAATGTGGAACAGTGTGACTCTCGCAGGATGCGATCCCTTAGCTCAGCATTGCTTCGGGGGACGCATAGCCTGCCATTCAACCGAATCAAACCATCTTCATGTAGCTTAAAATCATACTTTTTCTTCTCAAATGTACCATTCTCGATCTTGTGTCTGATTTCGGTTAGGTAAGGGTCGCTCAACTGAGCGTCTCGCACCTCGTCAACCAAGCTAGAAGAAGCAAGTAGCGAATGGAGCGAGTGTGCTCGATGGCTCAGGGCGTCGGCTACAATGTTTACCTTCCCTTCCTTATACTACAAGTTGATGTCATAATCTGAAAGAAATTCCATCCATCTTCTCTGTCTCAAGTTTAATTCTTTCTGAGTGAATACATACTGTAAGCTCTTGTGGTCGGAGTAGATGGTGATGCTTACCCCATAGAGATAGTGTCGCCATATCTTCAAGGCGAAGACAATGGCTCCTAACTCTAAATCGTGAGTCGGGTAATTCTCCTCATGCTTTTTCAGTTGGCGGGAGGCATAAGCAATAACCTTGCCATGCTGCATGAGTACGCATCCCATTCCTTTGCCTGATGCATCACAGTACACCTCAAATCCCTCTGTGCCCTCTGGAAGAGTAAGGACGGGCGCTGAGGTCAATGAGTCTTTTAGTCTCTGAAATGATAACTCGCACTCGTGTGTCCATACAAACGGTGCATCTTTCTTCATCAATGTAGTCATGGGCTTAGCGACTTTTGAGAAGTCCCTTACAAATCTCCGGTAGTAACCGGCTAGACCAAGAAAGCTCCTAATGTCGGTAACAGTCTTGGGTCTAGGCCATGATCGTACAGCTTCTATCTTAGAAGGGTCAACCGAGATACCTGCGCTCGAGATGACATGTCCAAGGAATGATACCTGATCAAGCCAAAACTCGCATTTGGAGAACTTCGCATACAGCTGGTTCTCGCGCAGTGTCTCTAGTACTTTCCTCAAGTGGGTTTCATGTTCCTCTGCTGATTTGGAATATACAAGTATGTCGTCGATGAAGACAACAACTGAAGTGTCCAACTGCTCACTGAATAGACGGTTCATGAGGTCCATGAATTTTGCTGGTGCGTTTGACAAACCGAATGGCATCACCGTGAATTCGTAGTGGCCATATCTGGTACGGAATGCCGTTTTCTCAATGTCTTGTTCTTTGATTGCAATTTGATGATACCCAGAACGGAGATCAATCTTGGAGAAGACCGATGCTCCTTTCAGCTGGTTGAATAGGTCGTCGATGCGTGGCAATGGGTATTTATTTTTGATTGTGACCGCATTCAGCTCGCGGTAGTCAATACAAAGTTGGAGACTACCGTCCTTCTTCTTCACGAAGAGAACCGGCGCTCCCGAGGGTGATACGCTCGGGCGTATAAACCCTTTGTCTAGAAGGTCTCTTAACTGCTCTTTTAGTTCGGTCATTTCTGCAGGTGCCATGCGGTACGGTGCCCTAGCAATGGGACCGGTACCTGGCAATAGGTCAATTTCAAATTCCACTGCTCTCGGTGGTGGCACGCCGGGTAGCTCCTTAGGGAATACGTCGGGAAATTCAGATACAATCGGTACCTCATCACTGAACTCTGGATCTCTTTCCAGGTCTTGTACATAACACAGGTACACTTCTTGGCCCTTTCTGAGCTCCCGGTACATAGCCATAGCAGATATGAGTGTGGTCGAAGGCTCTCTCGGTCTCTGGCGGTAAGATACAGTAACCTCAGAAGGACTCTTGAGCAGCAAACGATGCTCGGCGCAGAGGATTCTACCCTTGTGCCGCTCCAACCAATTCATTCCAATGATTAAGTCGAATCCCAATCCATTGAATTCGATGAAGGAAATGGGAAACGCTTCGTTTTTTATTTGGATTGTGGCTGATTGATAATACTTGGTGCACCTTACTCGCTCCTTCGATGGGAGAGTAACCATGAAGTTCGGTAGCTCATCCGCATCTAGCTTCAACCTCTTCACGAAGGATGGTGATACGAAAGTGTGAGAGGCGCCGGAGTCGAATAATACATTGGCATCAATGCCATTTACTGGGAATGTTCCCGTTAAGATGGTGCCGCTTCTGCCGGCTTGTGCTTCGGTGAGGATGCTCAGGTTACCTTCGGTACCGAGTCCACAACCTATTGGATTCACAATTGAATAAGTATTGATGGTGGACACAAGTGGAATTAAATCAACACTGCTCTTTATTGATAAACCAACCATCATACATACCGTGTCTCTAATACACGTTACTAATAGATTACATGATACTATGAATTTAATACTTCCTAAAGGTAAGGTTCAGGCGTCCTGGTTTCATGTGTGTAGCATTGATTATTGTCGGCGGTGCCGTATTCAACTTGATCTTGTTGATCCCGTGATACAGCATCCTAGAGTTTCCACCCATGATTAGGACATCTCCTGATCTCAATACCAGTTTCTCTGCGAGGTCCACACGTTTCTGCTCGCTATACAGGAATACGACGTCATCACCAATGGACCAAGACACTATGGGCACTCCTTGTTCAAGAGATTCCGCTGTCTCGTCCTTGTCTTGGTGTAACCCAAGTCGTCCTTCTTTCTCGTAGAAGTTAACGATACAGAGGTCCGCTTCAAGTGCGGGGATCAGTTCAGGTTCACATTGTTGTGCTAGTTCTACTGCTTGTGTGACGAGTGTCTGAAACTCTGGTGGTATTGTCGGTGGCGTCGCTCCATCTTGTGTTCGTGTCTCCTGGTATGTCTTGGTATAAGGATTCCAGTCCTTTCCCAAGCACATCATTTTCAGCTTCATCTTCGCTCCACCGGGGAATTCGGGTGTGTAAAATCCACCTTGACCCGTTCCTAGCTCGTTGCATTGTCGAATGATTGAGATTTGCGCTTCGGGTGTCAGGTATCCCCTTAATAAGATCATACCTGGTCGGATGACCTGACACTGTTCGTTGGTGTAGTCGTGGTTGGTGATGTCGATCTTTTCTTGATTCAAGTTTACCGGTATCGGGTAACAGATACTAAAGCTTCCTATGGTTATAAATTTCATCTACGGTGAGTACTAGTTTCAACTACTTCATTTCATGCTTAATACACACTTCAATTTACTTACTCATGCATTCATTCAAACAGTTACTCTACTACATGCTACTTCAAGGATTAAAGGTTTAGATTATTACCTGGGCCGGACTTAGAACCGGACCCATCACGGTCAATCACATGAAGGACAGGCTGCCTCTGAGGTGCACCCCGCGGAGGTCCCCGGGATCCCTGTCCCTGTGGTGCCTGCTGGGTCGGTGCATCGCCAGATGCAACCTCCTTGCCTTCCCTCTGTTTAGTTTTGGAAGTTCCCCTTTGGCTTGGTGTTCTCTGGGCATCTGTTGGCCGTGTGTCCTAGCTTCTGGCAATTGTAGCACTTGATATCTCTCCCATAGCAGTCCTTGCTTGGGTGGTCTAGGTTGCACTTTCTGCACACATAGGTGCGTCCATTAGTGAAGGTTTTGGCGGAACCGGAGCTAGAACCTGAGGTTAGAGGGTTAGCACATGTGTGCGTGGATATACTAGATACATTACTTGTACGATTACGATTTAGGAACAGAAGTTTACCCTTTGGTGGGTGTGATCTCAGTGGCTTTGCTGCCACCGGTGCAGAATAACCAAGCTGAAGAAGCTCAACTGGTTTGCCCTGCTCAGCATGGGCACTGCTCTCACCTGGGGATTTCTTTTGGGATTGCTGAAAGAAATTCCCCTTCTTCTTCTTCCAACTCTTCCCCTGGTTCTGCTCCTCAGTACTGGTGTTTTTGTTGTTGGCTTTGCGCTTCAGCGCGGTCTCTTCATCCCTTAATTGGCAAGTGATTTCAACGCGAGAAGCCGCGTGATAACACTCCTGAAGTTTCAGGTATTAGCCGGGATCCTCATTTAGGAAAGGATAAGGAAAAGATTCAAGGAATTCAAGGAATTTAAGGAATTCAAGGAATTGAAATGATACTAAGGGTTAACCGATATTTACCTGAAGGGAGGTAAATCTGGTGTAGCCCATACCGTACCGTAGGCGATGGCTCAGACCGCCATAGAAGCGATCGACCAACACCTGGCCGGTGTATCCTAGATCAGGGAGGAGACGGAGGATGGAGGTAAAGGTGCGGTAGTACTCGTCGACAGTCATCTTCTTGTCATTTTCAAGGCGTCTAATTCTAGCCTTTTCTTTGTTTTCACGTGCTCCGGGTAGTACTTGGATCGGAGGAGTGATGCAAAGGACTCCCAATCGAATGTGGGGTCGCTGACGTGCTCGTGCTTGACTAGCTTCCACCAATCCATTGCAGCATCCTTCAGATAATAGGCAGCAACTCTGACTCGAACTCCAGCAGGAGCTTCGAGGGTTTCGAATGCCGTCTCCATCTCGGAGATATAGGCTTCGAGCTTAGCTGGGTCACTCTCGCCCCTAAAGCAGGGAGGGCGAAGTTCCGCTACAGCTTTTACCCAGTTCGCTTCTCTGGGTGGCGGGGGAGGGATTGGCCCCGCTTGAGTTTGTTGGTTTTGCTGAGTTTGTTGCACAGCTTGGATTACTTGTGGTAGCATCTGCGCTACCGTGGCGGCGACGATCTCAGCTATCGTCTGCGCGCCGGGTCCGTCATTGCCCCCTCCTCTAGGGCGACCTGGACCTCTTCCTGACATCTGAATATTTAACAGTTACATTAGGCTCCGCAAGTTATGACTCAAAGGTCTTGGAAATTAAACAAAGTATCGTTCCTAAGAACGTCAAGGGTATCCGTTGTTAACAACGGTAGTTCCTAGTTAGGTTTCTAAGTATCCGTCTTAAGACGGTTGAAAACCTAACTCGGTAATCCCCCTATGCTCGGTACTATGGACATCAGAGCGTAACTACGCTCTGATACCACTTTTTGTAACACCCCAACCGCTAATCCTATGCTTACCGTCTAATCGTCCTGCTAATCTTACGAGTTCGCAGCGGAAATATTACTACTTACTACGGCGGGTGGTACAACGCCGCTAACCGCCCATACGGCTAGCTAGGCTTACCTTACTTACAGTCACGGTCTGATGAACATAATATACCGAGCTACTAAATTACTTACCAAAATATCATATGCCAAATACTTACATCCTGGCTCACCGAGTATTTAAGTATATTCGATTACATCATTTCTAAGTTCCAAAAGAATGAGTTTCTACCGGCTAATCATCTATACCAATTCCCATTCTATCAAAATCCAAAAAGGTGTACCCCATGGTACACCGGCTAATCAAAAGCTATAGCCATGTACTACTCAGTACACCATCATGTTTCATTGTTTACAATCCAAAAAGAAGATAAAGAAATAAACTAAGTCTTCACATCTTCATCCTTCGCGGGCACCTGCGTGTAGTAAAAATGGTGCCCCAAGGGGCTCAGCAAACGCTGCGTATAAATTCCGCATATACCGCGTGCTAGCTAGGGCACGCCGACTATTTGACGTCCACTAAACATGCGATTCATTAATTTCATACATACATGCTTGCATACAACATACATTCATTCACAATACATTATTCATTCCAAGGCAACAATACAATAATGCTCACAATACTTACCTTCACAAGGTTAGCCAAATTATGCATCCGGGTTAATCGGATGCTTTTACTCTTTTACTCATTACTTACTTTTTCTTACTTACATTTACTTACTTTCATTTACTTACTTTCATTTACTTTACTTACTCATTCTTACTTACTTACTTATACTCAAGTTAAGTCGTCGGGACCTCCGGCCCTGGGGACTACGCCGTCCCACCTCCGGGATTTACTTGACTCACCAATCCGGGATGCTACCCACTTAAGGGATTTGGGCCGCGGACCAGTTTAAGAGTCAGGAATTGGAGCCAACCTCTAGTGACTCCGCATCCTCACGCGTGGCCGAAACTATATCGGACTTCTACTCATTCCAATTTAATTACCAATTTAAGTTAGATTGGTTAGCTTGTTAGGAATAAGTTAGAAGCCCAAACACAATAATAAACGGTCACAGTACAGTACATCATACATACACATTCATTATCATCCATACATTTCATGAATTATACAAACTAAGATTTAAGAAAATATTCACAACATACAACACTACATATTCACAAGTATGCATATTAACTCCGATTCGTGCATTTATCTTATTTGGTGATCAATTAGCACACAACACACAAATCAGAGTAACCAAGATAGCATACGGGGCATGAGGAATCCATGCCGTTCACCGTTGTACGTGATTCCAAACGTCCTTCGGTGTCATAAATCAAATCCTATGATATATACAATTGAGTGATTAATATAACTATCATTAATTTAACTCTTACTTACTATGTCCTTATACTTCTTACACTTACATATTACTTGTTTTCCATTACCTTAAGTTTTACTTCCCTACTTAACATTGGCATGCTTACATACATGTACCTATATATATATATATATATATATATATATAATAATTTTTTTTTACCGGACCGGACTTGCGACCGACCTTGCAAGTCCGGTCCATTCCAGTACTCACATTACCGAATTTTTCTGGCTGACCGAACTTGCAAGTCCGGTCGCAAGTTCGGTCCATTCCAGTAAGTTTTGGTTTCGAAATTCTGGAGTCGACCGACCTTGCATGTCCGGTCCCAAGGTCGGTCCATTCCAGTAAGTTTCGTTACAGGCGAATTTTAGCCCGACCGACCTTGCAAGTCCGGTCGCAAGGTCGGTCCATTCTAGTAGCTTACTCGACGGAAAATTTTTGAGTCGACCGACCTTGCAAGTTCGGTCGCAAGGTCGGTCCATTCCAGTAGGTTACAGACGGGAGAATTTTCTAGTCCGACCGAACTTGCAAGTCCGGTCACAAGTCCGATCGATTCCAGAAGCTTTCCCGTCTTTGTAAATCTGGGCTCGACCGACCTTGCAAGTCCGGTCCCAAGGTCGGTCTGGCCCAGTATTTGCATTTTTATTTCTGTTTTCAGTCCTCTCTTTTACCCATTACTTCCCCATTGTTCCTACACTTAATCCCACATGTTTTAACACCAATTAAACCTCTTAATACACCCTAGTTCACTCCTTAACTCCTTACACAATTCTATACTAATTCACTCACATAATTTTCCAAGTTCCTTTTCAACACTCACCTAGTCTCTTTTCTAGTTGCATCATGCTACAGATTTTAACACTTACACTCCTCTTCTACATCTCCCTCTTCTATTGGCATTTCCAACACTCCTAATGCATTTAGAATACATTATCTATCTCTCTCAACTACCCTCTATCTATCTCAAACAAAATCTGTTACAACATACATTATTCACCTAGTTTCTAGTTTTCTTAAGTGTTCTAATTCTAGATAAATTTTGACATAACCTCCCCTAAAATCTTACATTCTCACCACATCATGTATTCACATTTTGTTACCCATTTCACCTGTTTCAAAACAGCAATAATATCCAAGCTCTCATACACCAATATCAACTACTAAACACTCATAAAAATTTCTGCACATAACCTCTTATTCCCAACTAGGTTTCAATCAGTTTTACATGTCTTTTAAGGTTTCAAAACATTTGTATGCTCTTATACACTACACTACTAATACACTATCATTTTACAATACCAATTTGTGCTACTAAAAATCTGTTACATTATACATTACTAACTACACAATAGAATGTGATTTACCTTCTTCTTCTTCTAATTGTTTTTCTCTTCTTGCTTCTTCCTTCTTCCTTCTCTCTCCTTATTCCTTTTCTCCACCGGTTTAGCAACCCAACTCCTCTAACACTATAACCCATACATTTACATGTTTCAATACTTAAAACTATCCTTAAACATTATTTGAGTTCTAATACACATTCTAGGGTTTAGAAGTTCATTACCTCACAAGGGTGCAAATGAAGCTTGGAGTGGCTCAAGAACAAGATTTCCAACTCCACCAACAAGCCAAAATCGGCTATAGAACAAGAACCAAACAAAGTTTAGCTAGATTTTCGTTTTGCCCTTGAGGCTAGAAAAAGATGGAGTTTTTAAGAATATTTTTACCTCAATAGAACAAGGAGAATGAGGTGGTTCTAGTGGTGGTCTTGAAGCTCCAAATGCTCCATACCCATGGAGATGAAAGTTGTTGTTTTCGATTTTTGAAAAGATAGGAATGTAGCTCTTGAGGAGAGGATTCCAATGGTACAAGTTTTGTAATTTTTGGAGGAGATTTGAGGGAGTTACAAGAGGAAAGAAGATGGAGTTTGTGAGTGGTCTTCAAAACTCCATAGATGTCGCTGGGAAGGAGAAGGAAGAAGAAAAGAGAGTGAGGGGGATGGGGTTTACGTGAGTGAGAGGAAAAGAGGGTAGGAGAGAGAGTGGTAAAGTGAGATGGGGTTGTTTTATTATTTTGTCTTGTAGTGTATTAGATAAGTGAGGAGAGTGAGAGAGAGGGGGCTCCAAAAATCAGCCCACACTACCACTCACACACACTCTACTTTTTATTTTAAAAGTGGACACATAAGTTTGGTCTATTTATGTTTCTACCCCACAACTTCTCGTTTTTGACAGTTTTTACTAATTTCCCGTTTTATTGATTTTATTGGTCCTAAAGCTTCACTAATATTTACTAATGATTATTTAGTGGACCAAAACTGTTACGAGTCTATTTGACCCGCTTAAAGACACGTTTTCCAGGTTACCTCGAAAAACGCGCTTTAAGGTTCGTTAGTGGTTTTAATCCATTTTAAGGATCCGTTTTCTTCGGGATTTGTTCCCTCATGATTATTTATACTTAATTAAGCTTCTAAATTATTTATTAGCCTAATTAATCACTATTTTTAATTACGGGGTATTTCAGTGGTATAAGTATTTTCAAAATATCTTGGCCTTCACGTTCAACAATATCCGCATAAAACTTTTCATTCATTTCAGCTCCAACCGCAAAAAACTGAGAACTAGATATTTCAGTGAGTATCTAGTTACAGAGAAACACTATGTACATGGTGAAGAAATTTTAGAACATTAACAAAAAACGAGAACTAGAAATTTTAATGAGTATCTTTTTTTTTTTTTTTTTGAAAACAAGAAATTTTAATGAGTATCTAATTATAGGGAAACACGATATGTACACGGTGAAGAAATTTTAAATAACATTAACTTATCTACTCAACGAAAAATGAGAGAAAATCAAGGGAGATGAAAAAAAGTTCAATATTAGTTAAACAACTAAACATATTATCCCTCGGGAAGTATCTAAACTAAATAAAATATAGATACCGAATGAATATACAAAGTAATATATACACAGAAAAAAAAAAGACAAAGACATACCAGATTGTTTTTTTATCTGAGTGGTGGAGCTCATTCTCATTTTCTGAGTCAAAAATATATCCATAATGCATTTCCATTGTAATAATCTAGAGCTCAGCGGGACAGAAAGCCGAAGAATAGGGTTCACGATAATCAAATCAAGGAAGCAAGGAGAGAAAAGAACGCGCTACACGCGCCTGGAAAAAAAATTTTGCCCGTTGCTTCTTCCTTCCTCTCTCGTCTTCTTCTCGCCTGCGCCGTTCTCTAAGATTTTCTCCGCCTGCTCGCCTGATTCCCGCACCGCTAGTCAGCTCCTGAGCCTCCAGTTGCCCCGCCTCCTGCCGGGCTCCCGCCTGGTGGAGACGGCACCCACCTCGGGGGTGCTTCCCCCTCCCCTGCCTCGCTGAGCTATCCCGCCGCTGGAGCTCCATGGGACGGCGTCGACCAGCCACCAGGGCCACCCCGTCGCCACCCTCTCCGGTTTCAGCTCCTCCCATCTCTTCAGTTCCTAGTGCTGGTGTTTCAGCCCTTCCTCCCCCTGTGTGCGAGCTTGCGCAGCCCTCCCCCGGTAATTTTCTGCTCCTTCCCCTGTGTGTGAGCTTGCGCTGTCCTCCCCACAGATTATACTGCTCCTTCTGGCGATTCTACTGTGCTTGGGATTGGTGACGAATTTTTACCTCCTCGCCTAGACATTCTGCCTGGAAGTCGAGTTTCCTCCTCGCCTACCGTGCTTGGGGTTAGTTATCCTAGAGTCGAGTCGACCTTATCCCTCAATGCTATGACCCTTGCTCCAAACGCTATAGATGCTGACCAGTAAGTTCCTCTTCAAGGCTCTATTTTTGTTGTTGACTTATGTTCTAATGTGGAAGTTGCTACCTCCCTGTGTGCTAACATTGTATCGATCGCAAATACCGATTTGGAAGTCCCCCTTAAGGACCCGATTTCGGCTACAGATTTGAGTACTATTGTGAAGGTTGCTTCTACTGGGCCGATGTCTGCGCCTGTTTTGGGAGCAGTAGTAACTCCCTCTGGTGGAGCCGTCCTTGCCAACTCCGCTAGTATGGTCAACGGTGGGGTCTCAAACCTACATGGTCCCCAAATTACCTTTGCTAATAATGGGAGCGTCCAAGTGATCCCCGATGGGCTGCCCTCCTCGGCTCCAGCTCTTGATCTCTGTCGATCTTTTGGGCCCCCCAACTGATAAGGAGTTCCCGCCTCTCTCCAAGCTTCCCGAGTCTTCAGTCCCTTCGACGGGTGGACCTACTCCAGTCAGCAAGCGGATCGCGCTAGCCAATAGCACTGTGATCCCCCCTACCCCGGCAGTTGCGGGGCGGCAACGCCAACCCATCTAGCACTAGCAGCGCCGTCACTCGTGCTCCTATGGCCAAATGAACGCAAATAGTAGGTAAGAACCCTAACTCTACAAGTCGAAAGCCCAATTAATCTTTTATGGATATCTTACTAGCTAAGCAAAATTCTTGTTCGGAATGTCTCTCCGTGGTGACCATTGTGAGAATATTGAATCTGATACTCCCTATGTGTGTATTGAGGATATCTCTTTAGAAATTGATTATTGGGATAATTCTTTGGTGGGCCAGATTTGGGTAGGAAATATAGCTTGGAACTTCGTCCCCTCCCCTCAAACCCTTCTCCACGAGGACGGATGGTTCTTATTCCACTTTGATAACCAGGAGGATTTAAAGAAGGTCCTCGATAAGGGGCCCTGGCTTCTACACTCATCCCCCTAGGTCCTAAAGAAATGGTCCCTGTACGATTAAAACGTATTGCATCAAGTGTACTGGTCTATCGTAGCAAGTTTTCCTAGGTAGTATTCCCTAGGTTATCGAACCAAAGGAGGTTGTGTCTAGTTTGAGTCTTTAATCTACTTAACTAATAAACTGAAGGAAAATAACAATAATAAATTTGGGGGGTTGATTGCAGAAATTAAATAACTAAAATAAAAACAACTAAAAGTGAGTTTCTAATAAATCTAGAAGGCGAATCCTAGTTTACTACTTCTCCCTAGCTTATCAATTCCTTTCCTGAGTGTTTTCTAAAATTCTAGATTGCAACATCTGATCAAAATTAATCTAAAACCGGTTCCCCGGAAGACAGATCCTTACTAGCAATTCCCAAATCCTAACTCTTGTTATGAATTTATAAATGAACTAGTAGCATTAACGATTCGTCTGTTTCTAGTAAGCTAATCCCCAGGAATTGTCATTTGTAGTTTCACTAGTAATATTCCTAGGGTCTAATGAACGCCACAGTTCTCACTTGTAAGCAATTCATACCAAATAAACTCAAGCAATGATTAATCACAAGAGAATTCAATAATAAACAAGGAATAAAACTACATTCTGTAAAGAATTTATATTCAACGACTCAGGAAGCAAAATAATAAACTAGTTATTCGTAGCAAACCAGAATTCTAACGACTACTCCGACATCGGAGACAAAGAAATAATAATAATAATAATAATAATAATAAATAATAATATAATAATAATAAATAATAATAATAATAAATAATAATAATATAGATTAGAAACGTCATCTAATTGTGGACGATGACGAATCCAGTCTCTGTCTTCTGCTCTGATCTGTCAAAACTGACTGATGTTTCCCTACTGAATGCGACGAGTGTTCTCGGTTCGGTCTCTGTCGTGGTAGTCCGCGCCTCTGAATTCATTGTCGGCTGGCCCAACAAAGTATGTGGCCCTCTCCGTGTGTGTGCATATGATAATTTTTCAATTATCATTACTAATGCGTGGCTGCTCTCTCCATTCAATGCAGCCATTCTCCTCTACGCATCAAAGTACTATAAATAATCATTTCTTCATCACGTGCATGCTGCTATGGAATTGATGTGCAGCCCATATTCAATACTAGTGCTGTGAGTGTGAAGATAACGATCCCATGCAGCCCATGCAACTCCAGCCCATCTCCACGTATTGTCGAGTCCAAAATCGGTGTGCATGGCTTCCGAAAAGTCTGCGACTCTCTTCATTGCATGGTCTGCAAGCCGGCCCATTGTGTACGCAGCCCATATGCATGCAAAAGTCCATGTCAGCGTCTTCTCATGCCATGCATTCCATCTGAAGGAATATCGGCCCAATACGACTCCAAGTTGACATAAGTCTCATCTCACATGTATGCATGCGCCGCTGAATAGGTGAATGTGTGACTAAAATAATATTGGCCCGGGATTGTATATGAAAATGCAAACCCGGACCACCCCAAAAATATCCAGGGTTGGTCCGGGTTTATATGTCTGGACATATACCTGGATCATCCAAAAATGTACCAGAATAATCGTTCGTTGCTTCCGTTTGTTCCAGTTTTGATCGTGAAACTTTTGACATATGTTTTTAGACATTTTCTTCAGCGTTTTTAACCTGTTTTAGTATAAAACCACATGTGAGGAATAATCTAAACATTTAACATAATTAAGCATATAAGTAAGGAATTTATCATATAAACCAATAAATTATTAATCACAATAAGCATAGAAACTTAGATAAATTCCGCACTTATCAACTACCTCACACTTAGCTTTTGCTTGTCCTCAAGCAAATAAAGAATATAACTACTCCAAACCGAAACATCAAACTCTAGGATCAAACATAAGCAGAAGGAAAACAAGCTAAATGACAATCAGAAAAATCAATCTGCTCTAAGCTATCAGTTTTCACAAACAGTGAATAGAGAATAATTTTAATAAAAGCATGAATAAACTGAATTGTAGAAACTAAACACATATTAGCTTAGGATCTTCCACCAATTTCATTCCATTACCCATTGGATGACAAGGGGTGTGAAGTAATGCCTTATTCCACAATACCTTTCAACACCACGCACTCATGATCAAAACTAAAAATACTGCAATTAAATATTTCGTATGCAAAAACTTTTCTTCGTCAAGAAACAAAAACAAACGATTTATTTAATTAATTGCATAGTTATTCCTTCACCCAGACTTTTCTCTTTATCCTTGTAACGGCTTTGGGCCAACTATCCCAGATCACAAGACCTTAGGTAGATAGGTGATAAAGCACCCTCGAGGACTTAATAACGAGATAAAAGAGGCCTGATTCGGTTTAGGAAACTTTTGATCAGAGGTGTACCTTGCCTTATCCTTTCATTCCAAACATTCATATCATTCTCAAGATCCAAAGCTAAACGCATTTAGTCTTCACAATCAGCCAATCCATCAAATTTCAGTTAAAATAGAGTAAATTTAAGAAAAAACAATTTCGTGAAGACAACTTTTAAGCAGAAAGATTTTTAAGGTTGTCATCAGGCTCAATTTCAAACTTCCACAGATATTTTCACCCAAAATTCAACATTTAACGAAAAAGAGTAGCATATAGCTCCACAACTCATTACCACCCCTCCAACCCTGCCACACCTTTTCCAGCCTCTTCAAGCCCAACCCTAGCTAAAGCCAAAAAATGTTTGGACTTTGGTAAATCTCTTAATTGTCACTATCCTAGTCCAGAAACGTCCATTCAAAATTTTATCCATATTTTGAGACGAAGCAAGAGGGTTGAGGACAAGATCAGCAATCAACCAAATGGCAAATCTAATATCATTTCAAAACATCAGAGGCATCAACAGAAAAGAGAAGTGGGCAATGCTACGACGAGAAGTAAAGGAGGCGGGCCAAGCATAATGGCGGTTCTAGAAACCCACCGGTTGCAGCCACCGGATAGGTGGCACTATATTTGGGGACAAGAAAATAATGCAAACACGATAGAAGTCCCCGCATTCGGTCAATCTGGAGGCCTAGTAGTTATGTGGAATCTCAGTGTTGTAAACATCCAAAATTCTTGCCAGAAAGAACGGTGGATAGCGATCGAAGTATCATGGCCTACTATTTCCTTTGTGGGTTGTGTAGTTTTTGTATACGCACCAACCCAACCCAAGGCTCGAAGACAGATATACAAAGAATTATTGAGTCACAATTTCAATAGCTCAGTTCTATTGGCAGACGATTTTAATGAAGTTTTTCGGGGTAGTGATCGAAAACGTGGTAATGACTCTCTCAGAACAAGAGGCATGGAGGACTTGGGTTATTTGGAATAAACGTAACAAGCTTCTCTTTGAAGATACCCTCCTCTCATGGTCAGATGCAGCTGGGATGGTCAAGCGGAGGTGTTTGGAATGGTGCCTCCATGAGAGTCTTCCTCCAGACCATGTTATCTTATCTTCTAGAAATTGTTTACTCTTTTATTTATAAAGTAGTATAATTTTTTGTTTTCTATCTTTTCTTTTTATTTTGGCGAGAAAGGCTATATGCCGAAGTATTGCCTTTGTAACTGGGGTTTCCAGCACTTATAAAAAAAATATTATTCATCACCTGAAAACAATCAAAAACTAGTGGTCTGAAGTGATAACTGAAGGTCACTCCCTACCCCACACTTAAAATTAAACAATGTCCTCATTGTGTGACAAGGTAGGAGTGAAAAACTCAAAGCTCATAGAAAAACATTTATGTCCAAAGGAAACACAACAGAGCAGTTAACAATAAACTAAAATTAAATGAAATTAAAACTAGGACTCCCCTGGATTTTGTTGTTACTTCGTATGTAGAATGACCCCACCCCACACTTAAGCTTTGCTCAAGTGTTGTAGCCTGGTTGCAGCATCCACATGAAGCATTCATCTGAAAGAAAGACACTAAAAGCAACCAAAAACTAGAAATGGAGTTAAACATTAATAAACAACAAAACCAGGAAAATAACTGCAACACCACAACTACAACAACACACTTAACAACAACCTGTAGCGGAAAACATAACTCATCACATTACTTAACTCCCTGGTGTTACACGGCGTTAGCCACCCACGTGGCTAACAAGGATAATACATGTACATTGTATCGGTCTGATGGACCAGATTCCCGAGCAACTACACATTACAATCTCTTTCCATTACCAACATTCATTATACTTATACATTCCTACTGTACCGAGTATTTACAAACCAATGCCGATAACAGGTTCGGTCTTACTACTCCTACAATACATAAGTAATTAAAACGACTACCCACACACAAACAACTACCCCGTCCTACTCTCGAACGGCTCCCAGCTCCTTGTACCTGAAAAAATAGGAAAGAAAGGGTGGCCCCAAGGGGCTCAGCACCTTTGTTGGTATGGTAATCCGGCAGCCCGCATGCTACCGGGCCACGCACAACTAATTGTCGTCTAAGCATGCGGTTGATTATATTTAAATCATGCATGTAAAATATAAACACACAACACATTACATACCCACAACAACGGGGTTCCACAAATCAATCAACACATCAAACTCATTAGATCACTCATTCGTTCTTTAACCCTGGAGGGTTTCTCCTTTAATGGAGCTAACTCCTTGTTAGATGACACTTTCCCGTTAGTCGGGTTATACTTAATTCCTCTTATTACATACTAGGATTCATATCCATGATCCACATTCTCCACATAATAATTCACAATACACTTTAACATACATGGCATGGCAAGAAATATTACATAGCATCAACAACACATACACAACGGGAACATTTCACTTTGGGAAACGACCCAACACAGTTAGTTAACTTGGTAAGCCTAGAGAATGATAACACCCTCATGATAAGCTTGTTACATCACTCATTACCATCCTTTTTGTCGGACGAGTAACTTAACTTAAAGATGGATCGGATATAGTGATCCGAACACACCGCACACACACACATATTCCCCCTAGACCGATCATCAGTCAGAATAGGTAAGCTTTGGAATAAGCTAGTGGGAGATTGAAGACCAAGAAGGAAATCAACCATAACAGAGAGGAAGGTAAAGCAAGGAAGGATACCCACTCCCAAACAACGCGTGACCGGAACGACCGGATTCCTCACCCCCCATTAGTACATATATACTTATAAATAAAAAGTTAGAGCTCCATTTTGGAACCTATCACATCCACACACCATAAGGTATTACAACTGGGTTAAACACACAAGGGAGGTTCACACACTTGCACACAACAACAACACACAACTAACTCACGCATAGCCGTGGTTAGAACGTTCCCATGGTATGGGTCGTTAAATCCGAATACCGATCTCTTATGTGATCCTGGATTTGGTTAGCTAAGGTTTAACACTTTCGAGGTTAAACGGTATCGGAATTGAACACGCCACATAAATGAATTACTATAAACTCATTACATGTTTTATCTTACAAGGTGACAAACACTCAGAAAAACACATTGGCATACAAGCCGGTGTAATCCGGTAGGACACAGGTTGCAAGAAAACCATACCTGTCACCACGGTCCACTATATTGTGTCCTCCTAGGTTCCTCGAACAAATCCCGTACAACTGGTAACATCACAATTACTTTCATTAACATTGGGGTTTGTTAATTTAACGTAACATGCGTAATAACAGTCATCGTTATTACATAGTTATTTGTATTACACTTACCTAACTACATCCCTTAAGTCACCAACACTACCACATTCACCTAAACACATTTACACATTCTAAGGCCTTTACATGTCACCAAACAAGGCCTAAACATCACCTAAAACCATTACCATTCAATCCCCCATGATCAGGAGCCTTTAAAACACATTTTGCAACATTTTTGCCCTGGTCCGGGACTAGGTCCGGACCCAAGGTCCCGGACCAATACTAGAATGTACTCCCGGCTTTATTTTTCCCTTGGTCCGGGTCTTGGTCCTGGACTAAGGACCCGAACCACTTGTAAACTTCAATTTCGGCATGTTTTTAAGGGTGGTCCGGGACCTTATGCAAGGGCTACGTCCCGGACCATGTTAATATGTTGTCACAACATCAGTTTTCAACCCCTAATCCAACCTTAAACTGAAATACCCCTACTTAATTAAATATGGATTGGACATATAACCAATTAAATTATGGCCTAAATAATAATGTGTGCATTATTATGAGCATGTAACGACTTGTGAGCGAACGAACAATTAAATTTTGTACGAACATATACATGTCCGAAAATATGACAACGTTACATATTAATACGGTCACGTACACATATATGTACATATACATAATGTTACAATATTATAACGTTGTACGTATAGCTAAAACGCGACAAATAAAATAGTCATATTCATATACCGATATAAGTAATAACGTGACATAGCAAAATAACCGCTTATATATATGTATATACAACTAAAGACGTGACATATTAATACAGTCGCACATATACAAGGAATAAGCATTAAGAGGGCTGAAACAAAAAAAAGAAAAGAGCAAACATGCTCTAGGCGGGATTCGAACCCGAGACCTTCCGTACCATTCCCGAAGCCTTAACCGGTTGAGCTGTGCTCGAATTCAATAACAAATACCAGCCTAATATAACTAGAATTAAGATCAATAAAGTAGTTGCAAATAAAGAAAAGAACCTACGTTTGACTCCTTCTCAGGCGTGCAATCATCAAATCACAAACCACCAGATATATTCCCCACTAATCCTACTTTCACAGTGTAACACCCCAACCGTTAACCTCGTCATTACCTCATAAACCGTTACTAATTACTCCTACTCACGCAACGGAACTCCAATTACAACGAGGGGTGAAACAACGCCGTTAGCCACTCACGTGGCTAACCAGGCCTTTCTTACATACCGTAACGGTCTGATGAACTGGAACAACCGAATACACAATACAAATACTTTACTCAAATCAATTCTTTATTATACCGAGTCTACAACATATGGATGCCGACAACATATTCGGTCTTACACCTCTTCGAATACATAAGTAATTAAATCTAACTACCCATGCAACCCACCGACCCGTCCTACTCTCAAACGGTAACATCTTCGGTGTACCTGAAAAATAAAAACGTTGCCCCTAGGGGCTCAGCTTAACGCTGCATATGAAATTCGCATACCCCGAGCGCTAACCGGGGTACACCGACTACTTTTGTCGGATATACATGGAGTTCTTTTTAGTCAAACAACATGTGTCGTAGCAATACAATATATATGTGTATTACTCAAGGAATCTACATCCAATCACGGAACACAATTCCTAACTAACATAACAAGGTTGTTAGTTTTATCAGTTTTACTCTTTGGCCTTGAGGGTTATACCTCACTATACCTCGTTTACTTATTCAATATCTCACCCGCTCTCTCGGGTTACTTATTCATATACACGCCCATTCTCTTGGGCTACTCATTTTATACTCACCCATTCTCTCGGGTTACTTATACACGTTATCTCACCCACACTCTTGGGTTATTCATACTCGTTATCTCACCCACACTCTTGGGTTATTTATACTCAAGCCATTGTAGATTCTCGAGACACTACAAGTCTCCTACGTCACGCTTGTTACTCTTAATACATACTTAGGCCAAAACTCATGACCCTCAAGCATAGTCTTACTTCCCCGGTTTCGACCCTACTCTGGGTCTAGCATGGTGGGAAGGTTCAACTAGCTCACGAAACTCTCTCTTAGTTCCTCTCTCTTTTACTTAGATCCGACTACTCTCGGACTACTTACATTCCCACACTCCTCTCTCGGAGTTATAATTATATTATCTATATTAGTATAGAAGCATCACTCTCGATGTTTCTAATGACTTTGGGGGCATCACTTAAGTTCGGTTAATCTTAGGTTTTAAGAGTTACCCTTACATTTCACTTACTCATACTTTCGGGTATTTTCTTAAATCGGTAAAATCCTCATATAGGAGGCCGACCATGTCTCAAGGGAGCTACTAATCCCTTAGGTCTCTTTTACCTTCTTTACTAGTTCACATCTTCGAACTATCTTTAATCCTCTTGAAGGAGGTTCCCTTATCTTTCCACTCTCATTTGTTTCGTGGATTGTTTCAATATGGTTTTCTAACCGTTATCGGGTATTTACTCAACCCGTACATCTCCTCACATTCTAGGGAGTTCATATGTTTGCATTATCGTTATACTTTAACGGATAGTTTGTGTGTTTGCACGTTTTCGATATCATAAGCATCGACCCGATCTATGGGTCACTAGCCAAACGTTACTCACTATGTGTCGGTCTTTACACTATGTTAGACCACACCGGCATACAAGTATGTTAGCTCATTCAACATACAACAAGACATACATAATCAAACAAGGGATTATTTTCATGCTTTAATCTTGATTAAGCCGGCACACAAACACACAAATCAACGTAACTCGGTTAGCACGCGGAGTATGAGAAAATCATACCTTCCACCGGGGTTTTACTTTTACCGTGTCATCTCACCATGCTCGGGTCTCGTACGATTCTCTGATAATGTTTCAAACACTATTATTAATATTAAGCTCATACGGAACATAATTAAATGCTACTCCGTACTTTCCCCGTTATCCCGTTATCTCGGTTTTACTCTTGTTAATTTGAGTTCTCACTTCTCAATCACTTCTAACACTTTCTTACACTTCCTAGGGCCTTTACATGTCACCAAACAAGGCCTTAACATCTTATAACATCATTAACACTTAAACCCCCACCATTTAAAGCCTTAAAAATACTCTCTGTAGGTTTCTGGGGGTGGTCCGGGACTTGGTCCTTACCCTAAGTCCCGGACCAATACTCATTGTAACTCTCGGTGGAATTCAACACTGGTCCGGGACCTTGTCCCTATCCCAAGTCCCGGACCAAACACAGACTGCACTCTCGGCCTAAATTAATGGGGTGGTCTGGGACCTTGTCCCCATCTTAAGTCCCGGACCAAGGTGGGCATTGAATTCTCGGTATGAAAACAGGGGGTGGTCCGGGACTTTGTCCATGGACTAGGTCCCGGACCCTGCTACAGATTTTACAGATTTGGCAATTCCAAATCTGTTACAAACACCATTCTTCCACCATTTGATTACCCAATCTTTCCCACCTGTAAACCACATGTTTTAGCATCTAATTTCTCACCTAAACCACCTTAAACTAATCACCAAGTCCACTCACAAACTCTAGTGAATTTCACTTAAAATTCACTTACACTTTCAAAACTAGTTTTCTTGTTTTGTTCAACTCTTGTAACAGATTTTGGTTTCATCATTATACCATTCAAACTTCCCTCACCAATGTCATTCTTAGCACTCAATGACATTATTTTTACTCCTAATACACTCTTCTCCATAGCTTGGTTTTCCAAACCATTACTACTCACTTAAACCTCTTAAGCACACCTAGTTTCCTCCTAGGTTTCACACTTTTAATCACCCTTGGTTTCCAAGTAAAATTTGACAGCACTTGCTTGCTTTACTAAGCATTTTCACCACACTAAACATGCTCACAAACACTTCTTCTCCCCTGTTTGGTTTAGACATCAAAACCACATCAAATTCCATTTGTTCACACATATGTACTAGTTTAGACTCAAGCTTATTTCCCACACTCAAACCACATATAAAATTCTCATTCCACTCAATAATGTAGTATCAAGACTACACAAATTCAAGAGCATTAAATCAATTCCCAAATCTGTTTTACAAGTCAAATAAAATCCACACAAGGTGAGCTTTACGTTGTTTGTTTTCGGTTTTCTTCCTCTTCTTCCTCTTTCTCTTGCTCTCTCTTTCTTTTCTTGTTTTCACAACACACACGGGGGCCTAGATTGCCATCTACAATCACATCCCCATACATACATATTAAGCTTATTAATTCAATTCTTCCCTCACTAAAACTAGTATTTTAAGAGCTAGTTTTTAGGGTTTTAACATAAAGATTACCTCAAGGTGTCCAAATGGAGAGTTAGGCAATCAAAGGATGGAATTTCCAACACTCTACACAGCATGGAAGAACCGGCTGAAATGGGGAAAATCAACGTGGGCAAAAATTTGATTTTTGCAAGGAAAAGCTACAAAGGATGAAACTCTTGCTTTTATTTTTACCTTAGAGCATCAAGGTGGTGAAGGAGAGTCAAAATCAGCTCCTTAAGCTTCAAGAGGCAAAACACCCATGGAAGTGAAGGTGGAGGAATCAAGATTTTGAGGGGTGGAAAACGTAGCCCTCGCCGATACGAATCTAACGGTGGCATTTTTGTGCGATTCGGTGAAGAAATGAGCAAGTGAGAGGAGGAAGGAGATGGGGCTTGTGAGCTTCCTTCTCGAATCGGTAATTACAGAGGAAGAAGAAGGAGTTTAGTTGGAGGGGGAGAAGACAATCGTGAAATAAAAGAAAAGAGGGGGAGAGAGAGTACTATTATTACTTTTAACTATTCCCCCCTCTTGCTTTATTTCTTGCCATCTTATCACTAATTAGCTAACAAGCTATTAAAGTGTATACTTATTAATTAAAACCGGCCCACATGAATTAGTAGCCCGGGTCCTTTTTTCGTCTTTTCGAATTAAACGCATTTCGTCTCCCGGTTTCGACACTATTCACTTACCGGGTCCGTTTTCCGGAATTTCCTCGTTTAATTATTTTTAATGGTTATTAAGCTTCCATTAATACTTAATTATAGTTATTTAATCAACTATAATTTTTACGGGTCCGTTTGACCACTTAAAGTCGCGTTTTCAGGATTTCTCGAAAGACGTGCTTTAAAACTCCGTTAGCGTTTTAATCCATTATTTGGATCCGTTTTCTTCGGGAATCGTCCCCGTATACTAATTAGGCCTAAATAAGCCTTAGGAATCCATCTCGGACCCTTACGAGATCATATTTCTCTTATTTAAATTTAATGCGCATTTTAGCGTTTTCTCTTTTCTTTTGGTTTTATTTTTTACCAATACTCTTTAGGCACCATCAGGCCATTAATAATTTTATTAGAGTAATTAAATCACCATTATTAGGTCCGGGGTATTAAACACAGATTCTTATGTCATGTTCCCTGCATGCTGATCACTTTCTGTTGGACACGAGAATTCCCCACATCACTGCACCAGAGCCTTGTTTTCTTTCTGTATGTGTGGAGACCACCGGCTATGAAACTCACGCAACCCCTTACACTTTCATCCTCCTGCTCCATGCTCTCTGAGAATCCCTCATGACTGTAGTTGCTGGTAAGTTTGTTTTGTTTCTCTTGCTTCTTCTCCCTGCTCTAACACTCACCATTCCTACCTTGCTGTACTGTTCGCAAAGAAACGGTCACCTCACCACGAGTCCCTCCTTGTAAATCAATGAACCAAGCATCCTGTCCTTGCAGCCTGATCGAGCTGGTGCTAAGTCCCTGGAAGCCTAGAGTAACTCAACCCAAAGGACTAGCGAGGTGAGGATCTGCAACAAATTCTTTTCTTTTCCTCTGTTTGGTTTAGCCCGACGTCTCATGCACCCGTCTCCCTAAGTCTATCCCTCTGTCTTCTTCATATTAGCGTGTTAAGTTCCCTTGGTGAGGTCACTCTGAGAGCGAGCAAAATCCCCAGCCAACTAGCCCCGATCAAGGTGAGAAAAGCTGCTTAAATCTGTACTTCTCTACACTTGCTAACAACACTAAAGCAAGCAACGACTGAACATGGCATCTGGGTTTTTGTCCAGCTGTACCAGGAGTACCGAAGGCTAACCCGGGAAAACCATTGAGACACTCAAGAGGTGAGCTAGCTCTAAACCGATTTGCATATATATAACAAAAAAAACACACACAGCAAAACTATCAAGCTTCAGTTATTAAGTATTTCGATTTCGGTAAAACTTGTTTTCATAACAAATCCTGAAGTGTTGTCCACATTGTTATGAACCTATTTTGAAGTTAGAGCTACGTTAGACACTTAACTGAGTATTAGCTAACCTGAGAATGTGAGAAAACAGACAACCTATTGAAACAGAAATAAATAGCTGAAGAAGATGCAAGGATTGATTTTCAGTGCTGTGTCTTTGGAGTTCTGTATAGATACGTTTCAGTAGTGTAGTCCTTTAATACTTTGGGCTGTCTTAAAATTAGCACTGTACTAAAACATATGGCTAAGTGGGCAGACGGGTGGATAAGAAAGTTGAGAATCAACTGGTGAGCAAAACAGAAATGAAACAGAAGAAAGGAACATCAGTTTCAGTTTCTGAAATTTAGTGTTCTTCTGGATATTAATTAACTTCTTAGGGTATAGCCTTGATGTTGTGAGTTGCTTTGGAGTTAAACTACTGATAAAACTCCTAGTAAGTGGAGTAACACTTAGGTAGAAGTAACAACCTGGTTAATGAGCAATAAGAAAAACAAAAGAGGCGAGAAAACAGATGTGCAGAAGCTAAAAACCCAGTTCTGTAAGCGTGTGTTCTGTAACATTGGTTTCCAGTGGTTATATGAGGTCTGTACTGGCGTGATGATTGCCTTGAAAGGTTGCTCACACACATGACTAATGCATAAACGGGCTAGGAATGTTGGGAGAAAACAATAGCACATTAAAGAGAGTAGCAGAAGTAGTAGAGTGCAGAAGCTTAGCTTCAGTTACAGGTTCTCCTGACACATTGAACTTCTGTATAACCATGTCACCTAAGGTTATAACGGGTGGCATTGAATTATTAATGAACCTAAAACATCTCTAACACACTTAAGTAAGTTATAAACACTTGGGAGGAAAATTCAATGTCGAAATGGTGAACATACAGAAAGGAAAGAAAGAGAGGATAGTAGGTTTTTGGTGCTTCAGTTTCTTAATCCTACTGAAATCCTGAGTGTCTGTATAACTGAATTGCTAATGGAATGAAGGTGTTTTTATTAGCTTATTAATAAACCCAACATACGCCTAAGTAGATCTGCAAAGTAAGATTTTTGAGGGAGAACTGAAAAAAATTGAATGGTGAATAAACAAAAAGAAAATTGAAGTAACCATTTTCAGATTCCTGCAGTTGTTGTTTCAGGAACACTAGCAATATTGTTTTTAGGTTCAGTACGAGCTTAAAACCTTGACTAAACAGATAACTAAGTGATTATACAATTAAGGAGAAACTATAAACTCAACTTCGTGAATACCAGAAAGAAGTCTAGGTGAAGTTATCAGGAACATGTTTCAGTTTCATGACGGCAGTGTATCAGTTTTTGCCTCTGTATAATGAACTTCAGTAGTGTTCTCAATGTTGTCCTGGGTTGTCTTGGATTCAAACTCTTACTAAACCACTTAAATATGGTGGGTAAACAACTTGGGAGAAGTTAGAAGTCACACTAATGGATAAAAGAAGGATGGAAGAGAAGATACAGTTCTGGTGATTCCAGTTTTTCTGTTGTACCAGTTCTGTGCACAGAAGTTCCAGTGGTGTTATCCAAATTGTTTGGGTTAGTTTTAAGTTACAAACCATGATAAGACACTAAACCAAGTGGGTAAATACCTAGTGGGGGATTAGAAGACAGTAAGAAAATTAAACTGAAGTTCAACGAGGTAGAAGGCGGGGGTTGTGTGTACCAGTTTTGTCTCTATAACGTGGGTTCTGTAAACACGAATTTCAGATAAGATATAAGGTTGTATTGAATTATGAATGAACCTAGGACACCCCTAATACACCTTACAAGGAAGCTATACGATTTGGGAAAAATTTAAAAGCCAGACTAGAAAAACGGAAGACAACAACAAGAAAAGATTGCATCAGTTTTCAGTTTTTAGGTTCTGTATAACAGATTCTTTTTTTTTCAGAAACATAGCCCTTACTGCCTTGAGTCTGTCTAGGAATTTAAAACTATACCAAGACACCTAACTAAGGGGCTAAATAGACTGGGGAAATAGAAACTCAAGTAGGGAACTGAAAAGAAAGACAAAACAGAATCAGATCATATCTCAGTTTTTAATCGGTTTTGGATTAACTTCAAGTTTCAGTTTTTCCTTGCTTCTGTATAAAAAATCTTCAGAGGTTTAACTGGGTATTTCGAGCTGGCTCTAGTTGAGGACTGGCCTAATACCCTTAACTATCTGGTAATTAAGTTGGGGAAAACAATGGGGGTCAGGTTAATGCATAAACAGAAAAGAAACAGAAGGAAACGTATCAGTCATGTTTTCAGTATTGCAGTCTGAGTCAGTTCTGTATAAGTGTAATACAGTCAGGTTGTGAGGGTTGAATTGGCCTGGGGAAGAACTCAGAATCTTGCTAACACCCTAACTAAGAGTGTAAATACTTAGAACAGGATTAGAATCAGTTTAATGCTTTAAAACAGAAGTAGGAAGGAATAGATGCACACAGTTGCTTCAGATTTCTACAAAACTATGTCTCTGTAAAACGCAATTCCTGTTTTGGTTTGTCCTTCTCTCGGTAACCATGTTTCTGTACAGCTGAAACACTAATGGAATAAGAGCCTTGTACTGGTTATTATTAAACACAAAACCCAGCCATTTCACTTAAGTAAATCTGTAGGAATTGGGATGAGATTAGAAACTGACGATCAGGCTGCAAGGGGAAGAGTGGAGAGGCATACCACCGGATGTGATTTCAGTTTCAGCTAGCTACTGTTTCTGTATAATGGAGTACAGTAGAAGGATGAGTGTGTAAGTGGGGATTAAGATACAATATAGTTGCAAAGTTTATAATGTATGATGAATGCAGTATGATATAAAGTAAGTGGTAAATTTGGAATGTTGAGAGTATGGGATTTGATGGGAAATGGAATCAATATGCATTACCGTAATTATAACAAGGGTTATAAAACCTTGGATTATATTCTATTACAAGTTTTGATGTTATAAAAGTAAGTATCTACGACAAGTTATAAGTATGTGATTATACTGTGACCCATGAGAATTATATAAGTAAGGAGCACAAGTGTATCATATGTGTACATTATTTCCGATACATATATATAATTACTAAAACTATATGCTATGAAGTTAAATGACACATAAATATCATACTATATGACATTATGAAGTAAGCGTAACACTAAACAATAGTACGTGGTCCAAACCATAGTTTATTAAAACTGTCATACTGAGCGCATGTGTGTGTATAAATACACGTCAAAATAACGGTATAAACTATAGCATACAATGACATAAAAACACCATAGTTAACATACGATTTAGTATGATAAACAAACCTTGAATGAAAGGTAACAAGTGTATAATGTAAGGTTCCATACTCCATGGTAAACCGAGTATCAACTCACATTACGAGTAAAAAGCTTAAAGTTAACGATATCGGAACTCATAACAGATGTATTACCGGGGTTACTGATATTATTCGGAAATACCGAATCATAATGTCATGTGGATTGACACTTAGCGTTCTTCATATTGATTAGATCGCCATTCAGACGTGCACGCTCGATAGCCCTAGCGGTCTACACTGCACGACCTTGGACACGGTGTACGGTATGTAAAGGGGTTTGATCCGAGTTGTCCTGAGGAATTCCTCGGGCTCGGATTTGTTTGATAAATAACTTGTGTGAATGTATGTATGTGATTTATGTGTGTGATGTGTAGTTATGTTTACTGCATTATTTATTTATGCACGAACGTCCCACGGGACTAATACTACGTCGACTATAGATCGACTTATACAAAACTACATATGCGAAATGTGTGATTGTGACCACTGTTGCTTGACCTAATACGCTAAGTATTACAAGTATGTAGTTATAACCTAAGTAAAACACTTAGGAACGGGACACGACAATGTCGGTCTCTAGAGCTTTGACTCGAACGCGAATACTACCTAGAATAATTCTAGGCATGCGTAAGACCCATAGGGCAGCCAACAAATTAAGTGATGTTCTCCATAACTAAAACTGTAACTGCTATCTACTAACTAACAAAGTTAACAGTGGAGTGTGAATGAATGTGATGATGTACCTTAATCTAGACAGTCACTGGCTGCTGGTCGCGCGTAGAGATCTCTTGGGTTATCCCGTATCGGGTTTACCCTAGTAATCCTGAACGAGCCTACATAGATCGTCAAGCGGAGTGTGCTACCGTTGGCACCAGGCCCTTGCCACCTAAATGGACGCCTTTACAAAGGCAAAGTGAATAAGTCCCAGAGTCTTCGGATGATCAGGGTAGTGAGCACCTTTGTGTGTACGTGGGACTACAGTCCAAGTGAGTATATTTCGGGTTGTCCTAACTGACGCCCGACTGTGCTAACCAAAACAAACGATATGTGAAGGCCCGGAGGGCCGAGTGATGTACTACGTGATGATGTTAACATATGGTGAATGAATTCACAATGCTATTGTATTGTATGATGTATGACAGTAATGTGTTATTCATATATGACTGTTTGGATTGGATGAATGATTATATAATCATGCATGTTGTTAACAGAATCTATTATATCTGTAAAATGGTAAAGCATGAAATCAATCTAATATCAAGACGGTTAAAAATGACAAGTGACCAATAGGGTCCAGATCCGGTATACTCAGCGTCTATCGCTGAGACTACACTTATTGTGCAGGTTGCTGAACAACGTTGAAGCCGAAGTGCGGGTACCGGGTAGTCAGGGATAATTTAATTATTGTACACAAATTTATTTGTATATCACTGTCAGTTATGAATGTAGAACAGTATGGTTGTATTTATTTGGGACTTGGGTAGATGCTCACTTGTCGTTAAAGTTACCCTTGGTTAGAATGATGTATAGGATGCGGACTTAGTATGATGTATAGAATATCTCGTTGTCACAGCGGTTTAGTGGTGTTGCTGTTTTAGTGTTGGATTTAGTTTCTGCTTCGTTACTCGCATGGGCGAGTGATGGCAGGTGACACCCGAGTGAGTTTTAATGATGTTGTTGATTCTTCCGCTGTAAGACGTCTTATTTTTCTGCTAACGTGAGTGACTAATACGTGTTTATTTTGAGAGGGGTGTTACAAAAGTGGTATCAGAGCGGGGTACCGCTCAGATGAAGAGATACTAGGTTAATACAGTGAGCTTAGGACTTGGGAAACGTTTGTGAGGTACGAAACGCCTTTACTTAAATGGAATTATGTGTTAGCAAAGCCTTTGGCTTGCGAGTGTTAGCCTTGAGGCGCACAAATGAGTTGATTATTATATGATGCGTTATTGAAAAGACGAGCGGTAATACTAAAGTCTAGTGGTGGTGTGAGCGAGGAAGCTAGCCAAGGGCATAAAAGCCCGGGAATATTATCCCCGTTAAGGGCCGCTGAGAGCTCAGCTAGGAGAGGACACACACGTTATGAGTACATCGGCGACAGTCCATTTTAATGTGGAAGCCCAGTACGGACCACCGCCGACAGTACCCCTCCCGCCACAACCCAATGAGTAGGATACAACTGAGAAAGATAATCCCCGAATATAGGGAAGAGGACTAGCAAGCCTAACAGTCCGTCTGAACGCTCTCACACTAAATGAATAATTCCTACTCCTGTAACATGAATAAAAACTCAATACCATATCACCCTTAACAATCAAGCGTGGTAGCAATGGACACCACTGGAGGCGAATACAGCCACTACCGTAACGTCATGGAAAGGATCACCCAAAACATCAGGGCGAGCGGACCGGGAGCGCCATAAACTCCATGAGACCGTCGCCCGAAATGGAGACCTTTAGCCACCATACATTGTATCATGATACCTAAATGTAAAAGGAAATTATATTGAGAACGTGGAGGAACTTTGTGAGAGTACCGTCCTGTTATGTTCAAACTTCAATCCTAAACTTGTGTGCACACAATACCGTGACACTAGGACCCTGTCGTGGCAGTACCTGTAGGGAGACAAAGTCCAAACGTTTACTATTGTAAATATAATGTGAGAGGGGACTTGATTATTCTAATGACAGTGTGGTCAGGAAAATTTCCCAAATCCAAATACCGTCTTATTCACGAACAATCATTCTAAAGGTACTTAAGCAACCCATGCAGCAGCGAGACAACAAGTCGGAAACCGACAACTCTACTTGCATGGTGCGCTTGCCACTGCAAGCTCTGATTTAAACAATGTACCAGTAATTTCGTCTACCCCGCGCACTTGCTACTGCAAGTGCTGCAAACAATTATTACAGCAGTTACCACTGCTACTATCGTTACAAACGAATACTGTAAACTGTGTAGACCTATGGTACGACACCACGGCTACCAATAATCACCAAGCAATTGTACACCTCTAATATAAACTACAGAACTACAATTGTTGCAATAAACCACTAAGATACGAGGCCTACAACCTCTGAAGGGACCGACGAGTCCGATTAACGCAATAAAAGGGGCACACCAGCCCATAACAAATTATAACTACTAAACGAGAACGAATGCAATGACACAGGCTAAGAGCCAAGATAACATAATTTAATTATCAAAGCATTCAATGGCTGGATTGGAAGTGGACGGTGAAACCTGATTCCCGGGGATCAAGGGAAAACCAACCACAAATTGGGGTGGAAGGTTAGTCCAGCACTGGTGCTGATCACACCAGGGTCGGATGACTCCTGATACTCTTCACAAGTTGCCACAATTAATTACAGTCAGGATAAACAAAACAACAACATACTAGTTACAAACAACTAGCAACAATGTAGCAATAAGGTATTAAATAAGGAAACTTGTGACTAACGATTTATGTTGCATATATTAAACCATACAAAATAAAATTACGAAGGGAATACGATCGTATAACAATCACTACCATATAGTTTCCAACTATATCGTATGCTCAGTATTTATATTTATTCACATATGCGTGCGCGTCACATATATATATACACTTATATTCATATTTCATGATAAACCCCCCTATATTATATGTCACATTTTCCTCATCATCTTAATGTAAGATGATTATTCGATTTGATGCATTATATTATGCAACTTATATTAAGAACCTTATCTTAATATGTGTAACATTTCAGGACATATATTTATAATTCCTAAGGTTTAATTATTACTAACCTTAGGTTATAAATTCCATTTTCTCATTAAATACATAACCCATACTTTTTTTAATAAAAACTATATTATTGCCAAAAGGCATATACATCAAAATTCTTATTTCCATCAACTCCTAATACTTTTCTACTATTACAGTATTGCCATATATTTAATAAAATGTTATACATATCATACGTTGTAACATTTTAACCTTATAATAAATGTAACTTATAGTTCACTAACTATATGTACGTATAAAACGTATCAGTCCACAGATGGACCAAGAGTGAAAAAGAACAATGCTACCGTTATACGACCAGTACCAATATCATTCGCAACAATGAACGCGAATCAAAACTGAACGCATAAATAATTACCACCTCTGGGCACTACCCTTACCAAGGAGTGCCATATACGGTTATGTACAATTAAGAGTGATCAATGTCAAGATTAAGTTCTATATGTCTCATCAGGATTACACTGATTATGAGACAAGTCCTAAGTAGAAGAAAATGGCTATTGCCATTGGCGTTCTGCCATGTAAAAAAAAATGATAACTAACAATATGTGAAAAAGAAATGGCGGTTACTATTCTGACGATTGCCAATGACAAATGAATGCATAAATTAAACAATGGCGAACAACTACATCGATATTACAAACACTCAAACCGAACACTAAATAGCGCAAATGAACAAGTACCTAATGTACAAACAAAGGGCATGAGCCCAGGAGACCGGGAACACCGACTCCAATCAACCTTCGAGGTATATTTCTAACATAACAATGTCTAAATTAATATAATGAAGTAAGAGAGATACGGTACACACCGCAAGCAACGTGAATAACAATGATGATTAACTTGCAGGCGCCAAACCGCGCACTTAAACTATAAATAACAGCTGCTGCAAGTAACTAGCACTAAACAATAAGTAACAACAAAGACGTTACTTACTAGCTGAATACAGGAGTATATACCAGCATGCAATGCTAATCACTAATAGTGATAAATGTTTAGTCCTAATGGACAAGCATAATCTTGTGAGAAATGGCATATCCTTGTTGATGTAGTAGCACCAATGAGAATGATTGGGAAGAGGAAGAGCCAAGTTGCTCAAACAATCATGCACTCTACAATACACCCAACTAAAAGAACAGGGAACAAATGTAAATACCCAAGTATGAGAACTTACCCTACACTGTATCGGGAAGTATAGCTATGATGTGATAATGATTAAAACTGGAGGAAAGGATTAGTATAGCACCCATGGAATCAAGATAAAAGAACTGACATTGCTAGCCCGGCACCAATATTACATAAACCGATTGTAGCCATACAGACGACCAACGTCTAACGTTTAACTGGTTACAACACCAAGTGCTACCTCTAGTGTATTACTAAGGACATGAGTCCAGGGAACAAAAATAATGTTTCAACCACCTTACCACCATACTACTAGAACATTAGCACCTACGACAAGATAACCGACATCGCGGACCAATCAACATTAAACCACGACAAGGACATCCATCAGAAGGGAGATTGACAATAGAATACTTCACAATAGTCGTGTGACGGACGCTACCAGTTTACTAAACGAGACATGGGACGACCGCACTCCGATAGGAGCATGTGGGCCTGACAGACTTATTTATGGGTTAGTCAGGTAAGTAGTAATGTATCAGTACGGTACCCCATGCATGTAGTCAACTCCGTGCTACGGACAGTGATGCAGATTATCTCAAAATGGACGAGAAGAACCGCAAATCAACCAACGGACTAGAGGAACCAGGAACCTACGACACAGAGTAGCAGACGATACACAGTGAAGACAAGGAGACCCTTTGAAGATGACGAGGCAGATGACAGAAACAAGAAACCACTATATGGACGAATAATACGTAGAACCCTCATAAGGATCATGCAAGTTCTTGCAATCCAGAGGAATCTACCAAATGATGTGAACTTAAACGCGTAACTACGCAATAATGGAAAAAAACAAAGCTAGTATACTAGCAGATGCTTGAACAAGAACATTAACGTGATAATGACTAACACACCGTCGAATCGACTGAAATGTGATGCGCGCGGAAGCGACAAACACGAACAACTGCAAATGATAAATACATGGGCGAACTTAGACGAGTCAAACTCGCAGAGAATAATGCGAAATGAAAGATGAAGTTGCAGAACTCCAATACGAGCACAAATATGGATCTCCATGGCAGGAAGCAGGAAGAACCATACCAACGTTGAAGCTAACCCGACACACGGGAAGATGTAATATATATTAACACGAGACAAGCATCAAAGAACTACAACAATGTGTTACTCCGGAACAAAACCACCAGAAGACACAGATGACAATCCTTATCTAAGTAGACATGAAGGCTACTGCGTCAAGTACAAAAGGGCACCAAGTACTAATAATAGCCAATGTCATATGACCACTCAAGCTGAAAGTCTATGAGACGAGATACGCGAATATACGACAATACAAGGAATCAACCGAACCTATATTCATGGGTCTACACCTCTGTACGGAGCGAGTGGGCCCATCAAAACGATTCGGGAGAGAGCACAAACACGTGCCTCACCCTTTATATATTTAAGAGCCCGAAGAGGCTAGAGTCATACCCTCTCTCTGATATGGGAATAATCTACCCCAAAGGTGAAAACACCACATGAGAGTTAGAGAACTCTATGAGAGCCAAGTATCCAGCGCTCCTTGTGGAGCGGCTGTTGAATACTTGTGGGGTACGGGGGCGTAACCCTTTTTAAGGGGGGTAGAGCCTCTTGGCTGTGCACATGTTTGCACTGAATTTTGTTATTTCGTATGCGGGCATACAATAGTTTGTGGGTATGCGGGGCATACGATGTTGGTTGTTGGTATGTTTGTGGGTATGCGAGGCACACGATGTTGATTGTTGGTTTATTTCGTATGCGGGGCATACGTTGTTTGTGATGTTGTTGTTCATTTTGTTGGTGTTGTTTGGTACGCGGGGGCGTACGTGGTTGATTTGTTGTGTGAGATGTGCACTTGTATGTATGAATTTCATGAAATCATAAATGGCGTGTTTACACCCAGGTGTAGTACTTTCTTTATGATACTGTGATATATATATTGTTGTACCTTGTAGATTGATTACTTAGGGTATCGCTTAGATACGAAACGAATAATTAGATACGAAATGTGGAATGATAATATGGTATGACACCTCGGGAGGTTGTCACGGTTGGTAAACCGATAGGAATGAGGTGCTGATGGATCGCCTATATCCATATATGTTTGAATTAACGCCACAATTGAGGGCTATGTGCGGTATTAGCACAACACGATATGCGTAAATGAAATATCACATAGATATTCATTATAAGATTATATGGGTAGTTATTAATACACCTAATTAAGTAAAGCGACTTCGGGACGAAGCCTTTTTAAGGGGGGTAGATTGAAATACCCCTACTTAATTAAATATGGATTGGACATATAACCAATTAAATTATGGCCTAAATAATAATGTGTGCATTATTATGAGCATGTAACGACTTGTGAGCGAACGAACAATTAAATTTTTGTACGAACATATACATGTCCAAAATATGACGACGTTACATATTAATACGGTCACGTACACATATATGGACATATACATAACGTTACAATATTATAACGTTGTACGTATAGCTAAAACGCGACAAATAAAATAGTCGTATTCATATACCGATATAAGTAATAACGTGACATAGCAAAATAACCGCTATATATATGTATATACAACTAAGACGCGACATATTAATACAGTCCCACATATATAAGGAATAAGCATTAAGAGGGCTGAAACAAAAAAGAAAAGAGCAAACATGCTCTAGGCGGGATTCGAACCCCGAGACCTTCCGTACATTCCATTCCCGAAGCCTTAACCGGTTGAGCTGTGCTCGAATTCAATAACAAATACCAGCCTAATATAACTAGTATTAAGATAAATAAAGTAGTTGCAAATAAAGAAAAGAACCTACTTTGACTCCTTCTCAGGCATGCAATCATCAAATCACAAACCACCAAATATTATTCCCCACTAATCTACTTTCACACAGATTCTTATGTCATGTTCCCTGCATGCTTATCACTTTCTGTTGGACACGAGAATTCCTCACATCACTGCACCAGAGCCTTGTTTTCTTTCTGTATGTGTGGAGACCACCGGCTATGAAACTCACGCAACCCCTTACACTTTCATCCTCCTGCTCCATGCTCTCTGAGCATCCCTCACGACTGTAGTTGCTGGTAAGTTCTGTTTTGTTTCTCTTGCTTCTTCTCCCTGCTCTAACACTCACCATTCCTACCTTGCTGTACTGTTCGCAAAGAAACGGTCACCTCACCACGAGTCCCTCCTTGTAAATCAATGAACCAAGCGCCTTGGTCCTTGCAGCCTGATCGAGCTGGTGCTAAGTCCCTGGAAGCCTGGAGTAACTCAACCCAAAGGACTAGCGAGGTGAGGATCTGCAACAAATTCTTTTCTTTTCCACTGTTTGGTTTAGCCCGACGTCTCATGCACCCGTCTCCCTAAGTCTATCCCTATGTCTTCTTCATATTAGCGTGTTAAGTTCCCTTGGTGAGGTCACTCTGAGAGCGAGCAAAATCCCCAGCCAACTAGCCCTGATCAAGGTGAGAAAAGCTGCTTAAATCTGTACTTCTCTACACTTGCTAACAACACTAAAGCAAGCAACGACTGAACATGGCATCTGGGTTTTGTCCAGCTGTACCAGGAAGTACCGAAGGCTAACCCAGGGAAAACCATTGAGACACTCAAGAGGTGAGCTAGCTCTAAACCGATTTGCATATATATAACAAAAAAAAACACACACAACAAAACTATCAAGCTTCAGTTATTAAGTATTTCGATTTCGGTAAAACTTGTTTTTCATAAACAAATCCTGAAGTGTTGTCCACATTGTTATGAACCTATTTTGAAGTTAGAGCTATGTTAGACACTTAACTGAGTATTAGCTAACCTGAGAATGTGAGAAAACAGACAACCTATTGAAACAAAATAAATAGCTGAAGAAGATGCAAGGATTGATTTTCAGTGCTGTGTCTTTGGAGTTCTGTATAGATACGTTTCAGTAGTGTAGTCCTTTAATACTTTGGGCTGTCTTAAAATTAGCACTGTACTAAAACATATGGCTAAGTGGGCAGACGGTGGATAAGAAAGTTGAGAATCAACTGGTGAGCAAAACAGAAACGAAACAGAAGAAAGGAACATCAGTTTCAGTTTCTGAAATTTAGTGTTCTTCTGATATTAACTTCTTAGGGTATAGCCTTGATGTTGTGAGTTGCTTTGGAGTTAAACTACTGCTAAACTCCTAGTAAGTGGAGTAACACTTAGGTTGAAGTAACAACCTGGTTAATGAGCAATAAGAAAAACAAAAGAGGGAGAAAACAGGGGTAGAAGCTAAAACCCGGTTCTGTAACGTGTGTTCTGTAACATTGGTTTCCAGTGGTTATATGACGTCTGTACTGGCGTGATGATTGGCTTGAAAGGTTGCTCACACACATGACTAATGCATAAACAGGCTAGGAATGTGGGAGAAAACAATAGCACATTAAAGAGAGTAGCAGAAGTAGTAGAGTGCAGAAGCTTAGCTTTAGTTTACAGGTTCTCCTGAAACATTGAACTTCTGTATAACCATGTCACCTAAGTTTAAGGGGTGGCATTGAATTATTAATGAACCTAAAACATCTCTAACACACTTAAGTAAGTTATAAACACTTGGAGGAAAATTCAATGTCGAAATGGTGAACATACAGAAAGGAAAGAAAGAGAGGATAGCAGGTTTTGGTGCTTCAGCTTCTTAATCCTACTGAAATCCTGAGTGTCTGTATAACTGAATTGCTAATGGAATGAGGGTGTTTTATTAGCTTATTAATAAACCCAACATACGCCTAAGTAGATCTGCAAAGTAAGATTTTTGAGGGAGAACTGAAAAAATTGAATGGTGAATAAACAGAAAGAAAATTGAAGTAACCATTTTCAGATTCCTGCAGTTGTTGTTTCAGTAACACTAGCAATATTGTTTTGGGTTCAGTAACGAGCTTAAAACCTTGACTAAACAGATAACTAAGTGATTATACAATTAAGGAGAAACTATAAACTCAACTTCGTGAATAACCAGAAAGAAGTCTAGGTGAAGTTATCAGAACGTTTTAGTTTCATGACGGTAGTGTATCAGTTTTTGCCTCTGTATAATGAACTTCAGTAGTGTTCTCAATGTTGTCCTGGGTTGTCTTGGATTCAAACTCTTACTAAACCACTTAAATATGTGGGTAAACAACTTGGGGAGAAGTTAGAAGTCACACTAATGGATAAAAAGAAGGATGGAAGAGAAGATACAGTTCTGGTGATTCCAGTTTTTCTGTTGTACCAGTTCTGTGCACAGAAGTTCCAGTGGTGTTATCCAAATTGTTTGGGTTAGTTTTAAGTTACAAACATGATAAGACACTAAACCAAGTGGCTAAATACCTAGTGGGGGATTAGAAGACAGTTAAGAAAATTAAAACTGAAGTTCAACGAGGTAGAAGGCGGGGGTTGTGTGTACCAGTTTTGTCTCTATAACGTGGGTTCCGTAAACACGAATTTCAGATAATATACGGGTTGTATTGAATTATGAATGAACCTAGGACACCCCTAATACACCTTACAAGGAAGCTATACGATTTGGGAAAAATTTAAAAGCCAGACTAGAAAAACAGGAAGACAACAACAAGAAAAGATTGCATCAGTTTTCAGTTTTTAGGTTCTGTATAACAGATTCTTTTTTTTCAGAAACATAGCCCTTACTGCCTTGAGTCTGTCTAGGAATTTAAAACTATACCAAAACACCTAACTAAGGGGCTAAATAGACTGGGGAAATAGAAACTCGAGTAGGGAACTGAAAAGGAAGACAAAACAGAATCAGATCATATCTCAGTTTTAATCGTTTTGGATTAACTTCAAGTTTCAGTTTTTCCTTGCTTCTGTATAAAAAATCTTCAGAGGTTTTAACTGGGTATTTCGAGCTGGCTCTAGTTGAGGACTGGCCTAATACCCTTAACTATCTGGTAATTAAGTTGGGGAAAACAATGGGGGTCAGGTTAATGCATAAACAGAAAAGAAACAGAAGGAAACGTATCAGTCATGTTTTCAGTATTGCAGTCTGAGTCAGTTCTGTATAAGTGTAATACAGTCAGGTTGTGAGGGTTGAATTGGCCTGGGGAAGAACTCAGAATCTTGCTAACACACCTAACTAAGAGTGTAAATACTTAGAACAGGATTAGAATCAGTTTAATGCTTAAAAACAGAAGTAGGAAGGAATAGATGCACACATTTGCTTCAGATTTCTACAAAACTATGTCTCTGTAAACGCAATTCCTGTTTGTTTGTCCTTCTCTCTCGGTAACCATGTTTCTGTACAGCTGAAACACTAATGGAATAAGAGCCTTGTACTGGTTATTATTAAACCAAAAACCCAGCCATTTCACTTAAGTAAATCTGTAGGAAATTGGGATGAGATTAGAAACTGACGATCAGGCTGCAAGGGGAAGAGTGGAGAGGCATACCACCGGATGTGATTTCAGTTTCAGCTAGCTACTGTTTCTGTATAATGGAGTACAGTAGAAGATGAGTGTGTAAGTGGGGATTAAGATACAATATAGTTGCAAAGTTTATAATGTATGATGAATGCAGTATGATATAAAGTAAGTGGTAAATTTGGAATGTTGAGAGTATGGATTTGATGGGAAATGGAATCAAGATATGCATTACCGGTAATTATAACAAGGGTTATAAAACCTTGGATTATATTCTATTACAAGTGTTTTGATGTTATAAAAGTAAGTATCTACGACAAGTTATAAGTATGTGATTATATTGTGACCCATGAGAAATTATATAAGTAAGGAGCACAAGTGTATCATATGTGTACATTATTTCTGATACATATATATACTATAAACTATATGCTATGAAGTTAAATGACACATAAAATATCATACTATATGACATTATGAAGTAAGCGTAACACTAAACAATAGTACGTGGTCCAAACCATAGTTTATTAAAACTGTCATACTGAGCGTATGTGTGTGTATAAATACACGTCAAGAATAACGTATAAACTATAGCATACAATGACATAAAAACACCATAGTTTAACATACGATTTTAGTATGATAAACAAACCTTGAATGAAAGGTAACAAGTGTATAATGTAAGGTTCCATACTCCATGGTAAAACGAGTATCAACTCACATTACGAGTAAAAAGCTTAAAGTTAACGATATCGGAACTCATAACAGAGTTATTACCGGGGTTACTGATATTATTCGGAAATACCGAATCATAATGTCATGTGGATTGACACTTAGCGTTCTTCGTATTGATTAGATCGCCATTCAGACGTTGCGCGCTCGATAGCCCTAGCGGTCTACACTGCACGACCTTGGACACGGTGTACGGTATGTAAAGGGGTTTGATCTGAGTTGTCCTGAGGAATTCCTCGGGCTCGGATTTGTTTGATAAATAACTTGTGTGAATGTATGTATGTGATTTATGTGTGTTGATGTTATTTATGTTTTACTACATTATTGGATTTTATGCACGCACGCCCACTGGACTAATACTATGTCGAACTATAGAACGACAATATACACCACTACATAATTGCGAAATGTGTGAGTGTGGACCACTGTTCTTGACCTAATAACGCTAATTGTACGCTAGTATTACAAGTTGTAGTTATAACCTAAGTAAAACACTTAGGAATGGGACACGACAATGTCGGTCTCTAGAGCTTTGACTCGAACGTGAATACTACCTAGAATAATTCTAGGCATGCGTAAGACCCATAGGGCAGCCAACAAATTAAGTGATGTTTCTCCATAACTAAAACTGTACTGACTTCAACTAACAAAGTTAACAGTGGAGTGTGAATGAATGTGATGATGTACCTTATCCAGACAGTCACTGGCTGCTGGTCGCGCGTAGAGATCTCCTGGGTTATCCCGTATCGGGTTTACCCCTAGTTAATCCTGAACGAGCCTACATAGATCGTCAGGCGGAGTGTGCTACCGTTGGACCAGGCCCTTGGCCACCTAAATGGACGCCTTTACAAAGGCAAAGTGAATAAGTCCCAGAGTCTTCGGATGATTAGGGTAGTGAGCACTTTGTGTGTACGTGGGACTACTCTCCAAGTGAGTATATTTCGGGTTGTCCTAACTGACGCCCGACTGTGCTAACCAAAACAAACGATATGTGAAGGCCCGAAGGGCCGAGTGATGTACTACGTGATGATGTTAACATACGATGAATGAATTCTCAATGCTATGTATTGTATGATGTATGACAGTAATGTGTATATTCATATATGACTGTTTGGATTGGATGAATGATTATATAATCATGATGTGTTACAGAATCTATTATATCTGTAAAATGGTAAAGCATGAAATCAATCTAATATCAAGACGGTTAAAAATGACAAGTGACCAATAGGGTCCAGCTCCGGCATATTCAGCGTCTATCACTGAGACTACACTTATTGTGCAGGTTGCTAACAACGTTGAAGCCGAAGTGGGGGTACCGGGTAGTCAGGGATAATTAATTACTGTACACAAATTATTTGTATATCACTGTCAGTTATGAATGTAGAACGGTGTGGTTGTATATTTGCGACTTGGGTAGATGCTCACTTGTCGTTAAAGTTACCTTGGTGTAGAATGATGTATAGGATGCGGACTTAGTATGATGTATAGAATATCTCGTTGTCACAGCGGTTTAGTGGTGTTGCTATTTAGTGTTGGATTTAGTTTCTGCTTTGTTACTCGCATGGGCGAGTGATGGCAGGTGACACCCGAGTGAGTCTTAATGATGTGGTTGATTCTTCGCTGTAAGACGTCTTATTTTTCTGCTAACGTGAGTGACTAATAGTGTTTATTTGAGAGGGGTGTTACATAAACTTACTAATCATTCCATAATCTTTCCACATGTGTTCCCTACATGTTTAAACACTTTAAAACAAGCACTAAACTTCCTAAATCATCACTAACTTGTTAACTCAATTTCTTAACAATTCCTAAACACTAAAACATTTTTCCTTAGATCTAAGTGGTATATTATGCCACTACCTCTACTAACCAAAGTGTTGTCTCTCAAACATTACCACCACTCCAAAAGCTTATTTCCCACAAACACCTCCATTACAAACTCCTTCTATTTCCACAAGTTTACACTTTATACCTTCACAAGGCATTATCTTTTCCATTGTTTACCAAAACTTGAACAGACTTAACACTTCACATAACATTCCCTTGGTGTGTTTAAACACTCATTGATTTCTAAATCCTCCAAGACTATGCCAAGGCATCATAACACTAAGAACACCTTATTTCACTTTCTTTCACCATCTTAACGTTAAACAATTTCCTAGTACCTTCTAGGTCATAAAATCTCATTACTACACATAAACTCCTTTGTTACCCAACTAATTTTGCCATAGCTTCTTGTATCACCTTACCCAAAACACATAGTTTTTCCACCATTATACAATCCAAGAAACACTCAATCTCTTAATACACATTCTTGCACACAAAACATATGGTTTTTTCATCATTTAACCATCAACGACATTCACCTTAACACGAGATGTTCTTTACACACAACTAAACCCTCAAACTACACTACATCACAATATAGTGATAAACTTAAATTGATTGGCACTTAGGCCCTTAAATGCATAAACCTAAACACGGACTTCCACATTTAAATGCTTAAACCTGCAAATACACACAACAATGCACCCATGTCTTTTTAGTCCACCTTGTGGATAGTTTCTAGATCATTTCCCATTGGCCTTAGGTTATTATTAAGCCAATATAGCTCAATTCCTAGTACATTAAAACCACCTAAGAGAGGTCATTTACCTCTTTGTTTCCAAGCTTTCTCACTTTGTTTTCTTGTTCTTTCTTGATTGAAAATCGGCACGGAGCTTTTATCACTTGTCAATCTTCTAACCAACACACATATAAGGGTAATAATGAGAGTTAAGTTTCATACTTAAACTCATAATTAAATCCTAGATTACATATGTGTCTTAAAACACTAAAAATTGATGTTTACCTTTGGAATTTGAAAGAGAACTTGAACAATGGCAAGATAGGACTCCTCCTAGTCTTTGAAGTTTGAATTAAGCTAAGAAGAGAGCAAGTGATGCACCATTCAGGGATGAATTTTCGGTTATACACAAAAATGGAGGGAAACATGGTTTTTCTTTGATTTCCTTACCTTGACAGCAAGGAGAATGACAAGGCATGAAAAATATGAGCTCAAGCTCCTTCAATGGAGAATCTCCATGTCAACCAAAATTGATTTCTTGAAGATTTGAAAAGAGGGAAATGAAGAGCTTGGTCTAACTAAGACAAAGGTAGTCTTGAAATTGATTTTGGAGCATGGAATCATAAGTTACAAGTGAAAGAAGAGAAGAATGAGTTGGTACTGTTGGAGAACGGCTGGAGCTTGGGAGGATGAAGATGAACACGTTGGGAATGAGTGGGAAAGAAAGAAATGAGGTGAGAGAGTACACTTGTTAAATATTTATGTTTAAAAGCAAATAGTACTTTACTTTATTTTCTTTCTTTCTTTGGTGGGTTGGCTTGGTATGGTGACTCCACACTCTATAAACCATGCCCCCTTCAATATATAAGAACTTATGTCTTTGTTGACCATTTAAATAATTAAAGTTAATTAAGTCAAAACAGCACTATTTGAGCACTATTCACAAATTAAGGCACATAATTGTGAATTTTTGATTTCTCATTGATTAGACTTCCTAATGTGATACTAAGTAGTACACATGTTGATTAAAGAGTAATGATGGACATTTAGCCACTCAAAGTCATTTCCAAGACAATTTCCAAAAATGTGCTTGAAACTCCTTAAAGCACATTTTGTGTTTAACTTGTTTCAAGCTTGGTTTTCTTTGGGAATTGAGTAACATGTTCATTATCATTGTTAATAAGGTCTAGGAATGACCTTTAGGTCTTATACAAGGTTACACCAAGTCTAGGGCAAGTATTTGCTTAAATTGACTTTATGGTGTCTTCTTGTGTTTTATTCGGTTTAATTGTCTACCAATGTTCCTTAAGGACTTAATTAGCATTATTAAATCATAATTGAATATTATTAAGTCTTGGTAGGGTCTTTGGGTCCTGACCAAGTTCATTCCAAGCTTAGAGCATGTTTTGCTCGAACTGTATTAGTAGTACTTTATTGTGTTTACTAAGGTTTAATTTACTTAATAGCACTTCTTAGGCACTTTCTAGCCTTTATATACAATAGTCTAGTATTTAAACAACATATTAAGGTTTGAGGTATTTCAATCTACCCCCCTTAAAAGAACTTCGTCCTCGAAGTTCACACTTCCCACGCATCATTTGGATTTGAACACGAGGATTACTTACAAAATAAAACTTCCATAATCAAACATACTTTACATCACAACCTCGGACTTAACGGTCCGGGTAACATATCCACATCCATACATAACATAACATACTTATATGATAACCTCGGACTCAACGGTCCGGGTATCTTAACAACATTGTACTTGCATAACAACCCTCAGACTCTCAGGTCTGGGTAACATAACAACATTAGACTCAAGGTCAAAATAACGATTTTTATTACACATACCACACAACATGTCTTAGCATGTATATCAACCAAAATACCTTTTATATACAGTGTGGTCCCGCAGAACCCGGTCGCAATGGACACCTTCTAGTCCCCGTTCCTTTGGGCGATCAAACAATCACTTAACTTTCAACATATATACTTCTCATGTCACCGGTCCGAAGACAAAGCTCATACGTCCTCAGCTCGTGAGCAAGTACTACAAAATATTCTTTACGTGGTTAAGTATAAGAGAATCCTTTATTCAAAATATCAGTCAGAAGTTTTGGAAATGCCAATTGAAAACCCTTTTGAAAACTCAATACAACTCCAAGTTCAATTATGCTCTTTGCATCCTTTCTTAGCGGTGTTATTTGTGACCACTTATAGGGAGCTTCAAGATTCATCCAACCCTGATGTGATCAGCATCAGTGTTGAACTATCCTTCCACCCCAATTTGTGTTCGGCTTCCCTTGATCTCATGAAAATCAAGTTTCACTAGTAAAAAAAAGACTTATTTTGACGCCTTTATTTCACCGTTTGTTTAAAAAACTGCCAAATAGATTGCCTTTAAACTCTATTTCGACGGTTTTTATTATAAACCGTTGTAATAGATAACTCGGGGTAATAATTAGTATCTATTTCGCCGGTTTTTATAAAAACTGGTGAAATAAGCGAGGTTATTTCGTCGGATGTTTTTAACAACCGGTGAAATAGATGACTAAAATTGAATCCCGCTGCTCTCACTCGACTAGCTACTTCTACTTACAACAATTCACTTACGCCATCAACACTCACGCATCACACTCACGCATCAACACTGCCAACGCCACTGCACTGCCCTCTGCTGAACAACGACACCCATTGCACCGCCTCTGCTCACCACCGACGTTGTAGCCACCGCAGGTTTGTTTGCCAGTTGGGTTGTGAAATTACATAATGAAGAAAGGCATAACTATGTATGTTCTTGTTCGACAGTTAGGGTTGCGATTAGAGAATGAATACAGGCGCGAGCATGTATGCTCTTGTTCGTCATTTAGGGTTGCAAAATTTTGGAATGAAAATGTTCTTGTTCGACAGTTAGGGCTGCAAATTAGAGAATGAAAAGAGGCATGTATATTGTTGTTCGCCAGATAGGGATGCAATATATTTCTAGCAGTATAATTTTTTGGCAGTTTCAGCGCATTTCTTCTCTTCAATCAGCAGTATATGCTTATTATCTACAATGGCTCCTTTGCAGGGAGTGGATTTGTGGCGTTGCATACTCAAACTTTGGGCTTTCTCAATAACACACTTTCCTCTGCAATACCTGAATAGTTTGTTGTAATATCAGTAATCTGGTATCTTTACATTTTATGATCTTTCCAATTTGGAATTATAGCTTCTTTCTTTTGATGACCTGACTCGTCTCTTTTAATTTCCAGAGGTGCAAAAGCAGAACATAAACTCTAAGAAGTTAGAGATGTACTAGAAGCTGTCGCTTCCACTGGAAAGTACTGGTGCGTTGATAATAATAATTACTATATGTCTTTCACATTTGCTATGAGCTTTATTCTCCGTACCTCTGGGTGCAAAGGCTTGCCAAAAAAGATATTGTAGGTCTTCATTCACCTCCCACTTCAATTTCAAGCATCAAGTAATTCACTCATTTCCAATTTTCTATCTTTTTAATCATTCTAATCATGATCATAACATCTCCAAGGGATAGAACTTCGTCTATCAGTTATTTCCATTCACTTTTAATCAAGTTACCTAGGGAATCTAATTCTCACTAGGTTCTATGTCGGTTTCTTACCTCTTCATAACTCACAATACTGTATATATACATACTTTTATCAAAATACAATACACGGTATTACATTTAGTATCATGTGAACATATACTGTCGGGGTTTTAGTTCCCCGGGAGTTTCTTTACTCCCTTACACTTGTACTAACACACACAACTATTAACAAAGTATACACACTTATCACAATGGCATTCGCATCTTCTGTGCGCAATTACCACAATTAAACCATGAATGAATGCATATGTTTATCTAACATGTGCACCAATCATCAAAACAAATTATCTTGTGCTATGCACACAGTTCCCGTACACTTGTACGGTAAAACACACTAAGCGGTTTTGCGCTCTACCCCCTTTAAAAGGGATTACGCCCACATAATCAATCACTGAACATTGGCTTAAAATGTTCTGCCGCCGTGAAGTATTTTAACTTCCACGCGGTCTGTTATATAATGCGTTCTGGTTAGAGGATCTTAACCATATTGGCGGTTTATCCCTCAACCAAGAATTCTCATTGGAGTTTATTTAACTCATAACCGGTTTCGGTTCTGGCCTGTGAGGCTTGGTGTTAATAATTAGCCATTTACTCATATTCACAATGTATCTGAAGCATGGGTTCACTGGCCTCTGCTGCGCAACTCTGACAACTTTAGAGCTTAGTTTGCCCCATTCGTTATTCTTACTGTATTGTACATCTCCCATTTATCACCTTTATCTTGGTAATAATGGTTTCTCAATCGGCGCGTGGTATCTCTTACCGTGAGCGAATTCGGTGAGTTACAAACTTTCTATCCACTTCCATGATAATTTACTGCGTATACTGCTATTTATTTCACAATGATTGACTTGATTTCTTCCGACTTACTGTCGGTTGAGATTAAGCTACTACCTAGTGTGTAGTGCTCTCTCGGTTATTTCCCACACTTGAGGTATATTCCATACCGGTATTTGACATTCTGTGTTACTGCAGTCACTTATTGCTAATCATGCCTCCACATCCGGTTCTGTACTAGTACTCTTTCATTGGTACGACCTTGCATTTCCTATGCCTCGGTCGTATTACGTTATAGGTCTTTTGTTGTTCTACCACAATTAACATCTTTCCAACTTCCTAGCTATCTCACTCGATCATTACCGCGCAAGCACAATACCAAAACACTCAGTCATACAGAGTGCAGAGGCGTAAACTCTTGGCAGTAAATCTCTTATGCGATAGCAATAGGAATTCACACTGTGTTTCACTGAGATTCTTATCACATAGTACTGGCCACTGGCTTACTGCCTAGTTTATTTGCTATCACTTACCGTTGTATCTCCACTGGGTTTAACTCATAACTGTGCTCAGTTGCCATATTATTGTTTAACAATACTTATACAATGGTCGCTTATTGCGCACCGTGTTCTTCTCTCGTGCACAACACTAACTTACATGGTACCCACTGTCATATTAGCTTCTGGACATGTACTTCATCATTCGTGTTACGGCTCATCATTCATTTGGATGACCACTGAATACACATTTTTTTTGAATCTTTATGCTCCTTGAGCGAACCATCACTTATTACCCTCACTCGAGTTATAAGCCGGCGTTACTCAGCTCGGTACTTCATATTACACACACATGCTACTATACTAACTACTCTCCCACAATATCAACATAGTCCCTCCTTAACATATTTCTTGAACTTGGTTCACACAACTACCGCTCCTGCGGTTTCACAATATCGAGAGGTATCCCCACTCTTAAAGCAGTGGTTCGTTCTCCGCTCTATTTACTTGTATAACTTAAACTCTTACAATCGATCAAGTTACATAACACATATTGTTTGTGGCTTATAAGCCTTACTGCCTCGAGCTCTGCTCATTGTAGGCTATTCACACACATTTACTTTTCTGTACAATATTGCATGGTTTAGAGGTAGTATTGGGCTCCGTGACAAGGTCGTTGCATCACGCTTCCTTTCATGGGATGCCCCTTCAAGGATGTCAGACTTCCTCCTGACGACTTATGTTTAAACTGAGTGTTAGTTTCAACTCTTGCGTTTCTGTCACATTGTTTCATCCAACAATTGTTGATCGAAACACCCCTCAAGGATTGCTCCTGGGTGTTGCCAAGGTATGCCATTACATCCGGCTTGCACTTATGGGTACATTTAGTAAACTACGCATTTTTGCGTTCTTAGTTGTGTTTACTATCCTCTACTGTGAAGATCGATATTCCCTGGTAGTCTAAGTAATCATTCCGGAAATTTCATCTCGTTCGTTACATTTTAACATGTCCATATTAGGCACATGCCTTGTCATGAATAGGCTGGGTCATCGTTCCAGCTATCATGTTTATCCCTGAGGGTCCTTGAGACATATGCGATGTCTTTACATAATAGTCAGTGCACTTAGTGTTTCCTGACTCTTAAACATTCCTTGGAACGAATTCACTAATTTCTTTAGTCATCTTAATCATAACTGGGTTTTTTTACTTCAACCATTCATGGTAATCCGTTTCTGTTGCTTGACTTTCACTGCTGACCGTAGTATGGAGTCGACTACTTCCCGTGTTTCCGACTCTACTCGTATACATATGTGGGGTACCCTACTGATACATTGCTACTTACCCGACTAACCCATAAGTAGGTCTGTCGAGCCCTCAAGCTCCTACCGGAGTGCGGTCGTCCCACATTTCATTTTCGTACACTCGTAGTGTCTGTCACACGCCTAGGTGAAGTATTCTATTGTCAACTCCCTTATATCATCTGATGATAATATGCATTCCGTGCTTCCCGAACTTAATCAAGGAAAGCCTATCCACTGTTGTATCATTATGAACTCCATCCATTCCCTCGGGTTGCTACCCTTGGGTTTACCGGTTTCCGTCCGGTTACTCAAAAGTGAACTGGGTGCAACTTACCTACTATGTGGCACTGAGGCCGGCGTAGGTCCTCTGGTTTGGTTTAAAAGAAGGTTGAAATAAACATGGTTTGAAAAAAATTTGATTTTGAAAAGAGTTGAAACAAATCCGATTTTGAAAGAAAAATTCTCATGGTATTACAATGCCTTCTTGTCTTAACCGAGTTCAGCTTCTTGCTGACTGGTATATTCCCATTTACAAAGGTTAGGCTGTTAAGCCCTTCCACGATATGATTATCTCACTTGACTTCGTGGTACTTTACTAAGTACTTCGTATTTGTTAAAAGAATTTCCCAAACAGCCCTGTCATAGCAGCACTTGCCATGGCAAGTGCGCCATGCTAACTGGCTTATCGGTTGAGCACTCACCGGTTGCGGTATTATTTTTACCTGCACCGTATTTCATGGCCTTATTGGCTCTTACTTTGATTTTACAGCCTTGACAATGAATCTTCTGGGCGACTTTCCATTGTCTTCACATGATAATTATTGACTGGGGTGTTCTCCATTCTTGGAGTCCCCTTTTTACTTACTATTGTATCTTCTTCGTAGCCCGTTCCACGCATTTGTCGTGGTTACTGAGACTTGTCTATTGTTTGGGTACTACGTTGTAGTTCCTTAGTCGGTTGGTATACCGTTGGCGTATTATTTAATAATCGTGGTTCCGTAGACACGCGTCTCGGGTTCCGTTACTTCACTTCTTGCCTGTTACACGGTTGGTGCGTTGCAAGCTGGTTGTTCTCAACTGCTCGGCACGTCGACCCAGGTTGCCGGAAATTCCATTCTTCTATACACAAGATTCTTCATTCTTCGCTATGAAATGCGGTTAACATTGTTCAGATGGAAACGTCTCCGGGAGTCCCACTTTTCGGGATCTACCGTATGACAGGTTCTCCGTACTTATAGAGATACTTAATAACAGCCAGATCGGGTATTCCCGAGTAAGAGAGGACTTTTATCTCTCTGGCGTTCTTCCCCAAGTTTTAAAACAGGGTCTGTGGAGGGTGGGAAGGAGATTGTAGGTTTCCAGTACACACTGGTAATTCCTAACTAGCGTATCTCTCACGCTATCACTCAACCCTTAACCCAAAGTACTAAAATCCTAACTCTGTACTTCCTAAGCTCGGTAATTCAGTCATCAGAGCGATACTTCGCTCTGATACCACTTTTTGTAACACCCCAACTACACAACACTTAACAACAACCTGCAGCGGAAAACATAACTCATCACATTACTTAACTCCCTGGTGTTACACGCCGTTAGCCACCCACGTGGCTAACAAGGCTAATACATGTACATTGTATCGGTCTGATGGACCAGATTCCCGAGCAACTACACATTACAATCTCTTTCCATTACCAACATTCATTATACTTATACATTCCAACTGTACCGAGTATTTACAAGCCAATGCCGATAACAGTTTCGGTCTTACTACTCCTACAATACATAAGTAATTAAAACGACTACCCACGCACAACAACAACTACCCCGTCCTACTCTCGAACGGCTCCCAGCTCCTTGTACCTAAAAAAATAGGAAAGAAAGGGTGGCCCCCAAGGGGCTCAGCACCTTTGCTGGTATGGTAATCCGGCAGCCCGCATGCAACCGGGCCACACACAACTAATTGTCGTCTACGCATGCGGTTGATTATATTTAAATCATGCATGTAAACTATAAACACACAACACATTACACACCCACAACAACGGGGTTCCACAAATCAATCAACACATCAAACTCGTTTAGATCACTCATTCGTTCTTTTACCCCGGAGGGTTTCTCCTTTAATGGAGCTAACTCCTTGTTAGACGACACTTTCCCGTTAGTCGGGTTATACTTAATTCCTCTTATTACATACTGGGATTCATATCCATGATCCACATTCTCCACATAATAATTCACAATACACTTTAACATACATGGCATGGCAAGAAATATTGCATAGCATCAACAACACATACACAACGGGAACATTTCACTTTGGGAAACGACCCAACACAGTTAGTTAACTTGGTAAGCCTAGAGAATGATAACACCCTCATGATAAGCTTGTTACATCACTCATTACCGTCCTTTTGTCGGACGAGTAACTTAACTTAAAGATGGATCGATATAGTGATCCGAACACACCGCACACACACACATATTCCCCCTAGACCGATCATCAGTCAGAATAGGTAAGCTTTGGAATAAGCTAGTGGAGATTGAAGACCAAGAAGGACATCAACCATAACAGAGAGGAAGGTAAGGAGCAAGGAAGGATACCCACTCCCAAACAACGCGCGACCGGAACGACCGGATTCCTCACCCCCCATTAGTACATATATACTTATAAATAAAAAGTTAGAGCTCCATTTTGGAACCTATCACATCCACACACCATAAGGTATTACAACTGGGTTAAACACACAAGGGAGGTTCACACACTTGCACACAACAACAACACACAACTAACTCACGCATAGCCGTGGTTAGAACGTTCCTATGGTATGGGTCGTTAAATCCGAATACCGATCTCTTATGTGATCCTGGATTTGGTTAGCTAAGGTTTAACACTTTCGAGGTAAACGGTATCGGAATTGAACACGCCACATAAATGAATTACTATAAACTCATTACATGTTTTATCTTACAAGGTGGCAAACACTCAGAAAAACACATTGGCATACAAGCCGGTGTAATCCGGTAGGACACAGGTTGCAAGAAAACCATACCTGTCACCACGGTCCACTATATTGTGTCCTCCTAGGTTCCTCGAACAAATCCTGTACAACTGGTAACATCACAATTACTTTCATTAACATTGGGGTAACATGTTTGTTTAACGACTAATGCGCCCATAGTTAACCCCGTCATCCCATTATACTTACTTTTACTCTGGTGATCTTAAGTTCACAACTCCCACATCAAACCTAACACTTGTTTACACATTCTAAGGCCTTACATGTCACCAAACAAGGCCTAAACATCACCTAAAACCATTACCATTCAATCCCCCATGATCAGGAGCCTTTAAAACACATTTTGCAACATTTTTGCCCTGGTCCGGGACTAGGTCCGGACCCAAGGTCCCGGACCAATACTAGAATGTACTCTTGGCTTTATTTTTCCCTTGGTCCGGGTCTTGGTCCTGGACTAAGGACCCGGACCACTTGTAAACTTCAATTTTGGCATGTTTTTTAAGGGTGGTCCGGGACCTTATGCAAGGGCTACGTCCCGGACCATGTTAATATGTTGTCACAACATCATTTTTCACCCCTAATCCAACCTTAAACCTTACCTAATCATTCCATAATCTTTCCACATGTTTCCTACATGTTTAAACACCTTAAAACAAACACTAAACCTTGCTAAATCATCACTAACTTGTTACTCAATTTCTTACAACAATTCCTAACACTTATAACATTTTTCCTTAGATTTCTAAGTGGTATATTATGCCTACTACCTCTACTAACCAAAGTGTTGTCTCTCAAACATTACCACCACTCCAAAAGCATTATTTCCCACAAACACCTCCATTACACAACTCCTTCTATTTCCACAAGTTTACACTTAGACCTTCACAAGGCATTATCTTTCCTTTGTTTACCAAAACTTGAACAAGACTTAACACTTCACATAACATTTCCTTGGTGTGTTTAAAACACTCATTTGATTTCTAAATCCTCCAAGACTATGCCCAAGGCATCATAACACTTAAGAACACCTTATTTCACTTTCTTCACCATCTTAACGCTTAACAATTCCTAGTACCTTCTAGGTCATAAAATCTCATTACTACACATAAACTCCTTTGTTTAACAACTAAATTTTGCCATAGCTTCTCTTGTATCACCTTACACCAAAACACATAGTTTTTCCACCATTATACAATCCAAGAACACTCAATCTCTTAATACACATTCTTGCACACAAACATATGGTTTTTCATCCTTTAACCATCAAAGACATTCACCTTAACACGAGATGTTCTTTACACACAACTAACCCTCAAACTACACTACATCACAATATAGTGCATAAACTTAAATTGATTGGCACTTAGGCCCTTAAATTGCATAAACCTTAAACACTGACTTTCCACATTTAAATGCCTTCAACCTGCAAATACACATAACAATGCTCCCATGTCTTTTTAGTCCACCTTGTGGATAGTTTTCTAGATCATTTCCCATTGGCTCTTTAGGTTATTTATTAAGCAAATATAGCTCAATTTCCTAGTACATAAAACCACATTAAGAGAGGTCATTTACCTCTTTGTTTTCCAAGCTTTCTCACTTGTTTTCTCGTGTTCTTTCTTGATTGAAAATCGGCAAGGAGCTTTTATCACTTGTCAATCTTCTAACCAACACACATATAAGGGTAATGAGAGTTAAGTTTCATACTTAAACTCATAATTAAACCCTAGATTTACATATGTGTCTTAAAACACTAAATTGATGTTTACCTTTGGAATTTGAAAGAGAACTTGAACAAGTGGCAAGATAGGACTCCTCCTAGTCCTTTGAAGTTTGAATTAAGCTAAGAAGAGAGCAAGGTGATGCACCATTAAGGGATGAATTTTCGGTTATACACAAAAATGGAGGGAAACATGGTTTTTCTTTGATTTTCCTTACCTTGAAGCAAAGGAGAATGACAAGGCATGAAAATATGAGCTCAAGCTCCTTCAATGGAGAATATCCATGTCACCAAATTGAGTTCTTGAAGATTTGAAAAGAGGGAAATGAAGAGCTTGGTCTAACTAAGACAAAGGTAGTCTTGAAATTGATTTTGGAGCATGGAATCATAAGTTACAAGTGAAAGAAGATGAAGAATGAGTTGGTACTGTTGGAGAACGGCTGGAGCTTGGGAGGATGAAGATGAACACGTTGGGAATGAGTGGGGAAATAAAGAAATGAGGTGAGAGAGTACACTTGTTAAGATATTTATGTTTAAAAGCAAATAGTACTTTACTTTATTTCTTTTTCTTTCTTTAGTTGGTTGGCTTGGTATGGTGACTCACACTCTATAAACCGTGCCCCCTTCAATATATAAGATACTTATGGTCTTTGTTGACCATTTAACTAATTAAAGTTGACTTAAGTCAAAACTAGCACTATTTGAGCACTATTCACAAATTAAGGCACATAATTTGAAAATTTTGATTTCATCATTGATTTTAGACCTTCCTAATGTTATACTATTAGTACACATGGTGTTAAAGAGTAATGGATGGGGGACATTTAGCCACTCAAAACTCATTTCCAAGACAATTTTTCAAAAATGTGCTTTAAGACTCCTTAAAGCACATTTTGTGTTTTAACTTGTTTTCAAGCTTGGTTTTCTTTGGGAATAGATTTAACATGTTCATTATCATGTTAATAAGGTCTAAGAATGACCTTTAGATCTTATACAAGGTTACACCAAGTCTAGGGCAAGTATTTGCTTAAATTGACTTTATGGTGTCTTCTTGTGTTTTATTCGGTTTAATTGTCTACCAATGTTCCTTAAGGACTTAATTAGCCTTATTAAATCATAATTGAATATTATTAAGTCTTGGTAGGGTCTTTGGGTCCTGACCAAGTTCATTCCAAGCTTAGAGCATGTTTGCTCGAACTGTATTAGTAGTACTTTATTGTGTTTACTATGGTTTAATTTACTTAATAGCACTTCTTAGGCACTTTCTAGCCTTTATATACCATAGTCTAGTACTAAACAAATATTAAGGTTTGTGGTATTTCAATAACTAAAATACAAATTAAAACTGAACTTAAAAACTAACAAAATAAAATATAACGCTAGGTTGCCTCCCAGCCAACTGCCCTTCTTTAACGTCTTTGGCTAGACCATACCTCCCTGAGGTCAACCAGGATCGAATATGAATGTCGATGTGGGCTTCAAAGGGTGGGCGGGACGAGCATCATATATCTTCATAAAACGTCCCCGATCAAATGGAAAAGTAGCCTCAACATTCCAAATGTAAAAGTGTAAACTCCACCAATCATACGTTAAGTGGTCGTGTTGAGGAGGGTGATCCTTGATGTGAAGATCACACTTTGGCTGGTCCTCCTTTTCAAATTCAAGGATGTAAACATCCTTGTCATCCGGTGGAAGCTCAAAGGAAGAACCAATAGGAAAATCAACATCAACGGGAATCAAAGGTTCCTTGAAGTCAATGAGATAACTCTGCTTTGATGGCTCATCAGCAACTGCAGGATGGAAGTCAACTGGAAGACTCTCTGGCTCAGGTGCAGGTGGTGAAGGAATAGACCTGGCAACTTCACAAATTAAATCATCCTCTAACTTTGTAGCTGCACTAACTTGTTCAATCTCTAGCTCTGGTCGCTCCATAATCTCCACCTCAGGTGTGTGCAACTTTAGGGATCGAATGATCAAGCTGCGTATCACTCCACTCAGTTACTGCAGTAGGTTGTTCGATCTCAAGAATCGGTTCACATCCAAGCTTTCGTGATATTTCATCTTGATGGGCTAAAATATTACATTAGTCTCTCGATGCTCCTTCATATCCATCATAAAGGCTTCACGCCCAGCAGAACGTGACTCGAAAGACGATTTAAAATTTGCAACTACAGCTTCCAAACTACATAGATTACCCTAACATTGTGAACTCTCATGATTCCCTCCACACGTCTGGCAGATAACCCACTGGTTTGTAACTTTGTGCAGGATAGTAGTGTTCAGGAGACGGTCGTGCTTCAGGAGGGCTAGACAATATAAAACTTCTTAGAACATCCTTCAAACTAGAAGAAACAACTGGACAATAAGCACGCTGGTGGTCTCCTCCACACCTTTGGTATACAACCCATTGGTTGTAATATCCAGGCCAACCTCCTGGCGGATTGTAATATCCAACCATCAAATCAAAGTACCTCAAAATAAAAAGAAAAATTAATTATATACATAAAAAAGAAAATAGAAATAAAAATGAAAATACAAGTATGTACATAAAAATAAAATAAATAAAACAAAATCAAAATAAACAAAAACTATAAATAAATATAAAATGAACAGAACCAAAACAAAAATAAAGAAATTAAGGAAAAACTAAATAAAATAAAATCGAATTAAATAAAAACAAATACAAGTAAAATCAATAAGAACAAAATTAAGAGAAACAAGAAATAAACTAATCTATTAAAATAAAATCCTAGAAACTAAAATAACCATAAAAATAATTACAAAACAAATATATTAGTTTTTATAAATTACCAAATGACCACATTTATTTCGGTCTTAACATGTAATTCGCTTATATTCACAATTTAACCTCAAAACTTTATATAAGTTACATATTAACTTATAAACTATAGTTTACTATTTAATTTCCTTAAATAACCGAAATGGCCCATATACTTTATAAATTACATTTCCACCCCTTGTCCAATTCGGTTTTACATATTAATTTCTATAAATTACATTTCACCCCATAATTTTTATAAACTTAATATTTCATGTCATAAATCATTTTAATCCAATTTTTTTGGGGGACACTTTGACCAAGACTTCATTTCATAATTAATACCTTAATATACCCATAAAACATATGTATTCGGTTTCACCTCTCAACTTTCCAATAATACAAAATAGCCCCAAAACTTTATAAAATGTTATTTAAACACAACACTTATTTAAATTCAACAAAATTCAAATATTAATTCATACCGTATATTATAACAGAATTATACCAAACAACCCCTTTAGTTCTCGGCAATCATATGTAATACACTAATTACTTCCTTCACTTTTAATGTTTTACAGCTTTTAACCCTTTATACCTTCTTTTTACAATACATATTCCCCTTTAGTTACTCTTTCCAGTATTCCACAACACTTATTGTAGTTCCCACTTTACTTGTTTCCAACTCCTCCCAATTTACATTTTAACCACATAAACTAATTAAATAGCCATTTAAATACTTGTAGCTATTTTTAAGATTCCCAAAATTTATAATAGAAAGTAAATACTTATATATTTCGAAATCCCCAAAACAAACTCATATCATTCTCGGCCTTAAAATATATTTACATATATGGTTCAAATTGATTTACACTATAATTATGTATATATAAATGTATATAAGCCATATAACACTTCTAAAAAAATTATGCTAATGACTTAGAATGATTATAAAACTCAAAATAGAACATTTAATTCTTAGACAATTTGGTTTTATATATATGTGCACTTACTTAATACATATCATGTGATTGTATAAGATAATTCAGCATCCATAAGCAAAATTTTTAAGGTAAACTAGTCCAAAGTATACCCTAAATGGCGCATGCAATAGGGATCAAAGGTACTGATTTTTTATTTGATTCCTGTCACACTATCTGTATTAAGACCATATTATAACAGTATAATTTCCAGCATTTATTTGGTACATTTATATCATGGTAAAGATGAAAGTTCTAAGGTAAAAATGCTGATTTTAGGTACCTTTTTGACTCAAATATCGGCCCTGGTTGTGCTATGATTTTAGCACTAGAATTATTGATTTAGATGGTCAATCTATACCCTTTTAATATTATTAACTCGTGGATCCTCAAAAACTTCAGGTAATTGCGTAGAACGCGTTTTGTGTGGCACCCGAAGGTGCGTTTTTTGTGCTTTAAGGAGTTTATGAAAAAAGTAGTAGTCGCTATGAGTTCCAAGTGTTTATTGTCATTATTTATGGTCAATATAATAGTTAAGGGTTACATTGAATTATATGGGGGTTATATCAACTCAAAACACAACTCCCGGGCTAACCGGGGCAAAAAGGAGCGTTAAGAAATTCCTCCGAGCACTTTGTTTATTTTTGAGGAAGTAGCTCAGAATTCTCTTTATAATGTTGAACAATGATGTTAGGAACTCTAAGAATAATTATATAGGACTTTATGCCACCTCGGCACTCCTCTGAGGCATTCCTAGGTGTTTATGGGGTCCTCATCGGGAACCTCGTAGCGCTTTGCGTTTAACTGAGAATTTAGCTTGAGAACTTCATCTTATATGTTTAATAAAGTGTTATGGTGCATTTGGAATGAAGTGTAATGTTTTACTTCATCCTATAATGTATTTTCGGGACTTTCGGGCCTTAAGGGCCTTTAAAGGAACTCCCGGGCATATTGTATTTTACTCAGTTTTAGATGAAGTCCTGTATTATAAGTGTCATATAATGATCCTTGGTTACCTTCATATGAGGTTTATAGCTTATATAACTTTGAAATACCCGAACTTAAATATAGGGATTAAAATAATCTAATACACACTTAAGGGCCTAATAACGCCTAAGCAATATTAGTAAGGAAAAATAAATCCAAAAGAAATAAAGAAACGCTTAAAAAGCGTAAAACGCTAAATTAGCGTTAAATAACCATAGGAGGTATGAGACCTCGGTTAGCGTATTATATGGATTCTAAGGGCTTAATAAGACCTAAATATATATATGGGAACAACTCCCGAAGAAAACGGTCCAAATAATGTATTTAAAACGCTAATAGTGCTTTAGTGCACGTTTTTCGAGACAGCCAGAAAACGTGACTTAAGTGGTCAAACAAATCCGTAAAGATTATAAATCATTAAATAACAATGATTAAGCATTTATGGAAGCTTAATAACCAATAAAAATTAAAGAAACGAGAAATCCCGGAAAACAGGTCCGGTTAGTGAATAGTACCTAAACCGTGGTAAAATAACGAGCGTTTTCTGTAAAAGACGAAAAACGCTTCAACTGGTATTACTGTGTGGGACCAATTTTAATATGTCAAATAACCCCCTCACACATACATGTAACTAGCTAGTTAATTAAAGAAGCCAAAAAGCAAAAAGTGCAAAAAGTAAAAGGTACTCACCTTACTCTCTCCTCTCATTCTCACATTTCTCCTCTCTCTCGTGTGAGTTCCCTCCTCCCAGCGATTTCTCTCCCTTCTCCCTCCTCTGTTGGGCAATTCTGAAGCTCCAAGAGAAGCTTCAATGGCTACCTCACTTCTCTTGCATGCTCTAATCACACTTGAACTCCAAATGCAAAAGTAAGCACATATTCTTCATCCCCTCACCATTCTCTACACTTCTCTCTTTTCAAAATCCAAAAATGAGGAAGTTGATTTCCGTGGGTATACCCCATTGGTGACGAAAATGGCATCAATGTGTAGTTGGAGTCTCCTCTCTCCATTAAGGTAAAAATCTACATGAAAAACTCATGTTCCACCATTTCCTTTCATAACCGATTTTTACCCCCAATGTTTGTAATGCCTTGTTTTCTCTCTCTATTTTGAGCATAATCTCAACCTTGCAATGGTGGTGGAATCACCTTCTTAAAACCAAGGGCTAAAACCCCTCCTAAAACACTCCAAAGGTAAACCCTAAATTGATGATTTGAACATTTCAAGGATTAGTATAAATCTAAGGGTTAGTATGTTAATTACACTTGTTTATGTGTGCTTTGGGTGATAGGAATGGAGTTTGGCAACTCCATTCCCCATGTAGCCGATTTGTGCAGAAAGAAAGAAAGTGGAGGATTGGAAAAGAAAAGAAGGAAATATAAGCTTAGGTAAGAGCTCCTTCCTAATGTTTAAATTTTATGCATCAGAGTAATGGGAAAGGGTAAACTAATTAAAGAACCCAAACTATTATATTAGAATTGTAGTTATGAAAGTTTGAGTATTTATGAGCAAATATTTGAATTGTAGGCCTTGGGGCCAAATAATTGTGATGTGTATTAGTATTGTGGTTGAGGAGTAAAGATGTATGGTATTGTAGTTGATGGAGTATTGATGTATGGAGATAATGTTTTGAATGCTGGTAGGACCCTTGTAAGGGTTGTGGCTAGAATAGGAATGATTTTGGTGAAAAAGTGTGGATGAGGATAAGTAGAAATTGTAGGTGAACTATGGCGAAATTTTAGTAGGAGTTGTGCATTGATAAATGACTTGGTGAATGGGAAAACCAAGGTGTGTATTTGGGATAGTAAGGATTTTAGTAATCATGGAATGGTAGTACATTATAAGAATGAAGAAGAGTAAAATCTGTAGCAGGAAGTATTGGAATGTGTTGGAGAATCAGGAAGGATTAATGTGTAAGATTTAGCAAAAGAGTATGGACTGAGTAAGGCTTTGGGTTTAGTGTAATGCAAATGAGGCAAAGGAAAGAGCCATAGGAATAATGGGAAGAAAGGAAGGAGAATCTGTAGCATTTGTTGAAGAGCAAAACTGTAACAGGAGGAAAATTGGACAGTGGAGTGTATTTGTAACAGATTTTGATAGAGAGGTGGATTAGGCTAGTTTAAAGTGCTTAATGCAATGCTAAAATATGCTAGATTATATGTAGGAATAATGGGGAAGATATTGGTAGGAACTTGGAGTTGAAACATAGTCAAAAACTAGCATATATATAAATACTGCAACTTGTCCGGGTTTGCAAACAAGTACGCAAACCCGGACCCGTCAAAAAACTTGATAGATTGTAATTCAGAAGGAGTGGTCCGGGTTTGCAAACTAGGACCTAACCCGGACCACCCCAAAAATACACCCGAGAGATTTGCAAAGGAATGGTCCGGGTTTGCAAACCAACCCCTAAACCCGGACCACCCAAATTTTTCACCCGAGAGAAACTACAATGCACGGTCCGGGTTTGTAAACCCAGCCCTAAACCCGGACCACACTTAAATTCCACCCGAGACTGACCAAGCACTATGGTCCGGGTTTGTAAACCCGGACACTAACCCAGACACTACTAAAATTCTTCCAGAATGTGTTTTAAAGCTATTCTAAGGTAGGGTAAGGATGGGTAATGATTGTATAAGATGATTAAGACATAATTAATGATGTTTAAATGTCATTAAGGCCATGAACAAGCTTAGAAAAATTGTAAGTAAGTAACTTAGGTAAATGTATTAAGTAACCAAGAGTTAGTAAGTATAAACTAGGAAACTTTAGGAAAGTAATAAGTAAGGTTAATTATGGATAATTAACCATCCAACTGTATGTATGTGATAGGATTCAAATAGTTGAACACCGAAGGGAGTCGGTGAGTCCAAAGTCAACGGTGAAAGGTATGATTTCTTCATGCCCTGTATCCTAATCTGGTTACCCGATTTGTGTGCTTATTTGATCACCTAAATAAGATAAATGCATGAATCGGACTATATTGCACTTACCTGTGCTTGACTTATGTTGTTCTTGATATTTATTGTCTTGAACACTAGTTTGTATAATTCATGAAATATATGAATAATGATGAAGTGTATTTGTATCTCGTAGTGTACTTGAATATTGTATGTATTGCGTATGGATGTGTATATGAACAATGTAATGTGTATGTGGCTTGGATGTGTGACTTCTACTAATTCCTAACTACCTAACTCCTAACATAAGTAAGGAATAAATTGGAATGAGTAGAAGTCCGACATAGCTTCGGCCACGCGTGAGGATGAGGAGACACAAGAGGTTGGATCCGATTCCTGACTCTTAAACTGGTCCGCGGCCCAAACCCCTTAAATGGGTAGCATCCCGGATTGGTGAGTCAAGTAAATCCCGGTGGTGGGACGGAGCAGTCCCCCCGCCGGAGGTCCCGACGACTTAACATGAGTAAGAGTAAGTAAGTAAGTATGTATGAGTATGAGTATGTATGCGTAAGTACTGTGGAACGAGTAAAAGAGTAATCTCCACCCGATTAACCCGGGTGGACCAACATGAGCTGAACAAGTATGGTGGATTGTGTATGTATTGCGGATGTATGGTATATGTATGTGTATTGTGTACTTCGGGAAAGGTAAGTAAGTATTGGTTGACTTGTATGGTTTACCTTGTATGTATTGAAATGTATGTATGTATTCCTTGCGTAAAGTATTGTAGTATTCTGTATGAAAGCATGTATGCATGTATGTATTGTAAAATGAATTGCATGTATTCGACCAAGTGGTCGGCGTACCCTCACTAGTACGTGGGGTATGCGGTTATCATATGCAGCGAAAGCTGATCCCCTAGGGGGAACGTTTTTAGTGTGCAGGTACCCGAAGCGGATATGGTCAAGGTAAGAGACCTGTGGCTACACTCGGATAGTAGAAGTAGAATGTAGAGGCGTGCCAAGTGGTGCACCCTCGTACTTAGAAAGTAGTAGTTTGTGAGGAATGGGTAGTTGATAGACTCGTGATGAGTATTTATGAAATGAAAGAGGTGTTGTAATTGTATAAGGATCTTAGTAAACTCGGTGTATTATATTATTGAACTTACAGAGTATTGTAATGAATGGGAAGTTCTAGTATTTGATTTGGTAATTGGAGTATGTATTGTAAGTGTGTAGTACTCGGACATTCCGGTCCATCAGACCGATGCTGTATGTAGTAGTAGTAGTAGTAGCCTAGTTAGCCGTATGGGTGTTAGCGGCGTTGTATCACCCTACCGTTGAGTATGTAAGTATCCGCTGCGTGAATCTGGATTGTATGAGGAGATTGGACTGTAATGACGGTATTAGCGGTAGGGGTGTTACAAAAATTGTATCAGCCAAGTATCGCTCTGATGACTGGAGATACCGAGTTTAGGAATACCGAGTTAGGATTTAGAAGCTTAGGGCTAAGGGCTGAGTGTTAGCATTAGAGATATGCTAGATAGGAACTCCCGGTGTGTACCGGATACCTACTATACCAGACCCGCCCTCTGCATCCCCATTGTATAACTTTGGAAAGTACGCCAGAGAGAAGGAAAGTCCTCTCATACTCTGGAAAACCCGATCTGGCAGTTGTGAAGCAATCACACAGTAAACAAGAACCGGCATATGGTCGATTCCAAGAATGGAAGTCCCGGAATTGGATCCCGGTTGAACAACCATACCCGCACTTAATGGCAGTAGAATGCGAACTCCAACCATAAGGAGACTACAACATGCAACAACATGGGGCGACATGCATAGCAGTCGCAGACCTGACTAGTCAACCGGTAACAGGAAAAGAAGCACTAAGCGTGCAACGGAGCGGAAAATGGAGCAGTAACGAAACCCGAGACACAAGTCTACGGAACAGTAATAGCTAAATAGCACCACCAACGGTATACTAGCTGACTAAGGACATAGTCAGGAACGGTTAGCTCCAAAACTATAACGCCAGTAAGGTTACAATACCTGGCCAGCATGCTCACACAGCTATGAGAACATTCACGGGATGCAATCCGACAAGACTACAGAAGTAGTACCTAAACTAGCTAAGCTCGGTAACCGCAATAAATGTGTGGGGACGAGCGACAAGGAATGACACAAAACCAAAGCAAAAGGGAATCTCCAAGGATGGGAGAAGCACCCTGATCAACGACAGCCATGTCAAACTTACTGAGAAGTTACTCAGAAGATTAATTAACCTAAGTAAAGGAGCATTGAAGCAATGGAGGAGTCGACAAGACTATCAAATACCAGTGGAAACCATACCGTGACCGGTATAGGTTCACCCAAAAACCACCAGTACCACGCACTTGCCACGACAAGTGCAGCAACAACAGGAACATGTAGAGGAACACTAACACACCACAAGTACATAGTAATGAACCGTGACTGCAATGAAGCTACTACGGGATCACACATCCTAAAATGGAAGAATGGAACCTTGGAAAGGTCTGACGGCCTGACCATTGTACAAAGGACATACCAGTCAGCAAGAAGCTGGACCTGGTCAAGACCTCAGACATGGCCACGCCATGAAGAACCTCTTAACACCGAACCGTTATTTTTGAAACCCAAAATTTTCTTTCAAAACCACAACTTTCTTTTAAACCTTGGATTTTAAAACCAAACCAATAGAATTACGGTGAGTATCATAGAATGATACAAGAGGAGTTGACAATAGAATACTTCACCTAGGCGTGTGACGAACACTACGAGTGTACCCAAATATGGGATGTGGGACAACCGCACTCCGAAGGAGCTTGCGGGCCTGACAGATAGTCGGGTAAGTGGTAACGTATCAATAAGGTACCCCACGTATGTATACATGTAGTGTACGAAACACGGGAAGTAGTCAACTCCGTTCTACGGACCATGAGTAAATTCAAACCAGAACAACTGGACACCTCAAGTGATCCAGGAGAAGGAACTCAGCTAAGAAATAAGTATAAAGGAACTCAGAGAATCCATCTGAAGATAAGGAATGAGGATTAGGAAGTGCAAAGAGCACATACTAGTAAGTATAGACATTGGATATGTCTCAAAGACTTCAAACAAATACATGACAGCTGGAAGGGATACCCAGCCTAAGCACAGTAAGGCAAATGCCTAATGTGAACACAACGATGCACAACAACGGGACAGAGCTCCCAAGGGTAATCACAAGATTACCACCAAGTATAACCCATCGTTGGAGAGAATTTTAAACCTAGTCAAGAACATTAGGAGAAGGTATAAACAGTCTACCCAAGAACGGGAGACATGATAACCCTAAAGTGGATAGCTCAAATACAATACCACAAGGCGGTATAGTAACACAACATGTCATAAACATTAGCCGGATGTAACGGCATAACCAAACACACCCAGGAGCAATCCTTGAAGGATGTCTAGATTAACAGCAGTTGAATGAAGCATCATAATAAAAGCACAGAGCTAGAATGCACACTCGGTTAAGACACCGAAGGGATTTCACTTAACAGGAAATACCCTAAACTACAAGAAGGCACTGATTAGCACCGGATTGCCAAAAGGGTCTCCTATGAACGGAAGCGTGATGTCACGACTTGCCATGGAGCCTAATAATACCTCCAACCTATGGGGTATACAAGGAGTGGAAACATGTATAAGCAGCTTGCAAAGGGCATAGCTTGCAGCAATAAGGCTCAGAAGCCATAAACCACTACATTATGTAACTTAAACGGTTGCAAACCCACACCAAATACTAACAGGACTTGCAAAAGATATTGCTTCGTGCGACAACAGATCGACAACTGAAACACCCAAATTAAACTCAACATGATGAGTGGCTTGGAGTAATGGCTACAACAATGTCACTGTTACTAGAGCATCAGTCTATATACAGTTGATGAAGCTTTTAATCACCCTTCATGCCTTCTGTAGCAATGGTAACACAGAGGCATGGGAATCGTGATAATGCCAACATTGGCCTAGTCCACGTTTGGACACTACGAGAAACCTGAGGGAAGGTACCCCTCGTTAATCAAGGATCACCACTGTGGTGAAGATGTGAACCCTTAGAAAAGGCTTCCATCTACCATACCAACAATCTTGTGCATGCAGTTATTGCCAAGAGACAATGAACAAAGAAATGATATTTCCAAACCACTCCGCCTACAAGAGGCTTTGGACCGTAAAAGCACAATGCTTAAAGAGCATAGAAACTCGAAGGAGTAAGTATACTCCATATGCACCCAAGCATGTGGAACCACTGTGTAAACACCAACATGGTAGACCTTGTCATGAGACCTATGGGTGGAAACAGGCCTCTCAACAAGAACTTCATCTATCAATAATGGAACGAGACCAGAAAACCCTTGAAGTTTCTGGGGATATTCCGGTGATGTGCATACAAATGTAAACTACACAGCTAGAGCCTATAACCAATGCTCAGCACTGGAAGACAGTTATTGTCAAAGACAATCAATGTGAATACCCATTGAACACCATGAATGACCCACGCTCAAAAGAGCTTGTAACCCGACAAATTACTTTATCCTTGGTCAACCAAGATAATTGGTAAATTATCATAAATGATGGAAACAATGTGAGGTAAGCCAACCTACACATGAAACCTAAACTGAAATAAAACATCTCCACATGGGGAAGATAATACCATTGCGGTATGCTACGAGACGATCATCATACATATGAACTAGGAACCTCCTAGTGTATTTACACCATAAGGAAATGGTGCAAACGGCAATGGTAATGAGTAAAGACGAGCTACCACAGTAACACAGACAATAAGAACGATATTGTATAATGAGTAAGGATACGGTGCGCAACAAGCGACCGCTATGAGGAAGTAGTTAGACAATGATACGGAGTAGTAAGATGACAGGCAAAAATATTCATTCCTATCACATAAGTGATTTACTGTCAAGCGTTTACACCTCTGCACTCTGTATGACTGAGTGTTTTGGTATTGCATTTGTGCAGCTAATGATCTAGTGGGATAGCGAGGAATATGGAGAATGTAAATAGTGGTAAACCCTTCTTTTCACCAACGAATAGAGCAGAAACTAATTAAGCAAGAGCTTAGCAACAAACCGTGCGGCCTAAGGCCAAAGAAGCACGAAGAGTGTAAAGCACACCAACAATCACAAGATGTGAATTCCATTGGAATAATAAGGTGAAAGGAGATTTAAGAAAGTCACAAGGACCGACGCATAAAAAATGCAAGGTCATACAAGTAAAGAACACTTGTACTGAACCAGAAGAACTGCTATAATTCGGAAGCTAGTGACAACAGAGGAAGCGCTAAAACTAAGTAGTGACTTAACCTCACCCGACAATAAGTCGGAGGAACCCAGCGAATAGTCGTGGGAGTACGAATAGTATGTATAATAGATTACCAGAGAGCTGGTTACAATCTAAAACTCATTGAGTTCAAACACGGTAAAAGAATACCACATTGGTGTCATAAACCTTATTTCTACAACAGTGGGATAAAAGGCGATGAGTAGCACATCTAGAATAACCAAAGAGTGAATGAAGCACTAAGGTTATCAGGGTCGCGCAGCAGAAGCTAGTGGGCCCTGGCTGAGAAATTTAATGTACCTAGTAAGTATGAGAGAATGGTTATCAATGCCTTGAAGCCTAATAGGCTAGAACCGAATTAAATATGAGTTAAATAAACTCATATAGGAGTTCTTTGTGCAAGGACTAAACCATTAGTATGGTCAGGACCCTTTCATCAGGGTATATTACATAATAAACCGTAGAGAAGCTAAAATGCTTCAGAATCCCCGAATTGAGTAAACCAACGTTCAATAATAATAACATATGGTAGATTACGTGGTCGTAATCCCTTTTAAGGGGGGTAGAGCGAAAACCGCTTAATGTAAGTTTCATGAATAAAACACATAAACTATAATGTGCATAGCACAAATGAGAACTGATTTGATGATTGGTACTATGTTAAATAAACATAAGTATTCATTCATATTAGAATTGTGGTAATTAGGCATGAGAGATGCAAATACCATAGGACGAATATACCTACCTTGTAACACCATGTAAGAGTATTAGTAAAAGAAAAGTAATGAGTAGTGGACGGAGCTCCACAAGTATTGTAGCCTTTGAAGAAGTAGTACGAAATGAATGAGAGTAGTAGATGAGTGAAGTCTAAGAGTAGTGTATACCTAGGTAAGCCATTGGAAGTAAATTGAGGACAACTAAATTTTACAAGTATGGTAACCCCTAGTTAGAATAATTGAAATGATGGAGAGTAATGGAGGGAAGTAGTGAAGGTTGATGAAATGAGCATTTAGGTATTGAACCACGGAGTAAAGCATTTGGGAAGTAAAGTAAGGATGATTGATGGACTGATTCCATCCTTTGGAGATGTATGAATTTGTATCACGACTAAAAAGGTAAAAAGATAGAAAATGAAAACAATTAATTATTGTTTGTTTGAAACTGATGTGGGAAGTCGAACTTGATCCTGATCAGATCAAGGGAAACCGAACACAAATGGGGTGGAAAGATAGTTCAACACTGGTGCTGATCACATCAGGGTCGAACGATTCTTGAAGCTCCCCTCAAGTGGTCACAAGAATCGCGCATAGGATAGAAGTAATGAATATAAATTGGACATTGGAGTTGCGTGCTATAGAGAGATTTCAAATTGGTAGTATGAGGAAATGTTGGAAGCGTATACTAGAGAAGATAGCAGTATGTCATATTGTATTATTCCAAGGGCAGCAGGACATAGAGGAGTCCTGTGTCTAGATGACCTGAGTGCCTGCGGGATTGTGTGTGTATTGCATTGCTTGGGGATAGCTTTGCACTGTACGTATGTATAAACCTTGTAGAGTAAAACCGGATGGTTGGATGTGATGCGGATTGGAGTAATTATGGTACATTGGTATGGTATGGAATGTAGAAACCTTGAGTAATGAAATTAGGAATTGTAAGGAGGAGGAATGTATGGCTTTGGTATTAGGCGAGCATAAATAAGTAAGTATAGCAATCCAACAACCTCGAACAACTTTGAGGACAAAGTTCTTAAGGGGGTAGATTGAAATACCCCGAACTTAAAATAGGGATTAAATTAATCTAATACACACTTAAGGGCCTAATAACGCCTAAGCAATATTAGTAAGGAAAAATAAATCCAAAAGAAAAAAGAAACGCTTAAAAAGCGTAAAATGCTAAATAAGCGTTAAATAACCATAGGGTATGAGACCTCGGTTAGCGTATTATATGGATTCTAAGGGCTTAATAAGACCTAAATAATATATGGGAACAACTCCAGAAGAAAATGGATCCAAATAATGTATTAAAACGCTAATAGAGCTTTAGTGCATGTTTTTCGAGACAGCCTGAAAACGTGACTTTAAGTGGTCAAACGAATCCGTAAAGATTATAAATCATTAAATAACAATGATTAAGCATTTATGGAAGCTTAATAACCAATAAAAATTAAAGAAACGAGAAATCCCGGAAAACGGGCCCGGTTAGTGAATAGTACCTAAACCGGTAAAATAACGAGCGTTTTCTGTAAAAGATGAAAAACGCTCCAACTGGTATTACTGTGTGGGAGATTTTAATATGTCAAATAACCCCCTCACACATACATGTAACTAGCTAGTTAATTAAAGAGCCAAAAAGCAAAAAGTGCAAAAAGTAAAAAGGTACTCACCTTACCTCTCTCCTCTCATTCTCACATTTCTCCTCTCTCTCGTGTGAGTTCCCTCCTCCCAGATTTCTCTCTCTCCCTTCTCCCTCCTCTGTTGGGCGATTTCTGAAGCTCCAAGAGAAGCTTCAATGGCTATCTCACTTCTCTTGCATGCTCTAATCACACTTGAACTCCAAATGCAAAAGTAAGCACATATTCTTCATCCCCTCATCATTCTCTACACTTCTCTCTTTTCAAAATCCAAAATGAGGAAGTTGATTTCCGTGGGTATACCCCATTGGTGAAGAAAATGGCATCAATGTGTAGCTTGGAGTCTCCTCTCTCCATTAAGGTAAAAATCTACATGAAAAACTCATGTTCTCACCATTTCCTTTCATAACCGATTTTTACCCCAATGTAATGCCTTGTTTTCTCTCTCTCTTTTGAGCATAATCTCAACCTTGCAATGGTGGTGGAATCACCTTCTTAAACCAAGGGCTAAACCCCTCCTAAAACACTCCAAAGGTAAACCCTAAAATTTATGATTTGAACATTTCAATGGATTAGTATAAATCTAAGGGTTAGTATGTTAATTACACTTGTTTATGTGTGCTTTGGGTGATAGGAATGGAGTTTGGCAACTCCATTCCCCATGTAGCCGATTTGTGCAAGAAAGAAAGAAAGAGGAGGATTGGAAAAGAAAAAAGGAAATATAAGCTTAAGGTAAGAGCTCCTTCCTAATGTTAAATTTTAATGCATTAGAGTAATGGGAAAGGGTAAACTAATTAAAGAACCCAAACTATTATATTAGAATTGTAGTTATGGAAGTTTGAGTATTGATGAGCAAGTATTTGAATTGTAGGCCTTGGGGCCAAATAATTGTGCATGTGTATTAGTATTGTGGTTTGAGGAGTAAAGATGTATTGGTATTGTAGTTGATGGAGTATTGATGTATGGAGATAATGTTTTGAATGCTGGTAGGACCCTTGTAAGGGTGTGGCTAGAATAGGAATGATTTTGGTGAAAAAGTGTGGATGAGGATAAGTAGAAATTGTAGGTGAACTATGGCGAAATTTTAGTACGAGTTGTGCATTGAGAATGACTTGGTGAATGGGAAAACCAAGGTGTGTATTTGGGATAGTAAGGATGTTTAGTAATCATGGAATGGTAGTTATAGTATAAGAATGAAGAGAGTAAAATCTGTAGCAGGAAGTATTGGAATGTGTTGGAGAAACAAGGAAGGATTAATGTGTAAGATTTAGCAAAATGAGTATGGTACTGAGTAAGGCTTTGGGTTGAGTGTAATGCAAATGAGGCAAAGGAAGAGCTATAGGAATAATGGGAAGAAGGAAGGAGAAAATCTGTAGCATTTGTTGAAGAGCAAAACTGTAACAGGAGGAAAATTGGACAGTGGAGTGTATTTTGTAACAGATTTTGATAGAGGTGGATTAGGCTAGTTTAAAGTGCTTAATCAATGCTAAAATATGCTAGATTATATGTAGGAATAATGGGGAAGAGATTGGTAGGAACTTGGAGTTGAAACATAGTAAAAAACTAGCATATATATAAATACTACAACTTGTCCGGGTTTGTAAACAAGTACGCAAACCCGGACCCGTCAAAAACTCGACAGATTGTAATTCAGAAGGAGTGGTCCGGGTTTGCAAACTAGGACCTAAACCCGGACCACCCCAAAATACACCCGAGAGATTTGCAAAGGAATGGTCCGGTTTGCAAACCAACCCCTAAACCCGGACCACCCAAATTTTTCACCCGAGAGAAACTACAATGCACGGTCCGGGTTTGTAAACCCAGCCCTAAACCCGGACCACACTTAAATTCCACCCGAGACTGACCAAGCACTATGGTCCGGGTTTGTAAACCCGACACTAACCCGGACACTACTAAATTCTTCCAGAATATGTTTTAAAGCTATTCTAAGGTAGGGTAAGGATGGGTAATGATGTATAAGATGATTAAGACATAATTAATGATGTTTAAAGGTCATTAAGGCCATGAACAAGCTTAGAAAATAATTGTAAGTAAATAACTTAGGTAAATGTATTAAGTACCAAAGAGTTAGTAAGTATAAACTAGGACACTTTAGGAAAGTAATAAGTAAGGTTAATTATGGATAATTAACCATCCAACTGTATGTATGTGATAGGATTCAAATAGTTGAACACCGAAGGGAGTCGGTGAGTCCAAAGTCAACGGTGAAAGGTATGATTTCTTCATGCCCTGTATCCTAATCTGGTTACCCCGATTTGTGTGCTTATTTGATCACCTAAATAAGATAAATGCATGAATCGGACTATATTGCACTTACCTGTGCTTGACTTATGTTGTTCTTGATATTTATTGTCTTGAACACTAGTTTGTATAATTCATGAAATATATGAATAATGATGAAGTGTATTTGTATCTCGTAGTGTACTTGAATATTGTATTGTATTGCGTATGGATGTGTATATGAACAATGTAATGTGTATGTGGCTTGGATGTGTGACTTCTACTAATTCCTAACTACCTAACTCCTAACATAAGTAAGGAATAAATTGGAATGAGTAGAAGTCCGATATAGCTTCGGCCACGTGTGAGGATGAGGAGACACAAGAGGTTGGATCCGATTCCTGACTCTTAAACTGGTCCGCGGCCCAAACCCCTTAAATGGGTAGCATCCTGGATTGGTGAGTCAAGTAAATCCCGGTGGTGGGACGGAGTAGTCCCCGGCCGGAGGTCCCGACGACTTAACATGAGTAAGAGTAGTAAGTAAGTATGTATGAGTATGTATGCGTAAGTACTGTGGAACGAGTAAAAGAGTAATCTCCACCCGATTAACCCGGGTGGACCAACATGAGCTGACAAGTATGGTGGATTGTGTATGTATTGCGGATGTATGGTATATGTATGTGATTGTGTACTTCGGGAAAGGTAAGTAAGTATCGGTTGACTTGTATGGTTTACCTTGTATGTATTGAAATGTATGAATGTATTCCTTGCGTAAAGTATTGTAGTATTCTATATGAAAGCATGTATGCATGTATGTATTGTAAAATGAATTGCATGTATTCGACCAAGTGGTCGGCGTACCCTCACTAGTACGCGGGGTATGCAGTTATCATATGCAGCGAAAGCTGACCCCCCGAGGGAACATTTTTAGTGTGCAGGTACCCGAAGCGGATATGGTCAAGGAAAGAGACCTGTGGCTACACTCGGATAGTAGAAGTAGAATGTAGAGGCGTGCTAAGTGGTGCACCCTCGTACTTAGAAAGTAAGTAGTTTGTGAGGAATGGGTAGTGGATAGACTCGTGATGAGTATTTATGAAATTGAAAGAGGTGTTGTAATTGTATAAGGATCTTAGTAAACTCGGTGTATTATATTGTATTGAACTTACGGAGTATTGTAATGAATGGGAAGTTCTAGTATTTGATTTGGTAATTGGAGTATGTATTGTAAGTGTGTAGGACTCCGACATTCCAGTCCATCAGACCGATGCTGTATGTAGTAGTAGTAGTAGCCTAGCTAGCCGTATGGGCGGTTAGCGGTGTTGTATCACCCTACCGTGAGTATGTAAGTATCCGCTGCGTGAATCTGGATTGTATGAGGAGATTGGACTGTAATGACGGTATTAGCGGTAGGGGTGTTACAAACTTGTTTATCTTAAGGTCGGGCTTAACGCTCGTTTTTGACCTTAAGGCGTTTAGGTGCGTTTTAACGCCCAAGTGTTTATATCCTTGATTAGGGTTTAATAATCCCCTAAATAGTATATATTTACCATTATTTAATTATTTAAATGTTAGGGGTATTTCAGTCTACCCCCCTTAAAAGGACTTCGTCCCGAAGTCATAACTTCTACTTACATATCCTATGGAATCAAGTTCCTCGTATATATTCTCTGTACGCTTATCATTCCTGGGTGTCAATACTATATTGACACCTCTACATTCCATCTGTAATCCAAGTGTATACAATTCGTACATACACATAACCTTACTCATGATATTCAATGTAACCGTAGCATAAGTAACTTGATAAATACTGTAAAGCAAATAAGTGTCCCAACTTCCTAGCTATCCCACTAGGTCATCACTGCACAAGTGCAATACCAAAACACTCAGTCCTACAGAGTGCTGAGGCGTAAACTCTTGCAGTAAATCTCTTGTGTGATTGCATTAGGAATGAATATATTGTCAAGTAAATAAGTGTACTTTTATTAACCAACCAAGTGTTACATAGAACACACCAATACCGAGTGTTACATAGAACACAACCATATACCTTCAAGTGTCACATAGGACACAACAATAACCATTCAAGTGTCACATAGGACATATCAATAACCAAGTGTCACATAGGACATATCAATAACCATTCAACCAATTGCACACATGCGCAACAATCAAACACAAATAACCATACACAAAACCAATATAGACTGCAGATATGCAAGTCGCATGTGGTGCTTTACCCCCCTTAAAAAGGGTTACGCCCACGTACCCCCACAAGTATACACAAAACTAAGAGAAAAGTGTTGGATACTTGTCTCGCATGGAGTCTTCTAACTCCCATGTCGCCTCCTCAATGTCGTGGTTTGACCACAAAACCTTGACCATTCTAATGGTCTTGTTCCTGGTCTCCCTAGTTTTGGAGTCTAAAATGCGAACTGGGGTCTCCTCATATCTAAGTGTAGGATCTAGCCCGAGTGTCTCGGGCTCTAAGATATGTGATGGGTGAGGCACATACTGCTTTAGCTGAGAAATGTGAAACACATTGTGCACTCTCCCAAGCTCAATAGGTAATTCTAACCTGTAATCTAATGGGCCCACTCGCTCCGTAATAAGGTACGGTCCTACATACTTCGGCTAAGCTTGCCCTTCTGCTCAAATCTAAAAAACAAATTCCCTTCATGGGTGAAACTCTAAGGAAGACTCGATCGCCTACTGCGAACTCGAGGTCTCTCCTACGGACATCAGCATATGACTTCTGTCTGTTCACGAGGTATAGCCCCCAAGAATCTATGCATTCTCTGACATGTTCCATAGTGCATTAGTATGTTTTTATATTTGAATCCCGTATGTATGGGTGAAGGTGATCTACCATCTTGTACGTGGTCAATATTATCTTATGGCTTGTTTAAACTATCTCGTGTAAGACACTTCTATTAATTGCCTCTTGTAGTTGTAATCGTCGGTGCTTGGGTTTGTATTAATATTGGGGCATACTTAAAATCCCTCTCTTTGATCTTCAGGTCATCTTTGTGATTCTGGTATTTGAGTTTACTGTCACCGTATTCGGTTTTCATTTTTAATGTAAAGTATGAGCTATGGCCGAGCCGTGTAACTTATGTATATTATAGAAAGATTTCTTGATATTATTGGTTCACCAATTGTCGGTAGTACATACTTGATTACTATCGTCTGTTCATCTGTTATACCACAGTAGGGTTCCGCTAAGGTTTCTAACAGGGTATAGTTTCCTCTCAATTGAACGTGTTCTTGCGGTTTGAATCAACTCATATGAGTATTAGTATAATATTTCTACTCTTTATTCTTCTACCATGTTTATAGGTAGGTTCCCATTTATATATTGGGTTTGAATTCATAAAGAAAGACATGGAAGTCGATCTTTCCTTCCAGATGGCAATTTGGCCATAACTTAGAAGGTAGCTTGAAAATACTTTTATTATAGGTAATTGTCTCTTGATCTCATATTTAATTTATTAACATAGTTCATGGAATAATAATAGTTAGTATTTCCCTCACAATTGACTATTTTTCCGATATACGCGGAGTTATTATAGCTATTTAATCTCCTTAGGGTAACCTGGATAACTTAACTCTTAATTTACACCTTCTACATCCCATATACTTATTAGTCAAATTTATATTAGATTTAAGAATAAATACCTACATATCACATAAATTTTGTGACCACTTGTAGGGAGTCTAAGGAATCATTCAACCCTGACGGGGTCAGTGTCAATGTTGAACTATCCTTCCACTCCATTTTGTGTTTGGTTTTTCCCTGATCTGACCAGGATCAAGTTCGACCTCCCACGTCAAATATCAAACAATCACATAATTGACATTTTCCAAATTTTATCTTATCAAACTTTGTGACGTGGTGAGTACTACATGTACATTTTCCCTTGACTGTTATACAACTGTTCCAATAACTGTTATAACCTATACTTGAATCTAGTGTATTCCTTATCCCCGGAACTAAGTTCCTTTGATCAAGTCATCAAGCGGGGAAGCCAGTTTTTCCTCTTGGCATAAAAGATAAATTCCTACTAAAACATCTAGGCACATACTGTCTAATAATTATATTCAACAATCATTTGGCTCTTAAACCCATCATACAACCAATAATTTCAGTTATGGACTTGGATGCCTTAGAGTACACTCTTCTCTTTAAAAGGCTTATCTAATACTTCACTTATCAGGGTTTGATTATTGCCTATACTTTGATTATCATCACTTGGAGCAAAGACTGTCCTAATTATTACTAAATTTGGGATAAGACTCCAAGGAAAAGTTTTTATAACTCGATTAACAATTGCAGTTCCATAAAGTATTATTTCCTCCACCTTACAGCTTGGCTTTTTCTTATTCCTCTAAACTCCATGAATCAGGTGAACCATATGTTCAGCCTAGGTTAAGTATCTCTTAATATTAGTGCCATCTCAAACTAAGGGTTTCCAGTTGAATCCTACTGTTGGGTAATAGGACAATTTAAGCTTATTGTTTGTTTATATCTCTTAGAAACGTGGTTAATCCACAACCTCAATGGCGATTAGGTGTATCAAATAGAGGATTTTGAATCACAGGGATTAGTATATAACGTTAGGAAGGTTTACGTGTAGAATAATTGTTACAAGCCAAGGGGTATGTTTTCCTACTTTTAAATCTAACTTCCACTCACTTTTTGTGTATATATTATTCAAACTCTTAATATAACTTATACTACCTTCATTGTAAGTGTCAAGGAGAGTTATTCGTTACCATGTTATATTAAAATTTATATTACATAGGGGGTTAACCTTATTTGATTTCTTGCGCTCTTTATTCGCATTCATAAATTGAGTTGTCATAGAAGACATATGCTCGTATAGAACCATAAGGATAGTGTAGGACGTGAGCCACAAATAGGGTAGGTGTATTTAATGATATTTACCCCCTGAAATGTATCAACACTCCTCAACGTTTTAAGTTTACAACCTCCAAATTATATGTATATATAGCATTTTATATTGCTAATTAGGTAGTTCTCCCGACTTTAGAAAATATAGATTCAAAGTTTGTTCTCTTCCCTTTATTAATTAGGAGTCCAGCATTGTCACTATATTGATACTAGCTGAGTGAAATACCCCAAACTTAGAGATGGTGTTTAAATGATAAACTAAGTTATAAGGGGGGCTAAATAATGCCTTAGAAACATTAGGAACATATTTCTAATCAAAGAAAATATAAGGAAACACCAAAAAGCATTTAAGCAAAAACTGCGCTAAGCTTGGAGAGACTTGGAGAGTACCCAAATATTGTTCTAAGACCTTAGTAATATCCTAATGGTCACTTTAAATCAATTGCCAAAGAAAACCAAGCTTGAAAACAAGTTAAAACACAAAATGTGCTTTAAGGAGTCTTAAAGCACATTTTTGAAAATTGTCTTGTAATAAGTTTTGAATGGCTAAATGTCCATCATTACTCTTTAATTAACGGTGTACTATATAGTATCACATTTGGAAGTCTATATCAATGGGAAATCAAAATTTCACAACAATGTGCCTTGTTTTGTGAATAGTAATTTAATTAAGCTAGTTTATAACATAAGTCATATAAGTGAGATATTTGGTCAACAAAGACTTAAGTACCCCTTGTTACTAATGGGGTCGGTTTTTTATAAGGTGAGTCACCACATTATGAGTCATTAAGCAAATAAGAGATATAAAGCAAAACTACTATTCACTTTACAAAGATAAATATCTTACCTTTAATCATCTCTCTCCTCACCTCTTCATTCTCTCTTGTTCCCACGATTTTCTCAAGCTCTCTCCCTTCTCCATTAACGTGAAGCACATCTCCATGCTAGCTCCACCTTCTCTTGCACACAACTTACTCATTTTAGCTCCAAACCAAAACAAATTACATATCCTCTTAGTTAGCTCAAGCTCTCTCTTTCTATCTTTTCAAAACTCCAGAGCTTTGATTTGGTGCCAAGCCAACCACCATTAGAGGAGGAAATTCAAGTTTGGAGACTCCATTGGCTTCTCCATTCTCTTAAGTAAAGAAAGTGTAAGAAAATCTAGGTTCCATCACTTTTTCTTCATACCGAAAATACATGCTCCATGAGGCTCATTTGAGTCATTTTAATGCCTTGTTCTAGCTTGTTTTCTACTCTTCAAAGGATTGAGGAGGTCCTTCTTGCTTCATATCCAAGCTTGTCTTGAGAAACTAAGGTAAAACAATCACCTTAATACCTTAAAGCACATTTTTAACCTAGGGTTTGTTCCTTAGGGTAATGTATTATCTAGTACTCATTGGAGTCATTGGATATTGGTTAGAACATTGGCAAGGAGATATACATTGGTGACCGAGATTGAGCAAGGAAAAACCTAAGGAAGAAAGTTTATAAAGCTTGTAAAAGAACAAGGTAAATTACTTACCTTAAGGTGTTTTATTGTTTAAGGGAATGTGATTTAGATATGTGATGAGTTTAGTGTAGAGTTTACATTAGAAAAAGGCTATATATGACCTTGGAGAAACAATGATCATGATTGTGAACTTGTGACTAAGGAGCAATGAGGAAAGAGAGATAGTTTAAGATATCAAGGTGAATTACAAGAAGCATTTTATTTCAATGGGAGCCTTGTTGTGTGTATTCGCAGGTTGAAGGCAAATATATGTGGAAATTCAGTGGTTAAGATTATTGTCATTTAAGGGCCTAAGTGCCAAGCATTTAAGTTTATACTTATATGATGATGTGGTGTAGTTTTGGTGTAGATTGAGTGTTAAGGTGTTGTGATGAGGATTTGAGTAATATTGGTTGGTTGATGGAGAAAAACCAAGTGTTAGGATGTACTATATACTTAGAGAACCCATGGCAAAATTTAAAGGAGAACTTAAGTGTTTAAGATGTTCTAAGGGGATTTAATGACTAAGGAAGTACTAGGAAGTTCTAGAGGTTGTCTTGATGAAAAAGGGTGAGATTAAGGTGTTCTAATGACTTATAATGCCTTAGGTATCACCATGAAGAATTTAGGAATCAAAAGTATGTACTTGGGTATTTAGGACTTAGGTAAATGTTGATAAGAAAGCTAGGAAACTTTAGTAAGTTTGAGGTAAAAGAGCATAAAACTTTTAGGTGGTTTAGGTAGAAACTAGAGTTTAGAATTTAAGGAAAACCTTGGAAAGTGTAAGAAAAGATGCTTTGGAGATGATGTGGTAGTGGTGAGGAAACATTATTGGCATAGTGGTTATCATAGGTATGAAACACCACTTAGAAAACCAAGGAGAAAATATCATAAGTGTAGGAATTATGGTATGAAGTGAGTAAGTGTTTAAGGAGATAGAAAATAAGTTTTATGGTTGTTGTATGAGGGTGTAAGTGTACCAAATGATGTTAGAAGACATTATGAGGCTTTAGGATAAATTTGGTGAAAATTGGTTAAGTGTTTAAAGGCTTAGAAAATGAGTGTTTTGGCTTGTCCAAACATCCGTCCGGACATGGACGTTCGGACAGGCCCTGTTGCGTAGAAATTCTCAGAGTCTTGAACTGTGTCCAAACTTCGGAAGTCCGGACACAGGTTCGGACACATGAGATTTTGCTTTGAATTTTCCTCGTCCCATGTCCGAACTTCCGAAGTCCGGACACATGTTCGGACATGCGTCTGTTTTCAGTTTTAAGTCACGGCTTGCATCCGAACTTGGGAAGTCCGGACACAAGTTTAGACATGCCACTATTTTGGCCAAAAACCTTGTTTAAGGTTAGGAAATGATGGGATAATTAGGTATTGATGTTATAAGATTATTAAGGACATGTTTGGTGGGTGTAATGGCCATTAAGTGGGAGAGTAAGTGTAATAGATAATGAGGAAATGATGCACTTAGGAGTTAAGTTAAAAACCATAGGGCTTAGTGAAAAGCAATGAGTAAAAGTTGATGTCTAGAAGGCTAAGTAATTGTAATGAGTTGAATTGAGTAATAACCTAAAACTGAATGAATGTTTTAGGATTGGTGAATTGGGACTTGGAAGGAGATAAACAAAACGATCGTCGATGTGAATGGTACAATCTTTCTTGTGACCTGCTTGCTAACGAGGTGTCCCTCGGCTTGTGTGCTATCTGTTTAATTGCTATGACTAAAACAAGATAAAGCATGCAACCGTTTATATTTGTTCTCGTTGTGTATGTGTTATCTTTACACTAACCCGCGAGACTTGAGATTGTTACTAACTAAGTTTAGTACTTACTGAGTTAAGAATAAGAGTTAAGTTTTGGTGGTTGTTGGTTAATGCCGTTAAGGCTTAGCTAGCACATGGTGATTAAGATTTATACTAACTGGAACTTTAGCGAGGAAACCCGGGACCGATCTCCGGTCATGCATGCTAAGGAAAAGGGGGACGGTATCTGAATCAGATCCGCCCTCCGCTTAAGGACTTGTCTTCGGACTTGTAGCCTAGGGCCGGTTGCCAGCTCAGCTACGCTGGACTCCCATCCAGAGTAGGTGGCATTAAGATGGTGCGGTGGGATCACCTAAATCCCAGGTTCGAATTAAGCTACAACCATTCCCTTCCAGGAACGGTTTGTATACTGAGATTAGATTAAGGTAAGGTAAGGAACTGAGATTAAGGAAATGAGGACTAAGGAGGGGGTTATTAACCCACTTGATAAGGGAACGCTTGAGTCGTTCATTGTTTGTGAACTATATGTGTTCATCTGTGGTTATTGTTATTGCACTTCATATCTGTTTGTGTATGTAATCAAATTCCATGCTATCGACAATTAGTCGTCGTAGCCCCGTTAGCTTGGGGGCCATGAGAGGTGTACCAGCATTCGTACTGACCCCCTTTGGGGCTATTTTTACACTTGCAGGTAAGAGACCCATGAGGACGCACTACGAGAGTAGGGGCGGTTAGACTTAGGATGGGATGTTTATTTTGAGTTCGGGTTGCGCCTGTGCACCCGTCTGTTTATATTTAAACTGATGTAAGGTTGTGATTATGACTTAGTTACTTGTACTCGGTTGGTTTTGTGGTATTATGGATGGTGATGTTTTGGGTTGGTTATGTATTTTGGATAAGTGTTTAATTGTTAAGGCCGGTATACTCTAATGATCAGACCGTGGCAAGGTCCAGGTGTTGTTATTTCCGCTGCGACGAATTCAATTAAGTGTTCAGTTTTGCGATAACCACGATTGGCTTTGGATGGGGTGTTACACTGAGACCCTTGGTATTTGCTCAGGTATTTAAAACCCGTGCTTATCCATGATAGATGTTTAGTTATATATTTTGAGATTCTATTTCTCTATTGTCATATTCCAAGGTTTCGCACTATCTTCTCGCGAATTAATAAGGGATTGTAAGATTTTCTAGTCCCGCACTGGGCGGTGAGCTCATGCCTGGGTACCCCATGAAATTCAATGTTTGTTCTTCACGTGCAGGTCTTCAACAAACCCTTTTGACAATTTATGTAGTCTTAAGTATTTCATATTAATTAATGTATTCCTTTTCATGGCATCTGCTCGTCATTTAGGCAGGTCATAATTTGTAGTTACTATAAGTTGGACAGTTGATAACGCCCTTCGGCGAATCAAGCAAAAACTAACTTACTATTCCTCACTATACTATCCCACACTCTGCATTAGCTTCAATGTTTGGTATGTGGTTGGTTTCTAATTGTTGTGCAATTTTGACCGCTTCTTTTACTAAGTTTGGAAACTATCGGGTATACTAGGAACTCGTGTTCCATCTACCTTTCTTACTTCATTATATAACCTAGCCTGTGGATCCCAATCCTTACCCATACATCATGTACGATTAAGTTTCGATCCCCTCCCATATCCTGGAATATAAAATCCTCCAAGGCCCATTCCCAATGTTCTACATTCGTTTACAATACTCATTTGCTCATCTAGAGTTAAATATTGCATAAGTAAGATCATACCGGGTCGAAGTACTTGGCATTTGCCTCTGGATATTTCCGACCTTCGCTCATAGGCTCAGGTGACCTCGGTCTCATAGATAAGGGAAAACAAATGTCGAAGTATCCTATTAGGTGAGAGGTTACCTAAGTTAGGTCTCTCTAAATTTTTTGATACTTACCAAACACATACAAGTCTCTTCGACTAATAACTATAAACACACAATCATGCATCATGCATTTAGTTTAGGTTCTAGGCTTACCAGTTTCGCGCTGAGCTCTAGCCTCAGCGCCTGAAGTTCCCACTGTGTACAGGGTAGTTCTTCCTGAAACTATCTCCTTTCCCTTCCGGCTCCCGGATGAGGATGGCTGTCCTCCCGGTCCTCTAGTATAGGTATTAGACTGTGGCGCTTGACCTCCTCTGGGTCCGCCCGCTTCCATAGCTGGTGTTCTCTGTGAACCTCTAGCTCCCTTGTATACTCGGCTCCCTGGATTGGAAAAGCATTCATACTCCCTGTGGCCTTCTTTCTTGCAATAGCGACACTCCACTTTCCTGCCTGCGCAGTCTACGTCTGGGTGATCATTTCCACAGCGCTTATAGTAGTAGTGGCGCTGGGTTGGCTTATTGCTCCTAGGTGGTGCTGATCTCCGTGGCTGTGCATCAATGGCTGGGCCGGTCAGACGAGGAATCTGCTCCTTCGTCTTCTGACCATGGAAGTCCTTCCGCCCTTTCTTCTTATCAAAGAATTTCTTCCCCTTCCTGTAGTAACCGCCAGAGGTTACTCCACCATCATCTCCCTCAGTACTCTTTTCTCTTCTTTCTTCTTGCGCCTCTTCCCCTAAACTTTTGAATCTTCACAGTGTCGGAGTAGTCAACTCCTGGTATGTAGTCCAACAAACTGGTGAACCGCGTGTAGTACTGGTCAACTGTTTGACTCCCTTGGATTAAGGTCTCGATCTCCTGCCTTTTTCTCTGCTGTAGGTGTTCGGGGTAGAACTTCTCCCGCAACACTTCTACAAACGCTGTCCATCCAAAGTCCGGTGTAGCTCTAGGTGGCCCTCCATAGACCGCCACCAAATGTCAGCTGTGTCCTTCAGGTTGTATGCGGCGATGTCGACTTTCTGGTCTTTTGGAACTCTGACAGCCTTGAACGCCTTCTGGTGCTCTACAATGAACTTCTCCAGTGCGGCGGGGTCCGGTTCCCCTGAATAAGTCGGTACTCTCGCGTCTGCAACGCTCTTCAACCAGTTGGTTTCCCTGGGCTGCAGCGGGTGGGGTATGGCTCCCGTAAGTTGAGCTCCTCGTTGCTGTGCGAAGGCCGCCATGGCTGCTGCTAGGCCTGGTACCTCTGGAACATCCGCTGGTGTCTTGCCACCGCATCCACTACTGCCTCCACGTGGTCTTCCTCTTGTCGACATCTATAGTGTATTATTATTACTACTCGGTTGCTACACCGTTTTACATACACAATCACAAATATATAAGAAAGTTAACCACTAGCAATAAAGTTATTCCTAGATTTTTCTAGGTCACGAATCCTCACAGACGTTTCCCCGTATTCCCAAATATCCTATGCTCATATTCTTGACTCAGTATCTTTCATCAAAGCGTAACTACGCTCTGATACCACTTTTTGTAACACCCCTATTCCTAAACCTGTAATAACGTCGCAAGTCGTAGCATAATAAATAATAATTAGCAGCAGAAAATAAAACTATCTATCCTTGGTGTTACACGCCGTTACACACCCTTGTGAGTAACAAGGCATCCATCCAACAACCTTAACTCCTCACGCTGTGATGAACAGATACTGAGCACCCTAATTATTACAAACCAATCCAAACTAAATGAGCAACTAACTGAATACAACCATCTCCTTAATACAATACATAAAACTTAAAGAGTTCTTTATTAGAACCCATCAGCTACCCTGTGCCCCGCACTCCGGCATGAGTCTACTTCAGTAACCTGAAATGTTTGGCCCATTGAAGGGTTCAGCAATCGAAATGCTGGTATGCTAAATGTAGTCCTAAGTCATCTAGATTCCTTAAGTCATTTTAGCCATCTTGATATTAGATTCTTTACATGGAATACCGGTTTACAATAATAACAATAATGACTGTAAACATTAAACAATCACATAACAATTCACCTGTAAACATCAATGTACAATAGTACACAACACCAACAACCACACATCAATAATGTATAGCAATAACCAATAATCACACATCAATAATCCATAACAATAACCAATAATCACACATCAATAATCCATAACACTAACCAAACAAGATACGCGTATTAAACTGTGTTTGTTAGTTGGCCACCTGGCCCTTATCCTTCAAACCAATCACTTAACCCTTTTCCAATTAAATTCCACCTCAGACGTCATGTCAAGGCAACCATTAATAACTTATTAATGGACGATAGTCCCCTGGGTTCCAATGGAACCGTTACCAGCTGACCTTATGGCCCTGGATAAATAACTGACCGATCCGGTCAACCTGTGCACCAACGGTAGTGCCCTCCGCCATCCTCAAATGTGACTGATGGATTCCCTTGAGTGACTCCCCATTGAAGTCTCTCGTAGTGATCACGATGCGCAACCAGAAAGTCGAAATAGTCTGGATTCCTCTCTTTATAAGTTAGCCCTTTAGTCAATGATACAATATCCAATCCTTGAGTTAAGACTACATCAGTTGACCATCAGTTAGGTTTAATGATACCTAGAGGTCAGTTAGTCTTGTTCCAGTTTAGATGTATAAACTTCCAGTCATAAGACGTTCACGTATAAATACAACGCAACAGTGTTGAGCAATACAGTATACAATATCATATACATAAAATCACAGATATCGCTCTTAAACAATTAAACACATAACATCTGGACCTTAGGAAAATCCTTAGGACATTCATACCACACAATTAACATACCGTTCACCAAGTAACTGCTAGCTTGACAAATTCCTGTTCAGTAGTTCCTCCCCGTACGCTGTTATATAAACATGCAATACCGGGTAATATTAATATAACTATTCACTAAATATTACAGTACTGTCACTGTAGTGTTTATACTCGTAGTATACTAACTCTGTATGTTCTTTGTTTCCCCCTGTTATTTAACAGTGGTTCTAGGTAGTCCATTAGTTCATTATTTTATGCGATTTCCACATGTGATAATGAATTTCCACCATGTAGTATATTTCCATTTCCTTAATTACATACTCATAATTGTTTCCACTTATTCTTTATATTATATCCTTTGGTCATTTTTATTATAACCACAATTATTTTATAAACTTTATATTATACTCTATAATACATTATATTACCTAGTTTTAATTTATTTCTTTATTAAATTACAAAACTAACCTTATTAATTCAGTATTTATATTTTATACCCAACAACTTTTATAAATTGCCAAATAATCCCTTAAATTTTTGGTTTCCATATATACTTTCCATAATTACATTTTAACCCCAAAACTTTTATATAAGTTACATATTAACTTGTGAACCATAGTCTTATTATTCGATTTCCTTAATTACCGAGACAACCCTTATACTTTTATAAATTGCCAAATAACCTTATAATTTTATAATTCATTAATTATCCACATTAACTTGCGGAAATTGCAAAACAAATATATAGTTTTTATAAATTACCAAATGACCACATTTATTTTCGGTCTTAACATGTAATTCTCTTATATTCACAATTTAACCTCAAAACTTTATATAATTTACATATTAACTTTAAACTATAGTTTTAATATTTAATTTCCTTAAATAACTGAAATGGCCCATATACTTTTATAAATTACATTTCCACCCCTTGTCCAATTCGGTTTTACATATTAATTTCTATAAATTACATATTCACCCCATAACTTTTATAAACTTAATATTTCATGTCATAAATCATTTTAATCCAAAGTTTTTGGTCAACACTTTGACCAAGACTTCATTTCATAATTAATACCTTAATATACCCATAAAACATATGTAATTCGGTTTCACCTCTCAACTTTCCAATAATTACAAAATAGCCCAAAACTTTATAAAATGTTATTTAAACACTTAAACACTTATTTAAATTCACCAAAATTCATAATATTAATTCCTACCTTATATTATAACATAATTATACCAAACAACCCCTTTAGTTCTCGACAATCATATGTAATACACTAAACATTTCAAAATTTACATTTTAACCACATAACTTATTAAACTAGCCATTTAAATACTTGTAGCTATTTTTAATATTCCTAAAATTTATAATATAAGTAATATACTTATATATTTCAAAAATCACCAAACAAACTCATATCATTCTCGGCCTTTAAATATATTTACTATATGGTTTCAAAACTTGATTTAAACTTTATAATATGTATATAAATGTATTTAAGCCATATAACACTTCTAAAAATTATGCTAATTACTTAGAATGACTATAAACTCAAAATAGAACATTAATTCTTAGACAATTCGGTTTATATATATGCATCTTAATTAATTTTTTGTGACACATATTTATACCTTAAGGTAATAATCTTACCTTATATGTTATAATTATTTTCCTTGACAATTTATACCCCAATATTTTGTCGGCCTTATTTATTTAGGGGTTATACAATTTTTTATACCAAAGTTTGAAGCTTGAATCAAATTTAAACTTAATAAACCTTAATTATATAAACTTACTCCTTAAATCAAGACAATTCTTGTACTTGATTTCTCCTTGAACTCCAAGCTTCTTCAATGGTATTTTCTTGAGGAACTTTCGGCCTCCTTGTAAATATTTAGGAGATCCATTTGTTAGACTTCTAACAAGGATTTATAAATAAGATTTGGAGTAGTTTTACAGAGTTTACCTTAGGAATTTATCAAGGAATTTTCGGTAGACCTTGAGATGATTGTAGATCTAGATTTCCTTCATGAAATGATGAAGAGAACTTGGTTTATAAGTTCATACTTTTCGGAAATGACCTTAAGGAATTTACTAGGATTTTCAACATGAAAATATACCTTAACTTGATCTTGTTGTTCCTTGTGTTGTGTGTTGAATCTAGGAACCTCCTTGGAACACTTATGCTAGACGAAATTAACAAGGGTTGCTAGGATGATTTCTTGCTTCAAGACTTAGTAGATTTAACTAGGAATTTACATAGAAATGGTGTTAGAGCTTAGATCACCTTCAATGGAGCTTATAAGCTCTAAGGAATAACTTAGAAATTGAAGAACAAAAGAGAGGATAGGAGTGAGCTTACCAATCGGTGGAATGAAGGCAAGGAAGAAATGAGAAGCTCCCGTATGACTTAAGGTAAGGCAAATTGAAAGGATTTTTCTTTTGCTAAATTAATGTCGATTTGACTAGTCTTTCAATTAGTTTATTCCATTGATTATTGGCTCAATAAAATTGTCTATAGTGGACTAGACTTACGGCGGCTGATTGATAAGAGAATGAAGACTTTCATTGACAACTTGTAATAAGAAGACAAAGGCAAGGTTGGTACATGTCTCCTTTGAATTTTATAAGTTGAATACCATGCTATTATTGTCCTCTTTCTCCTTGTATTTTCGGTAATGTGGTGCTAGTATAGCATCTGATTTTTGCCAATTGAAAACATTAGAACATGGCTAGGTAGGTAGGTGTCTTAGTTGAATTTTTATAAGGCAAATGAAGCCTTGTTTCCTTGCACCAAATCGGCTACTAGTGCTGTAGGTATGCACTTGATTTTTGTTTATGTTGGACAAGAGATCATGCTAGTTAGGTGGTGACTTCTTTTGACTAGATAATTAGCAATCAAACTCCCCATTTCCTGCACATTATCGGCAGCCCCATAGGATAGAACATGGCTGTTTTGTTTATTTGTTTTAGATTAATGCTAAAGTAGATCTAGTTGTATTTTAATCTATTTACTTTACAAAGACTAATCTTTTTGTTGTTCCTGCTGGTCATACAGTAATGGAGGATTATTAGACTGCACTTACTTAATACATTATCACATGGTATGTGATAAGATAATTCAGCATCCATAAGCAAAATTTTTAAGTTAAACTAGTCCAAAGTATACCCTAAATGGCGCATGCAATAGGGATCAAATGGGACTGATTTTAATTTGATTCCTGTCACACTATATTTTATTAAGACCATATTATAACATGTAATAAGTTCCAGCATTTATTTGGTACATTTATATCATGGTAAAAGATGAAAGTTCTAAGGTAAAAATGCTGATTTTAGGTACCTTTTTGACTCAAATATCGGCCATGGTTGTGCTATGATTTTAGCACTGGTGTTAATTGATTTAGATGGTCAATTTATCCCCTTTTAATATTATCAACTCGTGCCTCCTCAAAAACTTCAAGGTAATTGCGTAGAACGCGTTTTTGTGGCACCTGAAGGTGCGTTTTTTGTGCTTTAAGGATTTTCTGGAAAATAAGTTGTCGCTATGAGTTCCAAGTGTTTATTGTCATTTTTTATAGTCAAAAATAATATGTTAAGGTATTACATTGAATTATATGGGGTTATATCAACTCAAAACACAACTCCCGGGCTAACCGGGGCAAAAAGGAGCGTTAAGAAATTCCTCCGAGCACTTTGTTTATTTTTGAGGAAGTAGCTCGAGCATTCTCTTTAGATGTTGAGCAATGATGTTTGGAACTCTAAGAATAATTTATATAGGACTTTATGCCACCTCGGTGTTTATGGGGTCCTCATCGGGAACCTCGTAGCGCTTTGCGTTTAACTGAGAATTTAGCTTGAGAACTTCATCTTATATGTTTAATAAAGTGTTATGGTGCATTTGGAATGAAGTGTAATGCTTTACTTCATCCTATAATGTATTTTCGGGACTTTCGGGCCTTAAGGGCCTTTAAGGGAACTCCCGGGCATATTGTATTTTTACTCAGTTTTAGATGAGGTCCTGTATTATAGGGTCATATAATGATCCTAGGTTACTTTCATATGAGGTTTATAGCTTATATAACTTAGTTTATCTTAAGGTCGGGCTTTAACGCTCGTTTTTGACCTTAAGGCGTTTAGGTGCATATTAACGCCCAAGTGTTTATATCCTTGCTTAGGGTTTAATAATCCCTAAATAGTATATATTTACCATTATTTAATTATTTAAATGTTAGGGGTATTTCATCTTAAGACTCTCCCTGATCTGGTTAACACTGACAGTAACACTACTCCACCAGTGGCTTGGGAAACCATTACGGGCACCAAACAACAGGGAGGCCTTGGGCTTAAGGACATCCAAAAATGGAACATGCGCTTCATGATAAAAACTATAGCCGTGATTACCAATGACCCTGAGCGGTTGTGATCCAATGGATTCACAGCCTTTACGTGACTACCCAAGACTTTTGGTCAATTACAGCTAAAGAGAATGACCCTTGGACCTGGAAATCCATTATCCATGCTAGAAACTGGTGGATCAACCAATGTGGATCCACCGAAGATGCCACTTCCTTGCTCCTAGCTCGCACCCCCAACCTTTGGGTTAGTATGCTCTATAAGGATGTTTCTTACCCATCTAGATCCTTTATTTGGCACAACATTTGTTGGAAGCCCTGGTCACTACCTAAAGAAAAAATTATTCTATGGATCACTCTTAGAGGTCGATAAAAAACATGTGATAGGCTCCAATCCTGGGGCATATGTCTTGCTAACCGATGCTGGCTCTATGAGAATGCTCAAGAGACTAGCCACCATCTCTTCTTTCATTGTAGGTTCTCTAGCAGGGTATGATGGTCTATTTGTGATTGGCTGAAGATTCCTACCAACAGGACTAGCCTCCGCTGCTGTGCTCATTGGATGTCCCGATACTACAAAAGGAACCGCCCAATCGACTTAGTGAAGCAAGCAGCCGTAGCCAACGTTGTCTATCACATCTGGATAAAACGCTACAAAAGAGCGATGGCCAACCAAGCCAGAGACCCCGCACGTGTCGTCTCCGATACCAAAGCTACCATTAAAGCGATCATCTGGACAAAGATGGGCCACCCCAGCAAAGATCTCTAATGGCTAGACAAAGTGCTCTGCTCATAGCGCCTTTCTCCCTTGAATGCCCCTTTCGCTGGCTTTCTGCCACTTTTATATATGCCCAGCTAGGCTCTTTTTGTACCTTTTTGATATCTGATATACAACCCTCTATATATCACTTTTGTAAAAATCCCTTATTCACTTATATATATCATTACCATTATTAAAAAAAATCTAGAGCTCAATCACACTCTTTGTTTTTAGAAAATTTCACTGACACTATCAATGGCTTTGGAAAAGTTTCAGAAATCAGCCGTCAATGATGTAAACATAGTAGTTGTAGATCTATCTTTATTGGTTAATCTACTCTCCACCTCATGAAGTAGATCCGAGTGGGTGTTTGGGAAGCCGCTATTATCGTCGGTTAGGCTCACTATGATCAGATAGAAACAAGAGTTGCTGATGTTGAAGTTGTCCACAGTGATGGAACAAGCATTATACTGGTGGTATGGATTGAATCGGTAAATAAGAAGAATGTCATACTATTAGCTTTAGTTGTTGAGCAGAAGATGTAGAACAAACGCTCTAATGAAAATGGTTTGAGCACACATACCTTTTCATCATTTTCCATTGTTGAACTTGAAAGAAGAGCTCAAGTATAGTACAAAATAAAAGAGGAAGAATACAAATAGAAAATATAATATTATTTTGTAAGTCTAGGAAAAAGCACTGTAGGATGATACTTCAGTGTCACCTTTTGAACATAAATGAGGAAGGTAAAGAGACAACATGATTTCCTCTTATCCACAGTGAGAGAGATGGTGAAGAGCAGAAATAATTAATACCTCGTTATATGTTGCACTCACCTATTATCTTTCTGTAATTAACTTACTAAGGGGTATTACAGGAAATATAAGTGTTGGATGTAAGATCGGTTGACGGGCTGAGATGCTAGTTGTTACACAAAAGTAGGCTGACTGTAAAACTGTGGAATAGAAATGTAGACGAGATTAAAACAATGAGACTCTCTGTATATATATGAACAATGATTACAGAGGATTCTCTTGCTCTTGGGTAGACAGAGTCTATCTGACCACTGTCACTCACAAGCTATAAGAATAGCACAACTCTCATTCTATCTTTGAATGATTCTCTCTCTATTCTCTAGAACTTCTCTCTATATGCTCTGGGAAAGATGTGATCGTAAAATGATACAGCAACCAATATTTAAAGGTCTAATATTACAGTTATCTGATATATACACACTAGATCACGTTCTCCTTAAATTTGGGAACTATTAAGCAGGATGGATATGAATCTGGTCGTGGGTAACTGTGCAAACGATTTATTTGATATATTAAAAGCCAAGAAATAATCCTAGAAAATAACAAATCAACAGACCGTCGGGTTGCAAAAATTCCGGTCACAGTAGTATTGCAATTAAGAAGCGACCAGGTGTCAATCCACGGACTTGAAGAAAATAAGTCTAGCCTAAGACAATGGGTAATTCAAAAGGGGTTGCTTTTGTTTTGGGATTTAAATAAATAACAAGAACGAGATAATTAAAATAACAGACAGGAAAATAAATAACAGATAAAGTGATAGATGATATGGATGTGCGAGACTCTGGGTTCAGGTTAAAACCGTTTGATCAATTATGTCTACTAGTTAATTAAAGACAGATTGGCAAAATTCCTAATATTTTGTTAAGAACTAAATCATAGATTCAGAAGAACTCGTTTACCAGAAATGCAGGGTCTAGTCTAGACTCGAGCAGAAAGCACATGTAAATGGATTAAGTACGAGGAATAATAATTTGCGTCTGAAGGAATAATTAATTAGTCCAATCAATTTATCCACAGATATACAGATTAACTCAACCGATCTATTTATCACTTGGTCGGATCAAAATAGATTTAGTAAAGCAGTTCAATAAACTCATGACATTTATTAAAAAGCGCAAGAATAACATTAATCGTAACAATCCGTAATTAATTAAAACCAGAAAATATAAATTACATAATTAAAACAATCGAAATAAACCATCCCCTAGAGTAAATCCTCTAAACCGATATAATAAATAAATTAACAGAATAAGAAATCATCTTATCTTACATCCTAATATTACCTTGTTATTTGGATTGATAATATATCGGTTTATAGGTTGGATAATGGTTGTGAATGGAATATGGATAAATATATGATGAAGATGTGTGATATGGAATGAAATGGTGTTGTAATCGGATGGAGATGTTGTACGGTGGTGGTGGTGATATGTGGGATCGATGGCCAGGTGAATGGATGGATGAGCAGATGGAGGAATGATGGTGAGTAGGTGTGGTGAGCGATGGTGGGATGAGTTGTGTGTTGGATAGTAATAATCTGTTCTATTTATAGAACTTGCAAATGTGCAATCGACAGAATGGTGATGGATGAAATGATGATGCTTAATGATTTAATAATGAATGTGATTATGTGGGTTGGTTGGAAAGATGGAAAAGAGAGAATGATCGTGGGTAGTGGGAATAATATGCTGGAAAAATAATGTCAGTGCTGGAGTAGTAGTGGGGCGGTGCTCTCGGGTGTTTAATATGTTAAACTTTGCTTTTCATCACGATCGCGCTGCAGAATTTGTCTCTGTGTGACGTCCGCGTTTGTGTCCGCGTTGGTGTCTGCGTGCGAACGTGACTCAAAGAGGCTGTCCGCGTTGGTGTCCGCGTGCGGACGTGAGTGTCCTGGTGAGATCTATTCTTGTCCGCATTTCTGTCCGTGTGCGGACGTGAGTGTAGAGAGGAGGAAACTCGATCTGGAGATGTCCGCGAATGTGTCCGTGTCTGCCCATCAGGACACATATCCGGACATGTGTAAATTTTCCTCTTTTTATTCCAAAAGCTCTAAACTCCTTCCTAATCACGTCCTAAGCCAAAATAACATGAAAACAAGAAGGTAAATGCATAAATCTAAGTAAAAGATATGGAAAACAAGGGTTTAATGCACTCAAAAGATAGATAATCAGTGCATCAAATTCCCCCACACTTATCTTTTGCTGTCCTCAAGCAAAAATAGAGAATAAAATTATCTTCCAGGTTGTAGCATTGAAACTCAGGGTTAAACATGCAGACAGAAAGCAAGCAATGATGACGATCAAAAGACTAATCCTGCTTCTGGATGTAGGTTTTCGAAATCAGTGAAAAAGAAGGATTTTAAAAGCATGTAGAAGTCAGAATACAAAATCTGGAAGTAGATTAACTTGGGATCTTCCACTATTCCTTTCCTCTAACCTTTGGATGTCAAGGGGTGTGAAGTAATGCCTTATTCCGCATACCTTTCAACACCACGTACTCATGATCAAAATTTAAACTGCAATCAATTTTTCGCATGCAAGACATTCTTTTTCAAGAGATATATATAAAACAATCGAATTATTGCGAATTATAGAGTTATTCCGTAACCCAGTCTTTTCTCTCTATCCATGTAACGGTGTTGGGCCAACTATCCCAGATCCCGAGACCTTAGGTAGATAGGTGTTAAGGCACCCTTAAGACTTAATAACCGAATAGACGAGGCCTGCTTTTGTTCGGAATTTTTTTTGTTTGATCAGCGGAGTATCTTGTCTTATCCTTTGCATTCCAAACTTTCAAATCATTTCCAAGAATCCCAAGCTAAACTAATTCAGTTTCCATAATCAACTAATCCATCAAATTTTTGTGAAAATAGATTAATTTTGAATAAAATTAGATATACAAACACCCTAAAGCAGAAGGATTCTTGAGGTAGTCAACATGCCTTGATTTCTAAATCTGTTTGAAGAAGTGATTTTCTCGAAAGCAAGTAGACAAATAAAGACAAGTGTGACATTTAAACCCAACTTGCATATTCAGATTGATTTTTCTACTCTTAATTCCCCCCCCCCCCCCCCACACTTGAGAAGAGCAATGTCCTCATTGCGTGGAAATCGAACCCCAAGTAAGCATGCATTATAACGTTGAACATTGGTATGCAAGTAGAGATAACAAAATGTAAAAAGAGTACTCCCCAATGTTCCAGCAAATCGTAAGTTCGTGCGCAGTTGAGGTTTATTTTTCGTGCTATACCACCCCTTGAGTGCATAAGTGTTGAGTGAGTGAAAAATAGAAGAGGCTGACCAACGTAGCATTAGAGGAAAATAGAATAGAAGTTTAACATTTAAACAACTGCAAGTTAGTCCGTACGGTTTACAACACCGTTTTACCTTTTAAAATGAAATAAAATAAAGGTAAAAACAACAAAAGAGGACAAACGAAAATAAATAATAACCGAAACAAAAATAGAGGATCACTGTGATGGTCCTGGAGGTGGTCTCTGATCCAGGCGGGCCATGAGCTGCTGGATGAGTAGAGCTATCGCACTCTGAACGTCGTCGCTGCGCTCCAAGCGCTGGGTAATCTGATCCGTGTCTGGCGCATCTCGTCCATCTGCCCTGCCATCTGCGCCTGTCTCTGCTGGACATCACCGACCTGCTGCTGCATCATCTACTGCTGTTGTAGGATGGTATCCATCGTGGTCTGCAGCTCTGGTGGAATGCTCAAGACTGGAGTAGTAGGTGGCTGCATGGTAGTAGTGGCCACCGGTGCAGAGCCCGAAGTCGAGGACGAAGCAGTAGTCCCCAGGCCAGAGCTGCCGCGTACCCAGCTCCCATCCTCTAAGCGTATGAAGCCCCATCTCTTCACCATCGTCTGTAAAGAGATAGGGCTCTCGCCCTCTCGCACGTTGACTCCGGTGAATATGTCGTCAGGTAGCGTACATGCGAGGTGGTGGTGGATGAAGAAGGGAAAAATGGGCGTGATCTTCTTCTTCGATCTCAAGTATGTGACCACCTTGTGCAGCTGACGGAACATGATGTATGGAATGGAGACCTGTCACTGTGCTGGGGGAGGCGGTGCTAGTAGGTAGTCGATAAGCACACAGTCCTCGTCAGTAACATCATTTCCAGCACGAGGCCGGATCTGATGGCTGAGAATCTCTGCTACCAGCCTCTGCATGAGCGATGGGAGGCTGGTGTAGGGGATGACACCCTTACTCTCCTCTCCCCTATGTCGATATGTCTAACCAATCTCCTGGACCCATCTAGTCCTAGGGTCCTCAGTATCTCCTCACCCATATCTACATGATATTCAGAGTATCGTGCGCCTGGGCGTTTGTGTAGAACTCTCCCGGACTAGGTCAGGAGTGAAAAGGCCTTCGCCGATCCTCAGTACTGTGGCGATCCCAAATCTCTAAAGAAAGGTTGTATCTCTGTGGAGTTAATCACCTCTGATGCTATGTGCCTCTCCATGACGAATTTCCCGCCCTGGTCGAACCAGGTACGGGCGGCGGCAAAGATAAACCGTGGAGAGGGCAGTGGGAGGGGGCGCAGCTGGTATCATCGGAGCGTGGGGCTCGCGAAGAGGACCCCGACCCCACCTCCTCTAGTACGAACCATCTATTTATTGTTGTCAGACAGGAAATTAAAGTTCAATAATAAAGGATGCAATGTTGAAAGTTAATTAAAGAGCACACAAACTGACAGAAACGAGCCCATAGCAATTTGTATTCTCAAAAGTTCTTTATCGCTCGGGAGCAAGGCAATGTAGGGCTTAACAGTCATAATTCTAAGCTTAACTAACAACACACATTAAGGTGCAGAGCCTGAAATAAATTTCAAAAATTTTTGCAAAAATTCAACATGTCCGGACTTGTGTCCGGGTGGGCTGGCGCAGACGCAGGTCCGGACGGACCAAGAACCCTAAAAAAAATCGCGGCGAACAGAAATCGCCCAAATCAAACAGATTCACGGATTCCTCAAGTAGTCTATAGATTTCGCATGCCAATGAAATACCCCAAACTTAGATAGGTGTTTAAATGATTAACTAAGATATAAGGAGGCTAATAATGCCTTAGAAACTTAAAATAAGAACATTTCTAATCAAAAAAAAAATAAAGAAACCCAAAAGAGCGTTTAAGCAAAAACGTGCTCTAAGCTTGGAGAGACTTGGGAGAGTACCCAAATGTTGTTCTAAGACCTTAGTAATATCCTAATGGTCATTTGAAATCAATTACCAAAGAAAACCATGCTGAAACAAGTTAAAAACACAAAATGTGCTTTAAGGAGTCTTAAAGCACGTTTTTGAAAAATTGTCTTGTAAATGAGTTTGAATGGCTAAATGTCCATCATTACTCTTTAATTAACATGTGTACTATATAGTATCACATTTGGAAGCCTATATCAATGGGAAATAAAAATTTCACAACAATGTGCCTTGTTTTGTGAATAGTGAATTAATTAAGCTAGTTTATAACATAAGTCAATATAAGTGAGATATTTGGTCAACAAAGACTTAAGTACCCCTTGTTACTAATGGGGGCCGATTTCTTATAAGGTGAGTCACCACCTTCATGACTCATTAAGCAAATAAAGATTTGTAAGCAAAGTACTATTCACCTTTTACATAAATATCACACTTAGTGATTCTCTCTCCTCAACTTCTTCATTCTCCTTTGTTTTCTCACGATTTCTTGCTCTCTCTCCCTTCTCCAATAACGTGAAGAGCAACTCCATGCTAGCTCCATCTAGCCTTGCACACAACTCACTCATTTTAGCTCAAAACCAAAGCAAATTACATATTCTCCTTAGTTAGCTCAAGCTCTCTCTTTCTATCTTTTCAAAACTTCAAGAGATTCATTTTGGTTCCAAGTCAACCACCATTAGAGGAGGAAATTCAAGTTTGGAGACTCCATTGGCTTCTCCATTCTCATAAGGTAAAGAAAGTGTAAGAAAATCTAGGTTTCCATCATTTTCTTCCTTGTCGAAAATTTACACTCATGGACTCCATGTTTATGCCTTGTTCTAGCTTGTTTTCTACTCTTCAAAGGATTGAGGAGGGTCCTTCTTGCTTCATATCCAAGCTTGTCTTGAGAAACCAAGGTAAACAATCACCTTAATACCTTAAAGCACATTTTTAACCTAGGGTTTGTTCCTTAGGGTTAATGTATTATCTAGTACTCATTGAGTCATTGGATATTGGTTAGAACATTGGCAAGGAGATATATATTGATGACCGAGATTGAGCAAAGAAAAACTAAGGAAGAAAGCTTTTTAAGCTTGTGAAAAGAACAAGGTAAATTACTTACCTTAAGGTGTTTTATTGTTTAAGGGAATGGGATTTAGATATGTGATGAGTTTAGCGTAGAGTTTACATTAGAAAAGGGTATTAAAAACCTAGGAGAAACAATGACTATACTTGTGAACTTGTGACTAGGAGCAAATGAGAAAAAGAGATAGTTTAAGGATATCAAGGTGAATTATAAGAAGCATTTTATTTCAATGGGAGCCTTGTTGTGTGTATTCGCAGGTTGAAGGCAATATATGTGGAAATTCAGTGGTTAAGATTATTGCCATTTAAGGGCATAAGTGCCAAGCATTTAAGTTTATGCACTATAAGATGATGTGGTTGTAGTTTTGGTGTAAATTGTGTGTTAAGGTGTTTGTGATGAGAATTGAGTGTATTGGTTGTTTGATGGAGAAAAAACCAGTGTTAGGATGTATTATATACTAGAGAACCCATGGCAAAAATTTAAAGGAGGACTTAAGTGTTTAAGATATTCTAAGGGGATTTAATGACTAAGGATGTACTAGGATGTTTTATAGGTTGTCTTTGATGAAAAAGGGTGAGATTAAGGTGTTATAATGACTTATAATGACTTAGGTATCACCATGAAGGATTTAGGAATCAAGAGAATGAATTTGAGTATTTAGGACTTAGGTAAATGTTGATAAAAGAAGCTAGGAAACCTTGGTAAGTTTGGTGTGATTAAGTGTGAAACTTTGAGATGATTTAGATAGAAACTAGAGTTTAGAATTTAAGGAAATCCTTAGAAAGTGTAAGATAGATGAAAGTGGTGTATATGGGGTGTGGCCAAGTCCATAAGGAGGGAACTTGGTTAGTAAGAAGTGCTAGGTGAAGGAATGTTGAAATGTAGGAAAGAAATAAGTGTTAAGTGTTAGTATTGTTGTAAGAATTGTGTAAAGGATGGAAAGAGTTTGGAGGATGGTTTAAGATGAGTTTAAGGGTCTAAATGATATTAGAACACATTGGATGGCTTAAGGAAATGTTAGTGAAGATATTGGCAAAGTTTGGGCATGTTTGGTGGCGTCCGACCCAGGGGTCCGACCCAAGTTTGGGTCGGACGGCCTCTGTTTAACGTCAGGGAAAGGTTCTGGAATGGTCCGACCCAGAGGACGTGGGTCGGACATGGTCGGACGGGTGAGTTTTAGAGGGCAGATAAGTTTCTGGAATGGTCCGACCCAGAAGGTGGGTCGGACGTGGGTCGGACATGGGAGGTTTTAAAGACGGAAATCTCTGGAATGGTCCGACCCAGTTGGTTGGGTCGGACGTGGGTCGGACATGTAGAGTTTTCAAACCCGAAAGTTACTGGAAGGGTCCGACCCAGAGGGTGGATCGGACGATGGGTCGGACGGCCCTTAACACTTAAAAAAAAAAAATGAATTCTAAGAATGGCAATGGGAGATAAGGTATACCTTTGGTAGGGTGGTAATGATTAGGACCCTAAGAACTTAAGGAATTAAGTTAATTAAGTATAAGTTATAATGTTTAAAGTTAAGTTTGTAAGCTAAGTGGCAAATACTTGAGAGGTTGTTAAATGGGAATCTTAGGGACTAAGTGAGTTAAGTAAGGTGCAAATAACTGATGACCTAAAAATGAATGAATGATTTAGGTTTGTGAATTGGGACCCCGAAGAAGGATATCAAACAACGACGACGGTGAACGGTACAATCCTTTTTTGTGACCTGCTTGCTAACGAGGTGTCCCTCGGCTTGTGTGCTATCTGTTAATTGCTATGACTAAAACAAGATAAAGCATGCCCGGTTATATTTATTCTCGTTGTTTTGCGTTATCTTTACATACCCGTTAGACTTGAGATTGTTACTAACCAAGTTTAGTACTTACGAGTTAAGAATAAGAGTTAAGTTTGGTGGTCGTTGGTTATTGCCCGTTAGGGCTTTAGCTAGCACATGGTGATTAAGATTTCTACTAACTGGAACTTGAGTGAGGAAACCCGGGAACGATCTCCGGTCATGCATGCTAAGGAAAAGGGGGACGGTATCTTGAATCAGATCTACCCTCGCTTAAGGACTTGTCTTCGGACTTGTAGCCTAGGGCCGGTTGCCGGCTCAGCTACGCTGGACTCCCGTCCAGAGTAGGTGGCATTAAGGAGATGGTGCGGTGGGATCACCTAAATCCCAGGTTCGAATTAAGCTACAACCAATCCCTTCCAGGAACGGTTTGTAAACTGAGAATAAGTTGAGATTAAGATTAAGGTAAGGTAAGGAATGAGATTAAGGAAATGAGGACTAAGGAGGGGGTTACTAACCCGCTGGATAAGGGAACGCTTGAGTCGTTCATTGTTTGTGAACTATATATGTTCATCTGTGGTTATTGTTATTGCACTTCATATTATGCTTGTGTATGTAATCAATTCCATGCTATCGACAATAGTCGTCGTAGTCCCGTTAGCTTGGGGGCCATGAGAGGTGTACCAGCATTCGTGCTGACCCCCTCGGGGGCTATTTTTACACTTGCAGGTAAGAGACCCATGAGGACGCACTACGAGAGTAGGAGCGGTTAGACTTAGGGTGGGATGTTTATTTTGAGTTCGGGTTGCGCCTGTGCACCCGACTGTTTATATTTAAACTGAAGTAAGGTTGTGATTATGTCTAAGATATTTGTACTCGGGTTGTTGTGGAATTATGGATGGTGATGTTATGGGTTGGATAAGTATTTTGGTTAAGTATTGTAAATGTTAAAGCCGGTATGTTCTAACGATCAGACCGTGGCAAGGTCCAAGTGTTTACGATTTCCGCTGCGACATATTCGTTTAAGTGTTCAGTATTGCGATAACCACGATTGGCTTTGGATGGGGTGTTACAAAAAGTGGTATCAGAGCGTAGTTACGCTCTGATCAAGAAATACCGGATATGAGTAACCACCGAGTTAGGATATAAGTTAAGGAATAAGTGATGGGTTAAGGGTGTGTGAGAAGTATAGTGAGTTGAGTCAGATGACCACTAATAAGTGTGATCGTCTTTATCGTCTACGGACGTTATAAATTCGTAACCGAAACAGTGGTGAATACAAATCTAATGTGAGTTATGCTTTTCATATGGCAGGGCGTCCTAGGGGAAAGCCGAGGTCGTGGCCAGGGTGATGATGCTTCAGGAATACCTGGAGGGCAGACGATCGCAGAGATCGTAGCTGCCGCGTTAGGGCATATGGGCTATCAGCCTGGTGTGGGTGCACCACCTCCACCGCCACAACCTAGGGAACCAAACTGGGTGAAGAGTCTTGCAGATCTTCGACCCGCTCATTTTAGGGGGAGGGAGGAGACCGATCCCGCCAAGCTTGAGGCGTACATCTCCGAGCTGGAGACCGCCTTCGAGACCCTTGATGTCCCTGCTGGGATCAAGGTGCGCCTGGCTGCTTTCTATCTGAAGGGGGCGGCAGGCGATTGGTGGAAGAGCTGGTGAGGGCCGAGCATGTGGCCAACCCAGAGTTCGGCTGGGAGCAGTACACCGCCTTGCTACGAGCAAAGTACTACCCCGCCCATGTTCAGACGAAGAAGAAGCACTTACAGTTGGATGCGCTTAAGCAGACGGACAAGATGACAGTGGACGAGTATTACTCAGAGTTCACTGCCTTGCTCCGTCTTCTGCCAGGTCTTGGATACTCTGACCAGATCCTGGTGGACCGCTTCTATGGCGGGCTTAGCCATCGACTCCGCTACGGCATGGGGCCGACGAGTTACACTACCTTGCAGGTAATAAGAATGATTGAGATTTGAGTAAGTAATGAGTAAGATTTAGATTATGAGAAATAAGAGTGACTAATACTATGGAAAAGCAGGAGTGCTGTCACGCCGCTGCTAAGGTTGAGATAACAACATAAACACCTCTAACTACGTTCTTTCCTCATGATTTTGTCTAATCTCGGATTCAACTCTTTAATACGCATCGAAAACTGGAAAAATTTCAGTTTTTGAAAAACCTATAAAGTAGCTTTGAAAATGATGGTGGGTTAGTGGCTATGGCGTCGTCGGAGCTTGCGGCGGTGCGGAGCTCAGTGCGGTGGTCGCCGGCGCTGCTGGTGGTGTGGGTGGCGGTGGTCGGGTAGTGGTAGCGACGTGAGGAAGAAAAATTCGTTTATCTGGTTCGAGGTCGAAGGAGGAAGAAGGAAGAAGAAGTAACGGGGAAGGAGGAAAAGAAGAAGATGAAGTCGCGGTTTTAAGTCACGTCCGTGTTTGAGTTTGTGTTGCGGACGTGACTGAGTTGCTTAGCGTCCGCAATTGAGTCCGTATTCGGACACAGCTATTGGTCACGTCCATGTATGAGTCCTTATACGGACATCAGTGGGAATAGAGAGAATTTCAAAACATGTATGCGTGTAAGTGTTTTGTAAGTGTCTGTAATGCGGACATGGGGGCTTATAACGTGTCCGCGTCGCGCTGCGCGGACGCAATTCCGGACGCGTTGAAAATCTCATTTTTTTTTGTTATTATTATATACATAAATAATATAATTTATAATTTGATATATTAAAATGTAAATCACACAAAAATATCACAAAAGACTTGACAAAGGCTAACTAATAAAACACAGATAAGCAGTAAATCAGGCAAAATCAAATTAAGCAACAAAATACAGAAAGCAAAGAGTGAGGGTGTAAGAATTGCTCCCTGAACTTTTAAGGAGTAATGCTTCATGATTCCCCCACACTTGAGTTCAGCCAAGCACAAATTTAGCTAATTGAGAATTTTTGAATCTGCAAGGCCAGAAGAACTCAAGTAGAACCAAACAAAACTATTAGTAGAAAAATAAGAGCCAAGGCTCTTGTAATATGCACAACATCTGTTAACACACCATAAAATAAAATAAAAGAGTAAAATAAACAACTAAACCAAGAAAGCGAAAAGAGATACAAACCGGTGGGTTTCCTCCCACCAAGCTACCCGGAGTTAAAGTCTTTGGCTAGACTCTCACTACGTTATCAGGGATCAAAAATAAAAGTTGACAGTGGTGCCAACGGGGATACGAAGTGGCCAGCAATTAGGATTGAACCACCAGGATAAAAAAAAGTTACCTCAACAAATAGAATAGGAAAATAAATGCTCCATAAGACCTGGTTCTTGAGGTGGTATTGACGGTAACGGGTCTCAAGCAGAAGACCAGGTGCTGATTGTTGTTCTTCCTCAAATTGGAGGATGTAAACATCTTCCTCGTATAGGTGAGGCTCGACAAGGTTTTGATATTGGCAAAGTGGTGGTGGTTCTTTCTTCTCAAATTCGAGGATGTAAGCATCCTCGTCTTCTGGATAAAGCAAGGAGAAGGAGGAAAAGAAACCGTCTGCAGTAGGGTGTACTCCGTCATGAGCCGCTTTGCCCCTTGGTTTTGCAATATTAGAACTAGCTGAGTTTTTAACTCCGCAATTGTGTTTTCCAAATCAGCAAAGAACTTCAGTTTGTTCATGTAGGAGTCTTCTCCCTCAGGTTGTTCGACAACATTGTTTATGATTATATTGTGTTGTGGAACACCGATATTCTGCAGGTAGTCTGGTTGATTCTCTAACCACATCTGCTCTTGTTGTTCGAGACAGTCCTCGAACTCATGAGGTCCTGTACAATATGAGCAGTATATATCTGGGAATAATAGAAATAACTAATAACAAAAATAATTGTCAATCAAATCCTTTGCCACATTTTTTTAATTAAATAAAATGAAAATTAATGCAATAAAAATTTAAAAGGACAAAAATAAATTGCAAGAATTTAAATGATGAGGGAATTTAAATGACAGTAATTTAAATGACAAAAATTAAATAACTGGAATTTAAATAACAATTAAATAAAGAAACGAAAATTAAATAACAAAATAAAATTGTGTAATTTAAATTGCTGAAAATGAAATGACAAGGAAATTTAAATGACGATAAATAAATAACTGGAATTTAAATGGCAGAATTTAAATGACAGTAAAATAAATAGCTGAAAATGTAAATGACAATAAAATAAATAACTGAAATATTAAATGACAATAACAAAAAATAAATAGATTAAACAGCACAGAAATACTGTAAACAGTAAATATCAATAGCAGACAAAAATAAACAGATTTACAAAACAAATTAAAATAATAAACCAAAATCATAAGCTGAATTACGAAACAAATAAAAAATAGATAGCAAAATAATACAACAGAACAATGAATTAACCAAGGCTAGGGACTAGACAAAGTCAAGTCCCCCGGCAACGGCGCCATTTTGTAAACGATTTATTTGATATATTAAAAGCCAAGAAATAATCCTAGAAAATAACAAATCAACAGACCGTCGGGTTGCAAAAATCCCGGTCACAGTAGTATAACAATTAAGAAGCGAAGGTGTCAATCCACGGGACTTGACAAAAATAAGTCTAGCCTAAGACAATGGGTAATTCAAAAGGGGTGTTTTTGTTTTGGATTTAAATAAATAACAAGAACGGAGATTAAAATAATAGACAGGAAATAAAGAACAGAAAAGTGATAGATGATATGGATGAGCGGGACTCTAGGTTCAGGTTAAACCGGATTAATTATGTCTACTGGTTAATTAATGACAGATTGGAAAAATTCCAAATATTTTCTTAAGAACTAAATCATAGATTCAGAAGACTCGTTTACCAGAAATGCAGGGTCTAGTCTAGAGTCGAGCAGGAAACACATAAATGGAAAGTACGAGGAATAATAATTGGCGTCTGAAGGAATAATTAATTAGTCCAATCAATTTATCCACAGATATACAGATATAACTAACCATCTATTATCACTGGTCGGATCAAAAGATTTAGTAAAGTAGTTCAATAAACTCATGACATTTATTAAAAAGCGCAAGTAATAACATTAATCGTAACAATCCGTAATTAATTAAAACCAGAAAATATATATTACATAATTAAAACAAACTGAAATAAACCATCCCCCAGAGTAAATCCTCTAAACCGACATAATAAATAAATTGACAGAATAAGAAATCATCTTATCTGACATCTTGATATTACCTTGTTATTTGGACTGATAATATATCGGTTTATAGGTTGGATAATGGTTGGAATGGAATATGTATATATAGATGATGAAGATGTGTGAGATGGAATGAAATGGTGTTGTAATCGGATGGAGATGTTGTACGGTGGTGGTGATATGTGGGATCGATGGCCAGGTGAATGGATGGATGAGCAGATGGAGGAATGATGGTGAGTAGGTGTGGTGAGCGATGGTGGGATGAGTTGTGTGTTGGATAGTAATAACCTGTTCTATTTATAGAACTTGCAAATGTGCAATGGACAGAATGGTGATGGATGAAATGATGATGCTTAATGATTTAATAATGAATGTGATTATGTGGGTTGGTTGGAAAGATAGAAAAGAGAGAATGATCGTGGGTAGTGGGAATAATATGCTGGAAAATAATGTCAGTGCTGGAGTAGTAGTGGGGCGGTGCTCTCGGGTGTTTAATATGTTAAACTTTGCTTTTCATCACGATCGCGCTGCAGAATTTGTCTCTGTGTGACGTCCACGTTTGTGTCCGCATTGGTGTCCGCGTGCGGACGTGAGTGTCCTGCTGAGATCTATTCTTGTCCGCGTGCGAACTTGAGTGTAGAGAGGAGGAAACTCGATCTGGAGATGTTCGCGAATGTGTCCGTGTCTGCCCATCAGGACACATATCCGGACATGTGTAAATTTTTCTCTTTTTGTTCCAAAAGCTCTAAACTCCTTCCTAATCACGTCCTAAGCCAAAATAACATGAAAAAAAGAAGGTAAATGCATAAATCTAAGTAAAAATATGGAAAACAAGGGTTTAAGCACTCAAAAGATAGATCAATAATCAGTGCATCAAACTGCTCTAGCCACGTTCTCTATTTTTGGTGCCCGGTTTTCTCGCTCGCCAGATAGAGTCTTGTAGTTAGTAAGACTCCCCCTGTCTCGATATTTCTGCTTCAGTGCACACAGGCAGGTAGTTGAACTTTGGCATTCTTCAGCAAAACTTCAACAACTCCAGGAATCAACATCGGATAACTTAAAGGGCTTATAATCTGAATAAATTAGAATTATATCAAACAACTTATAAACTGAACATAAGGGAGCATTATTTATTTTGAGCTTAAAATATTTAGCAATGGCACATCCGCAACTAGAAAAAATATTTATAAAAGGATACAAAAAAAAAGCGCTCGATAAGAGGAATGGTCGCTCCATGGTGCAAACTTGACTGATCTAGTCGAGAACAAATACTACGATCATTACATGACAAAATCAAGTAAGATTACTTGTAATACTGAAATACTATTATTTGATATGTTTTTTTAATCTCGTGTACCTTAAGTTGTTAAAATACGATTTGGGTTCCTTTTACATGTTAGGCGATAGCACACAACAACTTGGTTCCATCTTCTGTGCACACTAGATATATCAGTGTCCTTGGGGATGGAAACTCTAGATTTATAGTAGGAGTTGATTATTTGTATATGAACATGGATCACTGGAAACAAGTAAAAAACATGATATACATTGATATGAAGCAAATGGAATCAGTGAAGTACTCTCCTAATAGGCCATGTTCAACCATAAAAGATACAAGGAGATGTTAAGTGAGATAAAGTTCATTGAGATGGTCCAGCACTCCCGCATAAGTGGATAAGTACTGAAGTGGGATTGGTAATCGCTATGCGATACTTTTCTATAATTGTTCCACTACCTTTATGGGAAAGGAGAAAGAGGTACACACCACCTCCCAATCAAAGTCAAATGGTCACCCTCGAGAAAAGATCCATATTGAAGTTTGACCATTTTATTAGGCTTTGCATTGCACAAATTGCTCCACTTCCTCTAGTCTATCCACAAGGGTTTAATTATAGGAATTCAAACACTGATTCCACCATTACACTCATGTTTGGAAAGGTGGACCACAAAAGATGTTGTAATAGCTATCATTGCTTTAATCATGTTCAAATATACAATATGTCATGAAAAGTTTATAGTGTACCAGAATTGTTCCAAAATAAATGACTTAGTTGAGCTCTTAATAAAAAATACAATACCATATATATATATATATATATATATTATATATAATAAACCTCTTCCAAATGATTCAATGAAGTAACAAAAATTGTACTGCAACTAGTAAAATTTATTGTTCACCAACTACAATCATTTCAATTGTGTTGACTATAAGATATCATTTTTTAAATAAAAAAGTTGCAACATGTTTACACTATTTTTGTGATTTAAGAATACATTATAACTTTGCAAATAGGAACCCATAATAAATATTATTTCAAATGTATATTTATTTAGGAATCATAGATACCGCAGGTTGGGTAACCTCAGATTTTTGTAATGCTAATTTTCTATGTAGATTGAACTGATCATCAATATTCATCAGATTCCCGATATCAAATTTGTTCATATATTATAGTTAAAAGAAAATTTCTTCAAAAAAAATATAGTTAAAAGAAAAACATCATGAGTTGTCTTTTCTATAGTCTAATTCATTATCGATGCTGGCATCGAGCTACGGAGAGACTTATTGCAATCAAGTGACTGAATCGTCATGATATTGATGGATGTGAGCTTATTGAGAGACATTATTACATATTTCTCTATTAATAAAATCTTACATGTGATGTGTATGTATGTATGTACTATGCTGCTATTGATCGTCGCGCTTCATAATACTATCATATAGAGAGACATTATTACTAAATATCTTACTCTTTCTTTGCCTTATAAATTAAGTCTTATACATGTATGTATGCTGTCATTGATCGTCTCACTTTAGTCTATGATTCCTTTATTATAATGTTCCTTTCATCTTGACTTGTAAGCAAAAACACAGTAACGTTACCTGCCAATGACGACCTCCTTACCACCATGCATGTTCCTTAGAGAATCTGCTGGCTAATGTTCAGACATATATTATATATATATAGTATCTCGTAAAAAGGACATGTTGTTTATCTTAATATTGGTCATTACACCCATGACGTTTGGTGAAATTACACACCCTACCTACGAGGTTTCAAAAATTACTTTGCCCACCCATGTGGTTTCCGCTATTTTACTTCCAGCAACTTTTCTAATATTTGATCAACTTAAAAGATGGTTAATGTTGTCCAAAATTGATGAAACTTTACATGGACGACGCTAAGGTGTTATATTTTGGTCTAGTGTGAAATCCAATGTTTTTTAAGCTCATATGGGATCCGTGGGACCCAATGAAACATGTGACATGTGAAGTGTTTTTATTGGGTCTCATAGGTCATATTTTGTTTTTGATAATTTGGGTATATAGCCATATTATTAAATATAAAAGGTGGATGGGTTGCGAAAGGGCCTCATTAAAACCTCCCTAAGCAAAACCCAATGGGAAAAACCGAGGGAGGAAAAAGTTGTCCACCACATCCATTACAACTTATAAATCCATCTAAATACTTCCACCCAGCCAACAACAAGAAGACTAAGATGTTACAGGCCAAAAAGTTGCCATAACAAACTAGATAAGCTAGTACATGACCAAACACCAGCCGACACAACCTATGAAACTATATATACTCCTATAGAGACGATCCACCTCGAGAACAACCAACCTGACCCAAAATCATCCGCTCAACACCAACCTCTCCTAAAGCCCCTCCTGACCGAGACCTACAAAATAGTACCCAGTCTTCTTATGTGCCGAATACCTATACACCCCTGTGAAACCACCTAGTGGTTTAGCTGCTCTTGGATTTGACTGAGAATATTAACTTTGGTTTGGGCTGGATTTAGAACGTGGCAACCTAATTGTCGCAATAAGCTGATGCATTCATCTGCTTCTGCAGCTGGGTTGACGATTTTACCCTTTTCATCCCTCGCAGGCAGTAAATTAATGGACTGATACTTTGGAAGGGTATTGTGCAATAACTCAACAACAAGGTTTATCCCTTCCTTACCTTCTGAAGCCTTCTCCCCTTGTGCGTCTGGTCTCATTAGAGATGGAGTATTACCTGGCCTACTTTTCTAATAAGTCACTAGCACTGCACCCCACGTCATTATTGGCATCTGTCTCCTAGACAAACAAATCCCGTAGTGTGTAATCATCATCAAGAGGAGTGGGCACCACCTCGTTAGTCTCAATTAATGGAGAGCCAGGCTGTCCAATTCCTGAACTATTCACTTCTTCTGACGCTCCTGACTCAGCACCAGGCTTATTGTCTCCCGTGTGTCCCTTCCGATCAGTCTCAGGAACCGTCTCTCTAGCAGGAAGCGTAACACAATGATTGTTGCACTTCAGAATTTTTCGCGACTTGCTCACCAAAATAAGCTGCTATTGGGGATTCAAACTCTGTGTTACCGTTATTGATATTATGTTCTAGGGACGCGTCTAAACACCCAACATCTTCTCGTACCCCATTATTAGACTGGTCGAAATTATCAGCCTTTCGTTGACTGTTATCTTGCACTTCAACATCATGCGGAATCTGAACAATACTCTCTGTTGGGTCCGTGTATTATGGACAATCCCCATTTCCCCAACTTCGACTATGGATACTGGAAAGTTATTGCCCTCTGTAACACCCCTACCGCTAATCCTGTACTTACCGTCCAATCATCCCAATAATCAAAGTTACTCGCAGCGGAAATACTACTACTACGGCGGGTGATACAACGCCGCTAACCACCCATACAGCTAGCATGGCTTACTCTACAATACAGTGACGGTCTGATGCCTAAGTATACCGAGCTACTAAAACATTGCTTACTGAATACAAAATACCATTCGCTTACATTAATGGATTACCGAGTATCAAGCATAGTTAATTACATTCCCTTTTCCAAGTCTACCAAAAATAATGAGTTTACAAAAGCTACTCATCTATACCCAATCCCAATAGTTTCATTATCCAAAAAGGTGTACCCCATGGTACACCGGCTAATCAAAAGGCTCCTAGCCGTGTACAACTTAGTACGCCATTCAAGCCTGTTAATTACATCAAAAGAAATCATCATGTTCACAACCAAGTCTTCACCCTTCTCGTGCACCTGAAAATATTAAAAACGGTGCCCCAAGGGGCTCAGCAAAAGTTGCGCATAAACTCCGCATATACCGAGTGCTAACAAGGGCACACGACTATTTAAGGTCGAATAAACATGCGGTTCATTAATTTCATACATACATGCTTTACATACATCATACAATCATGCTCAATACAATACATAATCCAAGGCAACAATACAATAGCATACACAATCCTTACCTTCACAAGGGTTAGCAAATTACACATCCGGGTTAATCGGAATGCTTTTTTACTCTTTTTACTCATTACACATTACTTACTCTTACTTACACTTACTTACTTTTCCATACTTATTACTCATTCTTACTTACTTACTTTTACTCATGTTAAGTCGGTCTGACCTCCGGCCCGGGACTACACCATCCCACCACCGGGATTTACTTGACTCACCAATCCGGGATGCTACCCATTTAAGGGGTTTGGGCCGCGGACCAGTTTAAGAGTCAGGACTTGGATCCAACCTCTTATGTCTCCGCATCCTCACGCGTGGCCGAAACTATATCGGACTTCTACTCATTCCAATTTAATTACCAATTTATTAAGTAGATTGGTTAGCTTGTTAGGAATCAGTTAGAAGTCCAATCACATATCATTCGGACACAGTACAATACATCATATATACACACTTATATTCATCCATACATTTCATGAATTATACAAACTATGGTTTAAAGACATATTCGACAAGATACAACACTACATATTCATAAGTATGCATAATAACCTCCGATTCGTGCATTTATCCTCTTATTTGGTGGTCAATTAGCACACAACACACAAAACAGAGTAACCAAGGTAGCATACGGGGCATGAGGAATTCATACCGTTCACCGTTGTACTTGTATCCAACTTTCCTCCGGTGTTCACAATCCAAGTCCTATAACATACATGTGATCGAGTGGTTAATTCTCTATGGGTAACTGTAACACCCCATCTCAATCCAAATGTGGTTTCGCAACTTAAACCATATATATAAATGTCACAGCGGAATTCAATACACTCCAGGACCTTGCCACGGTCTGATTGACAGAATATACTGAACATTAATAACAAACCAATCTTATCCAAATACATATCCTTCTTACAATCCCCTCACATCCTATACATCTTACTAACTCAAATTGCCATACGAGTGTACATACACAACTCGTAGGCCACACTTAACCCGTAACGCTTGTACCCCTTCTTACTCTCGCGATGACCGCCTCCTGACGTTCACCTATGTAGTAAAAACAGCCCCCAAAGGGGGTCAGCACGAATGCTGGTACGATCCTCTCATGGCCCCCAAGCTAACGTGGCTACGACGACTAATTGTCGATAGCATGGAGGTTGATTAGATGCACAACATAATAGAAAGTGCAGTAAACAACAATCCAAATATGAACAATCAAAGTTCAAACATAATGAACAACTTAAATGCGTTCCCTTAATTAGAGAGTTAATTATTAACTCCTTAAGTTATGTTTCCTCTTAATCTTAGACCATCCTTATCTTACCTCAATCTTAGTCTTAGAAATAACCATCCTTTAAAAAGGAAAGGATGTATCTTACCTCAGTCTTATAATACAAACCATCCTTTAAATAGGAATGGTTGCAACTTACCTCAACCTTACCTTATATATGCCAACCGTTCTCTCATTGGGAACTGGTTAACCCTTAGTTCGTTGTTTATTTTTGTAGGGCTTGGTTAACCCTAGCCAGCAGCAGGACACTTACCGGCAATAAACAACATTCTTAAATTGTTGGGGATGTAGGCTAGATCCCCCCATGCCATCTTAATATGCCTCCCTCCTAGAACAAGTAGTCCGAGGAGGCCGAGTCTATATGTCGACTCTAGGCGACGAGCCCGAAGACAAGTCATATTTGGAAGTCGGTATCTGATAAGGATACCGACCTCCCCCAATACACATGTGCCGGTACCATTCCGGATTCCTCACTCCCCCCAAAGTTAAAGTTAGTAGTAGTCTCAATGCGACGTTTGTTTGTTTAACCTCTTTCGGTTATTAATAAACCCATATTAGGGATGTTCCTTAGTCTCACACTATTCCTTACTAAACGGTTGTTAGTAGGTTCTCACGGTAAGTTGTGTTAGTTTTCAAACATCACACAACAATACAATAAACATAATGTTCCGGTCGCATGCTTTATCTTGTTTAGTGAGCACACAAAAACAAATAGCACACAAGCCGAGGGACACCTCGTTAGCTAGCAGGTCACAAGAAGAACTATACCGTTCACCATTGGTCGTTTGGTTGCTTAGTCTCCTCCGGAGTCCAAACTCTCAAGTCCTAATACATTGATTCAATTTTAAGTTGTTAATCACTTAACTTAATTCAACTTAATTAACTTACTCAACCCATAATGTTTCCCCACCTAAGACCTCTTAAGTTTTACAACTTATTCTTACAACTTAACCTTAAACTTTTAAATTTATACTTGACTTAATCCCTTAGGTCTTTACACCTCTACTCATCAATGCCCTCTTAATGGGGTACCATTAATACCACTAAACTTCCTTAAGTTACTTTCCTTTTTTTTCTTAGGGCCGGCCGACCTTACCGACCGACCTTACCCAAGGTCGGTCCATTCCAGAACATATCACCGTTTGAAAATTTTACCCCGACCGACCTTGCAAGGCCGGTCCCCAAGGTCGGTCCATTCCAGAACGTTCTTTGCTAGTGTATTTTGAGCCCGACCGACCTTTCCAAGGTCGGTCCTAAGGTAGGTCGGCTCCAAAAACTTATTTCTAAGTGTTAAATTCAGCCCAAACTTCACCACAAGTTCCCCCATGTGTCCTAATACCATTTAGGCACTTAAACTCACCTTTAAACATTCACTAAAACTCCTTAGCTACTTTCTCAATTCTTACTAGGAATTCGTAACACTTGTTTACACCTCTTAAGGCCTTTACATGTCACCAAACAAGCCTAAACATCATCTAAAACCATTACCATTCAATCCCCCATCATTAGAAGTCAAAACAAATTTTTTTCTTTTTCTCTGCACTGGACCGCCCCTCTGGGGTGGTCCCCAGGGGCGGTCCCAACCAGAAGCTAATTTCCTGCACGATTTGCCTGGACCTCCCCACAGGGGCGGTCCCTAGGGGCGGTCCACAGCAGAACCTATTTTCCAAAGTGCTTTTCTCCTCATTTTGAACTCCAAATTCACCCCAATCTTTTCCCACTCATTCCACAATCTTTCCACATGTTTCCTACATTTTAAACACCTTAAAACATGCACTAAACCTACCTCAAAAATCACCAAACTTGACACTCAATTCTTACAAAATTCTTGCACTTAACACTTGATTCCTTACACTTCCCTCTTGTGACTTTGCCTAAGACCTCAACTAATCATTATGTTTCTTCACCACCATCTTAACTACTCCTCAAGCATCATTTTGCACACCCATTTGCTTTACTCAAACTTCTCAAAGCCATATATAATCTAGCACATGCTTACATCCTTATAGGTCACTATACCTTATTTTTTTCCTTCAAACTTTGTACAAGTTTCCTAGCTTCCTTAACCATGGTTTTGGTGCATAAAACTCACCATTATAACCCCTAGTCCCTCTTATACATTCCTAGGTCTTCCTAGTACTCAAGAACTCCATGGTTTATCCATTTTCACCAAAATAACCCTTAGTGATCACTAGAACATCCCTAGTCATAAAATCTCCTTAGAACACCTTAAACACTTAGTTTCCTACTCAAATTTCATCATAGTTTCTCTAGTATATTATCATGCCCAAATGCATTGTTTTCCTCATTCAACCATCTCACACACGTCAAGTCCTTTCTCATCATATTTTCTCACCCAAATCAAATTCATAATAAACTCAATATAGTGCAATAATCTTAAATTGCATTGCACTAAGGCTCTTAAATGACATGGCTCTTAGGCCCTTAAATGACGTGAATTTAAACACTGAATTCCCACATATAAAAGCTTTCAACCTGCAAATACACCCATCAATCTCATAGTAGTTATAATACTCTTAAACCCATCTTAAACTTATCTTACTAACTCATTCCCATTGGCTCCTTAATCACAAGTTCATAAGCTTGTTTAAATTCTTTTTCCTAGGTTATATAACCCATTACATAATGTAAGCTTTAAGCTACATTAGTACTTATCTAAATACCACCCCTTAAACCTTAAACCACCATTAGGTAAGCAATTTACCTTGTTTTTTCCAAGCTTATCTTAACTTCCTCCTTAGACCTTCTTCTTGAATGAATCTCGGCCACCCATAAATTTCCTTTGCCAATGTTCTAATCAATATTCAATGACTCACATGAGTGCTAAACAATACACTAACCTTAAGGAATGAAAACCTAGGTTAAAAATGTGTTCTAAGGTATATAAAAGTGGATGATTACCTTTGAAGTCTCAGGTAGACTTGGGCATTGAATGAAATAGGACCTCCACTAGTCCTTGGTGAATAAAACAAGCTAGAACAAGGCATAAAAATGAAGCCCCATGAGTGTACTTTTCGGACATGTGAAGAAGTGATGGAAAGATGATTTTTCTTACATTTTTCTCACCTTGAATGAATGGAGAACCAAATGGGCTCTTCAAACTTGATTTTCCTCCATCAATGGAGTTTTTCCATGGCTCCAAAATGAAGCTTTCCCAATTTTGAAAAGATAGGAAGCTAGAGCTTGAGCTAACTAAGAATATTATGTGTTTAGTTTTTGATTTGGAGCTAAAATGAAGATTTGGTGGGCAAAGCAAGGTTAGGCAACAATGGTGCTGTTTGGGAACGGTTTATAACAGAGAAGAAGAAGAGGAACTCGTTGGTGAAGAAGAGAAATGAAGAAGAGAGGAGAGAGGTAGGCTAATAAAGGATATTTTGCTTTATAAAAGCAAATAGTAACTTTCTTTACTTTATCTCTTCTTATTTCCTTATTTGATGAAGTCTATGGTGACTCATCCCCTTAAAACCGTCCCCCCCCCTTACTAATTAGCATACATAAGGCCTTGTTTGGCCATTTAACTAATTAAGGTTGACTTAAGTCAAAACTAGCACTATTTGAGCACTATTCACTAATTAGTGCACATATTCGTGAAATTTTTGTTTCCCATTGATTTAGGCTTCCTAATGTGATACTAATTAGTACACATGTTGATTAAGGTGTAATCATGGGCATTTAGCCACTCAAAACTCAATTCTAAGACAATTTCTCAAAAGGTGCTTTAAGGAGTCTTAAAGCACATTTTGTGTTAAGCTTGTTTTTGAGCTTGGTTTTCTTTGGTAATTGATTTTAAATGCCCATTGACATATTACTAAGGTCTTATAATGGTATTTGGGTGCTAATCAAAGTCACTCCAAGCTTAGAGCATGTTTTTGCCCAAATTGCCCTTAAGGCATTTTCTTGTTTTCCTTGGTTTAAATTGTCTACCAATCTCTCTAAGGCATATTTTAGCCTTACTACATCATATATTGATGTTTACTTAACATACTTAGGTTTGGGGTATTTCAATCTACCCCCCTTAAAAGAAATTTGTCCCCAAAGTTCCCATGCACCTTATCTTATTAGAATACATGTCTTACCTCATTCCATAGATCATATAGATCATACTTATGTATACTTAAACTCATTGGATCATTAGATCCGCCATATGCTTATACTTAAATATCACACAACATGCTTAAGCATGTATAGCACTCAAAATTTCTTTGTTTCTTTTGATGATTAAAACAATCACATAATTTTCCAACGTATTCTCCCATGTCACCGGTCCGTAGACAATGGCTTGTTCGTCCTCGTCACCATGGGCCAGAATACAAAACACTCTGCTCTCCCCATGTCATCGGTCCGAAGACAAAGGCTCGTGCGTCCTCGACTTCATGGGCGAGACTCAGTAAAAAGGTAATCCTTTTTACGAGGTCATGTGAGGAATAATTCCTCTAATTAAAAATACAATCAACTCCAATTTCGTTTTATACTAACGCCTCCATCCTTAGCGTGATTTAATTGTGACCACTGGTAGGGAGTTTCAGGAATCATCCAACCCTGATGTGATCAGCATCAGTGTAGAACTATCCTTCCACCCCAATTTGTGTTCGGTTTCCCTTGATCCCTAGAAAATCAAGTTCCACCTCCCACGTCATTTTCAAACATCCAAATAATTCACTCATGTCCAATATTCTATCTTTTTAGTTCTTCTAATCATAATCAATACATCTCCAAGGTGTGGACTCAGTCCACCAATCATTCCCAGTTCGTCTCTTAGTACTTACCTCAAGGCTCTCATTGCTACTAAGTTCTATATCAGTCTCATACCAACTCTCACCATCTTATACCTCATAGCATTACTATTTCCTAACTCATACTCGTATCAAATAATATCTCATAGTGTTATCTTATTCTTATCTCACACATACTTCATATCAACTCATATCTCATATATTCCTTATTCCTTAAGTCTCCTTAATCCTCTTCACTAATTCTCTTAACTTGTACTCACACCGGAGTTAACAAGATAGGTACTTAATACGTATGGTATTCGCATCTTTTGTGCGCAATAACCATGATTAATCTCAAAATGTTTATGTAGAACAAATTCTCAATTATTTTGTGCTATGCACACCGTAGTTTACGTACTAAGTACATAAACATACGCTAAGCGGTTTTCGCTCTACCCCCCTTAAAATGGATTACGCCCACGTAATCAACATTATATCATCCTTGAACATAAGTTCAAGATGTCTAATTCTTACCAAGCATTCTAGCTTCCATGTCATCTATCTCACTTATAATTGGATCAGAGGGTCATAACTATGTTAATGGCTTAGTCTCTGTATCAAGGATTCTTAACGGTACTTATACCATTTCTTAACTTAGTTTGGTCTAATCTCAAAGGTAGTGGTCTGCTAGCTTCAGCTGTGCGACTCTGATAATCTTAGGCTTAACTGCCTTTCTAATCGTTCATAGTATTGTATATCCTTCTGCCTCCTTACAGTTTAGGAATATTGGTCTCTCAGTGGACACGTGTTATCTTTTTATATACACGGCCTTAATGAGTTGTAACTCGTCTATCCATTCTCCTTGAAGATCTTATGTTCATACTCTTAGTGTTTTCTCGAATGTCTAAATTGTTCTCTCCAACTGACCTTTGGTCTGAGGATGACCCTTAATCTGAAACTACTGTTTAGTGCTTATTGCGCTTTACAGTCTTATCCTTAACACTTTAAGACATGTCCAATGTCTTGCTTAACAATCCGTGCTCTTCGCACTTCATAGTTCTTAATTATTTGTTCTCTAATTCCTTTGTATTGTTGGTTCAACTGAATTCTTCTCTTCGACTGTTTGCGGTAGTAGCTGCTCTTGTCTGATCTTGCGTCGTTGTTCGCGGTACGGAGTCGACTACTTCCCGTGTTCCTTACACCACTCGTCTACATGCATGGGGTACCTTACTGGTACATTACTACTTACCCAACTAACTCATAAATGAGCGTGTTAGGCCTGCAAGCCCCTGTGGGGTGCAGTCGTCCCACGTCTCGTTTTAGTAAACTCATAGTGTTCGTCACACGTTTAGCTATTGCTAATTATGAAGTATTCTGTTGTCGATCTCCTCTTCATCGTTCCATGATAACATTTATTGTTCTTCTTGAACTTAATCAAGGGAAATTTATTTACTGTGTTCTTAAGTATGGTATGTTCTAGTTCTTTCTGTATCCCGTACTGATTCGGTCTCTTAGTAACTGAGGTCTCTTCCATAGAGCCTCTTATCTTCTTTCTCATTTTGTTCTACTAGGAATGCACTTCTAGTTCCTTAAGGAATGGGTAGTGTGCTCCTGTGAAATCTTACCTAACCAGGTCCAGACTACTGGCATCAATGCACAGTTCGTCTACCATCTTATTTCCTTACTTATATCGGTCTTAGCTTATAAATTTAATTGCCTCAGTGTCAATATTTGACGGCTTATACATAACGGTCGCTTTACCGCGCACCATAACTTAATCCCCTTATATAAATATTGTACTCACGACCACTACTACCGTGGTAGTTGGCCTTTACCATGTTGCCCATTGATGGCGCAACTACTTACTCATTTACTCTAACATCTTATCTTATATTCAATCCCTTCTTGGTGTAAACACACTGGGAGTTCTCTAATTTCGGTGTTTGGCGGTTGTCATACCGTGTTGTAAAATGATTATCTCTTAATACGAAGGTGTTCTACTTCAATCTCAGGTTCATAAGTAGACTAATTTTTCTCACATTCTTTCATCCTTTATAATGTTATTTACCATGTAATTTAACCAGTTACTGAAGAAGTCATCCGCTGAATCACAAGCTCCTCTGAGCATTGGTCACCTGACGTGCCATAATGTGCACTCACAATGTTTATCTCTGACGATTACTAATTCTTAATCCTGGGTGTTGGACATGGGGTCTGTCTCTGCAGCCTTCCTTATTACTCAAGTGTATCTGGTATGTTCTAAGGTAACTTCAAGGTTTACAGTTTTCATTCTCTAACGAAAGTGTATTACATCTCTAATAAGTGAAAGCCCTTTTTGAGGGGTTTATTCCCACTCATGGCCTCACAACAAGGAGAGGTATCCCCACCCTAAAAGGCATGGTTCGTTCTCCGCCCCTGCCAATGTACTATCTCATTATTCTCATTGGTGCCTTTTCCTGGCAATATTTTCCACAATCTAAGTTATAGGTTTGGTAACCGTTCATATCTACGAATCGTAGTTCCTTCGTGGCTTAAATAAGCTCTCTTACAACTTACTGCGCCTCGGGCTCTGATGTGGTTAACATCCTTGGCTCGTAGGCTTTTAGTGCTTAATGCCTCAGTTCATTACTTGTACTCTTACTCATCTGTAGGTCATCCTTATAGGTTTTTGTTTCTTTGAGCACTATCCACCGTTAGGTTACATATTAAATGTAGTATCGGGTTTCATGGTAAGTTGCTGCATCCTGCTTCCTGCTATGGAAGTTTATTCAGGTGATCTGAGTTACTTAGTGTCTTTGACAATACTGTCATTTTACAAGACTTATGTCTTTAGCAATCAAGGTTAGGTTCGTATTAGGCGTTTGCCTTACGGTGTCCAAGTTGGATATCATCCTGTCATCTTATACTTCCATCTCAACGCTTCGTTCAACTTCCGTTGACTACGCCACCCGTTGATGATCAATCATACTTGGGTGTTAATGAGTTAGACAAACAGTATTAACTGTCATTCATCAGTTTGTTCGGCTCGACTATGCCCGCTCTGTGGGGGTAGTCCTCTGAGCTTCCTTTTCCAGGGTTGTACGTCTTTAATCCTTAGTAGATTACTGCTTAAGTTATTCCTTTTGTCCCTGTTTCCGGGGTTCACCAACATCTTCATTGAAGATTGTTGTTATCGGTATGCTTAACGGTCATCTCGGGAGTTTTATCCCGCTCTTCTTGGAAGACGTTATGTCAACGGTCTCAATGGTATCTTATAATACATTCCTTGTATGTTATTGCTTACATATTGTTTTGCTCGGATCACTGAGCGATCTCTTACATTTTCCTCTCGGGTTTGGGATTGATGTTCTTACCGCACTGTCGGTTGTTGTTGTAGTAGGTTGTACCGTTGCTAATATTTATATCGTTAGTATTCTGTCCAAGTTCAACTCCCTGCTGACTGGTGTATCCGCTCATCTCATCATGGTCAGGCCGTCAGGCCCTTCCAAGGTCTCATTTTCCTGTTCTTATAGATTTACAATCCGGTATTAGTGTGTACTACAACTGTAGCGTTCTGTTATCTCGCCATGATGGCTTTCCGTGTAGCTTAACCGTGGTAGCACTTGCTATGGCAAGTGCGCCATGCAAGATGAGCTTCCGGTACCGTGTGCGTCTGTAGTGGTACTTCCACCTAATCTCCATGTAATTGCTAGTCCTCAGGACTCCTTGGATGTTCTCTTATTTTGAATAACTGACCGTTTAACGGTTTCCTTGTTGTTTTGACACTACTGTCACTCATCAGGGCGTTCCTCATCCTGAGGGAACCCCTCGTTACTTACTTATATCTTAATCCTCGCTCCCGTTTCCACACATTTGTCGTGGTTACTAAGTAATGATTCTCCTTTAGGCTCTACGTCATAGTTCTATTCCGGTATACAGTTGTACGCGTCTTTATTGTCGCCTGCGCTATGTCGGCCAGGTTTTGTAACTTTTCTCATTGTATGGGGTTTGGAGTTCCCATTTCTAACTGGACTTTCCAATAATTTAACCCTCATGCTTTGTATCATCCCACTGTTATGCTCATTCGGACCACTGTCCGATACTCATGTCGCTTATTTTTTTCTTTATCCATTGCACTCGTAGTGCTTTTCTTACCACTAGTGCGGCGGGGTAACTCGACTGCGTAGCATGTCGACCCATGTTGCCGGTAATTGCCGTTTCCCCTATTGGTAGAATTACCTCGGTAGTGCCTGTTTCACCGCTGCGCCCCAGTTAAAACGTCCAAGTTCTCCTAACCTGTTGTACAAGATGTTTCTCGTATTGCTTACTGTTAACTACCTGCCAGATCGGGTTTTTCCCGAGTAAGAGAAGGCTTTCTTCTCTCTGGCGTTTGTTCCACGCATTCAAGCAAGGGATGTGGAGGGCAGGTTTAGGTACTATGGATATCCGGTAAATACCGGAAGTCCTAACTAACGCACCTCTCACTCTATCACTCAACCCTTAACCCATAACTCAAACTCAACCTCTGTATTCTCCTAAGTTCGGTAATTCTTGTCTTCAGAGCGTAACTACGCTCTGATACCACTTTTTGTAACACCCCATCTCAATCCAAATGTGGTTTCGCAACTTAACACAACATATATATAAATGTCACAGCGGAATTCAATACACTCCAGGACCTTGCCACGGTCTGATTGACAGAATATACCGAACATTAGTACAAACCAATCTTATCCAAATACATATCCTTCTTACAATCCCCTCACATCCTATACATCTTACTAACTCAAATTGCCATACGAGTGTACATACACAACTCGTAGGCCACACTTAACCCGTAACGCTTGTACCCCTTCTTACTCTCGCGACGGCCGCCTCCTGATGTTCACTGTGTAGTAAAAACAGCCCCAAAGGGGGTCAGCACGAATGCTGGTACGATCCTCTCATGGCCCCCAAGCTAACGTGGCTACGACGACTAATTGTCGATAGCATGGAGGTTGATTAGATGCACAACATAATAGAAGTGCAGTAAACAACAATCCAAATATGAACAATCAAAGTTCAAACATAATGAACGACTTAAATGTGTTCCCTTAATTAGAGAGTTAATTATTTAACTCCTTAAGTTATGTTTCCTCTTAATCTTAGACCATCCTTATCTTACCTCAATCTTAGTCTTATCTTAGTCTTAGAAATCAACCATCCTTTAAAAAGGAAAGGATGTAGCTTACCTCAGTCTTATAATACAAACCATCCTTTAAATAGGAATGGTTGCAACTTACCTCAACCTTACCTTATATATGCCAACCGTTCTCTCATTGGGAACTGGTTAACCCTTAGTTCGTTGTTTATTTTTGTAGGGCTTGGTTAACCCTAGCCAGCAGCAGGACACTTACCGGCAATAAACAACATTCTTAAATTGTTGGGGATGTAGGCTAGATCCCCCCACGCCATCTTAATATGCCTCCCTCCTAGAACAAGTAGTCCGAGGAGGCCGAGTCTATATGTCGACTCTAGGCGACGAGCCCGAAGACAAGTCATATTTGGAAGTCGGTATCTGATAAGGATACCGACCTCCCCCAATACACATGTGCCGGTACCATTCCGGATTCCTCACTCCCCCAAAGTTAAAGTTAGTAGTAGTCTCAATGCGACGTTTGTTTGTTTAACCTCTTTCGGTTATTAACAAACCCATATTAGGGAGTGTTCCTTAGTCTCACACAATCCTTACTAAACGTTTGTTAGTAGGTTCTCACGGTAAGTTGTGTTAGTTTTCAAACATCACACAACAATACAATAAACATAATGTTCCGGTCGCATGATTTATCTTGTTTAGTGAGCACACAAAAACAAATAGCACACAAGCCGAGGGACACCTCGTTAGCAAGCAGGTCACAAGAAGAACTGTACCGTTCACCGTTGGTCGTTTGGTTGCTTACTCTCCTCCGGAGTCCAAACTCTCAAGTCCTAATACATTGATTCAATTTTAAGTTGTTAATCACTTAACATAATTCAACTTAATTAACTTACTCAACCCATAATGTTTCCCCACCTAAGACCTCTTAAGTTTTACAACTTATTCTACAACTTAACCTTAAACTTTTAATTTATACTTAACTTAATCCCTTAGGTATTTACACCTCTACTCATCAATGCCCTCTTAATGGGGTACCATTAATACCACTAAACTTCCTTAAGGTTACTTTCCTTTTTTTCTTAGGGACCGACCGACGACTTACCCAAGGTCGGTCCATTCCAGAACATATCACTGTTTGAAAATTTTACCCGACCGACCTTGCAAGTCCGGTCCCCAAGGTCGGTCCATTCCAGACGTTCTTCTGCTAGTGTATTTTGAGCCCGACCGACCTTTCCAAGGTCGGTCCTAAGGTAGGTCGGCTCCAAAAACTTATTTCTAAGTGTTAAATTCAGCCTAAACTTCACCACAAGTTCCCCCATGTGTCCTAATACCATTTAGGCACTTAAACTCACCTTTAAACACCTTAAAACATGCACTAAACCTACCTCAAAAATCACCAAACTTGACACTCAATTTCTTACAAAATTCTTGCACTTAACACTTGATTCCTTACACTTCCCTCTTGTGACTTTGCCTAAGACCTCAACTAATCATTATGTTTCTTCACCACCATCTTAACTACTCCTCAAGCATCATTTTGCACACCCATTTGCTTTACTCAAACTTCTCAAAGCCATATATAATCTAGCACATGCTTACATCCTTATAGGTCACTATACCTTATTTTTTTTCCTTCAAACTTTGTACAAGTTTCCTAGCTTCCTTAACCATGGTTTTGGTGCATAAAACTCACCATTATAACCCTAGTCCCTCTTATACATTCCTAGGTCTTCCTAGTACTCAAGAACTCCATGGTTTATCCATTTTCACCAAAATAACCCTTAGTGATCACTTGAACATCCTTAGTCATAAAATCTCCTTAGAACACCTTAAACACTTAGTTTCCTACTCAAATTTCGCCATAGTTTCTCTAGTATATTATCATGCCCAAATGCATTGTTTTCCTCATTCAACCATCTCACACACGTCAAGTCCTTTCTCATCATATTTTCTCACCCAAATCAACTCATTCATAATAAACTCAATATAGTGCAATAATCTTAAATTGCATAGCACTAAGGCTCTTAAATGACATGGCTCTTAGGCCCTTAAATGACATGGCTCTTAGGCCCTTAAATGACGTGAATTTAAACACTGAATTTCCCACATATAAAAGCTTTCAACTGCAAATACACCCATCAATCTCATAGTAGTTATAATACTCTTAAAATCTATCTTAAACTTATCTTACTAACTCATTCCCATTGGCTCCTTAATCACAAGTTCATAAGCTTGTTTAAATTCTTTTTCCTAGGTTATATAACCCATTACATAATGTAAGCTTTAAGCTACATTAGTTCTTATCTAAATACCACCCCTTAAACCTTAAACCACCATTAGGTAAGCAATTTACCTTGTTTTTTTCCAAGCTTATCTTAACTTCCTCCTAGACCTTCTTCTTGAATGAATCTCCGGCCACCCATTAAATTTCCTTTGCCAATGTTCTAATCAATATTCAATGACTCACATGAGTGCTAAACAATACACTAACCTTAAGGATGAAAACCTAGGTTAAAAATGTGTTCTAAGGTATAAAAGTGGATGATTACCTTTGAAGTCTCAAGGTAGACTTGGGCATTGAATGAAATAGGACCTCCACTAGTCCTTGGTGAATAAAACAAGCTAGAACAAGGCATAAAAATGAACCCCCATGAGTGTAATTTTCAGACATGTGAAGAAGTGATGGAAAAATGATTTTCTTACATTTTTTCTCACCTTGAATGAATGGAGAACCAAATGGGCTCTTCAAACTTGATTTTCCTCCATCAATGGAGTTTTTCCATGGCTCCAAAATGAAGCTTTCCCAATTTTGAAAAGATAGGAAGCTAGAGCTTGAGCAAACTAAGAATATTATGTGTTTAGTTTTTGATTTGGAGCTAAAATGAAGATTTGGTGGGCAAAGTAAGGTTAGGCAACAATGGTGCTGTTTGGGAACGGTTTAGAAAACAGAGAAGAAGAAGAGGAACTCGTTGGTTAAGAAGAGAGGAGAGAGGTAGGCTAATAAAGGATATTTTGCTTTATAAAGCAAATAGTAACTTTCTTTACTTTATCTCTTCTTATTTCCTTATTTGATGAAGTCTATGGTGACTCATCCCCTTAAAACCGTCCCCCCCCCCCCCCTTACTAATTTGCATACATAAGGCTTGTTTGGCCATTTAACTAATTAAGGTTGACTTAAGTCAAAACTGCACTATTTGAGCACTATTCACTAATTAGTGCACATATTCGTGAAAATTGGGGGTTCCATTGATTTAGGCTTCCTAATATGATACTAATCACGTACACATGTTGCTTAAGGTGTAATTCATGGGCATTTAGCCACTCAAAACTCAATTCTAAGACAATTTCTCAAAAAGGTGCTTTAAGGAGTCTTAAAGCACATTTTGTGTTTAAGCTTGTTTTTGAGCTTGGTTTTCTATGGTAAATTGATTTAAAATGTCCATTGACATATTACTAAGGTCTTATAATGGTATTTGGGTGCTAATCAAAGTCACTCCAAGCTTAGAGCACGTTTTTGCCCAAATTGCCCTTAAGGCATTTTCTTGTGTTTTCTTTGGTTTAAATTGGCTACCAATCTCTCTAAGGCATATTTTAGCCTTACTACATCATATATTGATGTTTACTTAACATACTTAGGTTTGGGGTATTTCAGTAACCCAACACGTTTCATCCTTTTGTTTTCCCAATGTACCATTACTAGTTCCTTAGATTTCTTACTTAATCTTAAAATCATTCATTTCACATCATTTCCTAAGCTCATTTTCCTAGGTCTTATGCAATATTATTTTCTCCTCCTTACCATCATTATTCTCCCTATAATTCACTGCTTAAGCCCATAATTTTTTAATTTTTTTTTTGACCGGACCTCCCCTGTGGGGCGGTCCCTAGGGGCGGTCTGTTACACCCCAGATTTTTTTTTTATTTCCTTTCTGATTCGCAAAGGGAGTTGTGCTATTTTGTAATCTTATATTAGATTGTCTATGACATTCTCCTTATGTCATTATAGTAGCTTGTGGAAGGAGGGCTAAAGACGTCCTTTTTTGTTCTAGTAATTAAAGAGTTAAGGACTTACTTCTTATTTTATTATTTCTTAACTCTCCTTTCTCTAAATTCTAATCACAATCAATTCCTCCTTCCACTATCCTGACGTTCTTTCGCACGACGGTTCTTCCTCACTCTCCATAACCTCCCTTTGCTCTTCTCTCTTCTTCAATTTCCTCTCGATTGTCAACTATTGGAGATCTGCTGGTGGAATTCGGTTCTTCTATCAGTCGTCAGTCAGGTTGGGTGTAGATTTAGTTCTCTTCTCTATTGAGTCTCCTTTCCCTTTTCTGATTTGATTTTGTATTTGGAGCGGTTCAATTTGAGGGACTGTCGTTCGTGTGGAGATTCGAAGAGGGCGTTCTGTAGAGCCCGCAGAGATAGCATTGCTTCGGATGTGAGGTAGGTGGTAGATGGATTCGGTTGTGTGCGTTCACCCGGGGGTTTTGGTTTCGTTGTTTTCGTATATGTTTGTGTGGTTTCTGATCCGTGGTAATTTGGTGTGAGTTCTGGATTTGTGTTTTGATGCGTTGCAACCCCGTGGGATTGGTTTTGTTTTGCGTATTTTGTTATGAAAGTATTGCTTTGACAATGGTGAATCTACCTCTATGGTTCCCTTCTGTTTTGTGAACTTTGAGTACTTCTGATTTCAGAGTTCGGATTGTTTAATCGCCCTATGTTTGGTGATCGATCTCTGTCTGATTTGTCTTGGTTTTGACCTTCTAAAACTGCCATGGTTATGGTTTAAAGGCTTTGGTTTCGTACTGCATTTTTGACATTGTTTTGATGCCTCTGTCTGTGTGAAAATCGCTTCTGTTTTCTGAGTTTTTCGGTATGTCCGAACGTCTGTCCGAGCTTTGACGTTCGGACATACCCTGTTGCGCTTTTTTTTTTCTTTCTAAAGTCTTCGCTGTGTCCGAACTTCCGTCCGAGCTTTGAAGTTCGGACACAGCCTTCTGTTTTCTCTGATTTTGGCTTCGACTTGTGTCCGAACATCTGATGTCCGGACACAAGTTCGGACTATACACGTCCTGATTTCCGAAGAACGTCCGAACATCCGTCCGAACTTGGATGTTCGGACACCTCTGTCTCTGCTTCTGTTTGAAGGGTCGACTTGTGTCCGAACATTGATGTTCGGACACAAGTTCGGACATGCCTCTGTTTTGATAGTAACTTGCTCGTTTGAGCTCCGTTTTGAGTGCCGTTTGCGGCGTTGGTTTCCTCCTCCTCTGAGTACTATCTGTTTTCATGTGTTTTAGCATGTGTTTAAGTGTTTTCTGGTTTTAAGGTCTCCGATAATCTTTTGAACTCTGTTTTGCTCTGAAAATGTGATTCCACCTCTGACTTCAGTTGCTTTCGTATTTACTAGTCGGTTACGACTTCTGTCTTGCTAAGGCTTTCCGTTGGTAAGCTTCCGCTCTGATTTCGTTAAGCTTCTGCTTTCTGTTATGATTTGACAGGACTTCTGTCCTGTTCTGTATACAGCTTTGGTCTGTTCTGAAAGCTTCTGTTTTGGGACCTAGTCTTCTCTGTATCTGAACCTTTGGATGGCTGGTCTCGCTGTCTCGTAGCGCGCTATGTAGGATCCTTCTGTTTCACGGGTGATGTTCCCCGTTCTGTTCACGGGTGTTTACACCTGTTCTGTTTACGAGTGAGGTTTCCTCGTTCTGTTCACGAGCTGGTTGCTCGTTCTGTCTGTATGCTCTGATTGCTAGTGTCCCACTTCTGTTTGTGTTCTGTTCAGTTCTGTCTGTTTTCTCTCTGCTCTGGTATTTGACAGACTGCTGTGTGCTTTCTGTCCTTTGAACGCCTCTGTTGTTTTGTACTGCTTCCGCCTGCTCTGTCTGTTTACAAACTCAGATAGGCTGCTGTGTGCTTCCTGTCTGTTGAGGTTTCTGATTTGTAAATCTGCTCTACTTCGTCTGCTCTATCAGTATTTGATGTGAGACGGTCTGCTGTGTGCTTACTGTCTTCTGCTAAGATCTGGATTTTGCTAAGCTTCTGATTCGTTTAAGCTTTTTGAGTTTGTCAAGCTTCTGATTTCGTCGAGCTTTCAGCTTCAGCTTACCTTCTACTTTTGAGTATGTTTTGACCACCGCTTAGCTCCTTCTTTGCTTTAGACTTCTATCTATTTGAAAGGCTTCTGCTTTGTCTCTGATTTCGCTCTGGATAAGCGCTTCTGTATATGTATAAGTATGTATGTTCAGATTATGTTTTGAGCGTGCTCAGCTGATGAAGTTTATCACCTGCTGAGCAATAGTTTTGCTCACCCCTATCTCCGTCTGATTTGCAGGTTTTAGTCCGCGTTTGAGATTCTGTTTCTACTCTCTTCCTTTGCCTTGCTTTTGAGCTCTGTATTTCAGTTTGTTTGGCCATGGTGCCCAGTTGTAATTAGTTTGTACATGTATTTCCGTTTGGCTTCCGCCTGTGTATAGTAAAGACATGTTGTAATGGTTTATCTGGTAATATATGAGTTTCGGTTCTGTTTTGGGAGTTCGCTAGTGTAGCCTTGCGTTGTCTTAGGTAATAAGCGCGCGGCGTGTAACGGTCTCTCAACCAGGGTGGTTTTGGGGTCGTTACATTTAGTGGTATCAGAGCTAGGTTTGGCTTTCGTTGGGATTTGTTGGGTCGTCTGCATGACTACGCTTCCGTGTCTTGCTGCTAACTGCTATGTGTTACCTATTGCGTGATTTGACCGCTATCTGCTGCTTGGTTTGATTGCTATCTGGAGTCTGTGAGTGTGTCTGCTCTGTGGTTGTCCACTATCAGAGTAGCGCAGCGGAAGCGTAGTGTCTATTTGCATGTGCTTGTGTGTTCTGAAAATGAGTCTGAGGGAGTCGGGTCCTTTGGGAAAGGATGACCGAATGTGAGTTCTTGTTTGACAGAGTTGTGTGCTTCAGTTGTGAGCTTGTGTTACGTGCTTGTGTTGTATGTTTTGTGTTGTGTTCTGGTGGGAGTTCGCGAGTATGTTGGTCCTTTAGGTAAGGACACCTCTGAGAGTTTTTGCGCCTTTTGGCTGAGTGTTAGTAATCTTTTGTTTCACCTCTTCAATCAGTGGGTCATTTAACAAGTTCTGAGTGTTAGCTCTGTGAGGTGTGGACTTCTGAGATATGTTAGCATTCTTTTTGTGTCTTTGTGCTGAGCCTTCAGTGATCGTCAGTTTTGTTTCTTCTGCCAACGTATCAGTTAGCTTATTCAGAGTGTTAGCTTGGTAAGGTCCAATCTTCTGAATGGGTGAGTTTTCCCTTCGGTGCCTTAGAGCTATGTGTTAGTAATCTTCTGTTTCTCCTTCTGTCAGTCAATCAGCAGTAAGTCCTGAGTGTTGGCCTTGTGAGTGTTCATTGTTTTCTGGCACTAGAAGTGCATTTGTTCACATTCTGGTTTCGTCAAATTTCGAGGACGAAATTCTTTTTAAGGGGGGTATATTGTTACACCCCAGATTTTTTTTTTATTTCCTTTCTGATTCGCAAAGGGAGTTGTGCTATTTTGTAATCTTATATTAGATTGTCTATGACATTCTCCTTATGTCATTATAGTAGCTTGTGGAAGGAGGGCTAAAGACGTCCTTTTGCGTTCTAGTAATTAAGAGTTAAGGACTTACTTCTTATTTTTATTTTTCTTAACTCTCCTTTCTCTAAATTCTAATCACAATCAATTCCTCCTTCCACTATCCTGACGTTCTTTCGCACGACGGTTTCTCTCCTCACTCTCCATAACCTCCCTTTGCTCTTCTCTCTTCTTCAATTCCTCTCGATTGTCAACTATTGGAGATCTGCTGGTGGAATTCGGTTCTTCTATCAGTCGTCAGTCAGGTTGGGTTGTAGATTTAGTTCTCTTCTCTATTGAGTCTCCTTTCCCTTTTCTGATTTGATTTTGTATTTGGAGCGGTTCATTTGAGGGACTGTCGTTCGTGTGGAGATTCGAAGAGGGCGTTCTGTAGAGTCCCGCAGAGATAGCATTGCTTCGGATGTGAGGTAGGTGGTAGATGGATTCGGTTGTGTGCGTTCACCCACGGGGGTTTTGGTTTCGTTGTTTTCCATATATGTTTGTGTGGTTTCTGATCCGTGGTAATTTGGTGTGAGTTCTGGATTTGTGTTTTGATGCGTTGCAACCCCCGTGGGATTGGTTTTGCTTTGCGTATTTTGTTATGAAAGTATTGCTTTGACAATGGTGAATCTACCTCTATGGTTCCCTTCTGTTTTGTGAACTTTGAGTACTTCTGATTTGAGAGTTCGGATTGTTTAATCGCCCTATGTTTGGTGATCGATCTCTGTCTGATTTGTCTTGGTTTTGACCTTCTAAAACTGCCATGGTTATGGTTTAAAGGCTTTGGTTTCGTACTGCATTTTTGACATTGTTTTGATGCCTCTGTCTGTGTGAAAATCGCTTCTGTTTTCTGAGTTTTTCGGTATGTCCGAACGTCTGTCCGAGCTTTGACGTTCGGACATACCCTGTTGCGCTTTTTTTTTTTTCTTTCTAAAGTCTTCGCTGTGTCCGAACTTCCGTCCGAGCTTTGAAGTTCGGACACACCTTCTGTTTTCTCTGATTTTGGCTTCGACTTGTGTCCGAACATCTGATGTCCGGACACAAGTTCGGACTATACACGTCCTGATTTCCGAAGAACGTCCGAACATCCGTCCGAACTTGGATGTTCGGACACCTCTGTCTCTGCTTCTGTTTGAAGGGTCGACTTGTGTCCGAACATTGATGTCCGGACACAAGTTCGGACATGCCTCTGTTTTGATAGTAACTTGCTCGTTTGAGCTCCGTTTTGAGTGCCGTTTGCGGCGTTGGTTTTCCTCCTCCTGAGTACTATCTGTTTTCATGTGTTTTAGCATGTGTTTAAGTGTTTTCTGGTTTTAAGGTCTCCGATAATCTTTTGAACTCTGTTTTGCTCTGAAAATGTGATTCCACCTCTGACTTCAGTTGCTTTCGTATTTACTAGTCGGGTTACGACTTCTGTCTTGCTAAGGCTTTCCGTTGGTAAGCTTCCGCTCTGATTTCGTTAAGCTTCTGCTTTCTGTTATGATTTGACAGGACTTCTGTCCTGTTCTGTATACAGCTTTGGTCTGTTCTGAAAGCTTCTGTTTTGGGACCTAGTCTTCTCTGTATCTGAACCTTTGGATGGCTGGTCTCGCTGTCTCGTAGCGCGCTATGTAGGATCCTTCTGTTTCACGGGTGATGTTCCCCGTTCTGTTCACGGGTGTTTACACCTGTTCTGTTTACGAGTGAGGTTTCCTCGTTCTGTTCACGAGCTGGTTGCTCGTTCTGTCTGTATGCTCTGATTGCTAGTGTCCCACTTCTGTTGTTTGTGTTCTGTTCAGCTTCTGTCTGTTTCTCTGCTCTGGTATTTGACAGACTGCTGTGTGCTTTCTGTCCTTTGAACGCCTCTGTTGTTTTGTACTGCTTCCGCCTGCTCTGTCTGTTTACAAACTTAGATAGGCTGCTGTGTGCTTCCTGTCTGTTGAGGTTTTCTGATTTGTAAATCTGCTCTACTTCGTCTGCTCTATCAGTATTTGATGTGAGACGGTCTGCTGTGTGCTTACTGTCTTCTGCTAAGATCTGGATTTTGCTAAGCTTCTGATTCGTTTAAGCTTTTTGAGTTTGTCAAGCTTCTGATTTCGTCGAGCTTTCAGCTTCAGCTTACCTTCTACTTTTGAGTATGTTTTGACCACCGCTTAGCTCCTTCTGCTTTAGACTTCTATCTATTTGAAAGGCTTCTGCTTTGTCTCTGATTTCGCTCTGGATAAGCGCTTCTGAATATGTATAAGTATGTATGTTCAGATTATGTTTTGAGCGTGCTCAGCTGATGAAGTTTATCACCTGCTGAGCAATAGTTTTGCTCACCCCTATCTCCGTCTGATTTGCAGGTTTTAGTCCGCGTTTGAGGATTCTGTTTCTACTCTCTGCCTTGGCTTTTGAGCTCTGTATTTCAGTTTGTTTGGCCATGGTGCCCAGTTGTAATTAGTTTGTACATGTATTTCCGTTTGGCTTCCGCCTGTGTATAGTAAAGACATGTTGTAATGGTTTATCTGGTAATATATGAGTTTCGGTTCTGTTTTGGGAGTTCGCTAGTGTAGCCTTGCGTTGTCTTAGGTAATAAGCGCGCGGCGTGTAACGGTCTCTCAACCAGGGTGGTTTTGGGGTCGTTACACGGTCCGTGACAGAAACCATCTACGCTGCAAAATTTCACTGGACCTCCCCACAGGGGCGGTCCGTAGGGGCGTGCACAACATAACCTTTTTTTCAAGGTGTTTTTCTTCTCATTTTGAACTCCAAATTCACCCAATCTTTTCCTAATCATTCCCTAACCTTCCACAAGTTTTCTACATGTCTAAACACTTTAAAACACTCCTTAACTCATCTACTAACTCATTACTCTTTTCTATATCAATTCACACACTTTGTTTTCTACATTTTCATTTCAGCACTTACACTATTTTTCTAAGTTTTATTTGCTACAAATTTTAACTCTCACTTCCTCCATCTATTGCTCCCTCTTATAATGTCATTTCCAAGGCTTGTAATACATTATAAATCTCTCCTAAACTACCCACTAAACAGCTCACATTAAAATCTATTACAGGGCATACTTTTACCTACTTTTCTAGTTTTTAAGTGTTCTAGTTCTAGGTAAATTTTGACATAACCTCCCCTAAAATCTCTACATTCTCACCACATCATTTACTCACATTTTGTTACCCACCCCATTCACCTGTTTTCAATAACATTAATATACAAAACTCTCACACATAAATACTTAGCATTAAACACTCAATAAATTCCTGCACCACAACATCCCATTCCCAACTATGTTTTGACAAGTTTTTAAATGTCTTTTAAGCTTCAAAACAGTTTTGTTCTTCTTCCACATTACACTATTACTCATTACCATATTACAATACACATTTACACTACTAAAAATCTGTTACATAACCATTACAAAACTACACAAGGATGAGCATAATTTACCTTGTTCTTCTTCTAGTTTTTCTTTTCTTTTTCTTCTTCTTGCTTCTTTCTTTCTTTCTCCTTTCTTTCTCTTTCCTTCCCACCGGTTTGTAAATCAATTCTCTAACACTACAACCCTTAATATACACATTTCAATACAACAACTAAAAACTAACCCTTAGATTACATTAACGCTTTGAGGTAAATTTCTAGGGTTTAGGAATATATTACCTTGCAAGGGAGTAGATGAAGCTTGGAGTAGCTCAAGAACAATATTTCTACTCCTTCAAAGATGCCAAAATCGCTGGGCACAAAAGGAACAAGGAGTTCAAAACTTGAAATCTTTATTTTGCAAATGAGAGCAAGAAAAGAAAGTGTTTTTGGATTTCTTTTTACCTAAACCAAAGAGAGAAGAAGGGTCTTCTAATGGTGGTCTTGAAGCTCCAAAGCAAGAATACCCATGGAGATGAAAGTGTTCGTTTTCGAATTTTGAAAAGAGGGAAATGTTCCCCTTGATGAGAGGAAGACAATGGTGTAGTTTTTGTAATTTTTGGAGAAAGTTTGGACACTTAACCAGGAGAGAAGTGGGTGTTTTTGTGAGTTCTCCATTTTCTCCATTGTAGTCGCTTGGGAAGAAGAAAGAATTGAGAGAGTGAAGGAGTGGGGGTATGTACGTGCGTGAGTGAGGAAAGTGAGGGTAGGAGAGAGAGTAAAAGTGAGAGTAGTAAAGTAAGATATGTTACTTTTTGCTTTTTAATTATATTTGTCTTTTGCAAATGAAAGGAGAATAAAGAGTGTGTGTGAGAGAGAGCATGAATCGGCTGACACACACAGCACACATGGGTTTTAAAATTCTATTTACAATATTGGACACACTAGTTTGGGTTATTTATGCTTTTACCCCACAACTTCCCGTTTTTGACAGTTTTTACTATTTTCTCGGTTTATTGATTTTTTATTGGTTCTAGACCTTCACTAATATTTATTAATGACTATTTGGTTGACCAAAACTGTTACGAGTCTATTTGACCCGCTTAAAGTCACGTTTCCCGGTTTCCTCAAAAAACGCGCTTTAAGGTTCGTTTGTGTTTTTAATTAATTTTTTAAGGATCCGTTTTCTTCGGGATTTGTTCCCTCATGATTATTTAGACTTAATTAAGCTTCTAAAATATTTATTAACCTAATTAATCACTATTTCTAATTACGGGGTATTTCAATCTACCCCCTTAAGAAACTTTGCCTTCAAAGTTACTCAAGGTTAATAGTTTAATAACTCTACTCATTAGGCAAACCAATTGCCATAATGTGTCTTACACCTATGAGGTGTTTACTTCCTTCCACATTGCAAGCATACACACTTCAAGCATCATACACAATTCACATGCACAATCCATCATTTTCAATTCATACCATTCCACAATACACCATTGTAATTCACAATACACATTACAACGAATACACACATTGTACATACACACCAATACATTACACATTACACATACACACCAAATACACTCCGCACTACATGTGCCATCCAAAACATACTACAGTACCTACACACTATGCAATGCTAACCCGAAGCAATGCAAAAGCAAAAAGGCTCTACCCCCCTTAAAAGGGGTACGCCCCGTACCCGTATCTACTAAATACTAGTCTATCTAGTCTATAAATAACTGTGGGTACTTCGCCTTCATGGCATCTTCCAACTCCCATGTCGCTTCTTCGACATCATGGTTTGACCATAACCTTCACCATTCGTATAGACTTATGGTGAGTGTCTCTGGTCTTCCTATCCAGGATTCTCACAGGGGTCTCGACATATCTCATGGTCGGCTCAATAGATAGCTCTCGGGCTCTAGGACATGAGAAGGATCAGCGATGTACTTCTTGAGTTGTGACACATGAAATACATCATGGACACGCCCCAAGTCCTCAAGTAATGCTAACCTGTAGGCTACAACTCCAACTCTTTCGGTGATAGCATACGGCTAGGGGTGGCAAAACGGGTTCGCGGGTCATGTTAGGCTAAACCCAACCCGACCCGTTTATTAAACGGATTGACCCGACCCAACCCGTTTAATTAATCATGTCAAAATATGAAACCTAAACCCGACCCATTTATTAAACGGGTTGACCGGGTTATCAAACGGGTTGACCCGTCTGACCCAATTAACTAATTATGTCCAAATTTAAAACTCAAATCCGCATATATTAACTCAACCTAACATGTTTAGTCATATAAAAGAAAATAATTTGATTAATTAATATTAGATTTGTCATTCTATGATATTATTAACTTTAATTTAGTTAAATACTTAATTTTAATATTTATATATCTTTTATATTAAAACTTGATAATAAAAAAATGAATAATCTATAATTTATAATATATATATGTATTTAATATAAATTACTTAAACGGGTTAGCGGGTTACATACCTTAAACCCAAACCCGACACGGTTATTAAACGAGTCGTGTTCGGGTTGAACCGTTTATTTAATCGTGTCAAATTTTTAAAACCCAAACCCGCTAACTTTGTGTCGGGTTCGTGTTAGTCAAACGGGTCGTGTTGAAATTGCCACCCCTACATACGGCCCTACAAACTTTAGGCTCAGCTTGCCCTTCTGACCAAAACGGAAGACACCCTTCATCAGTGAAATGCGCAAGAACACTTGGTCGCCACGGCGAACTCAAGGTCGTGTAATCGCACATCCGCATAGGATTTCTGTCTATCTTGGGCTGCCTTCATATTGGCTCGAATCTGCTGAACTTCAGCTTGCACTTGCTCAAGGTACTCCGGTCCTATGATGACCGCTTCACTTGACTCATCCCAACACAAGGGTGTACGGCAAGGTCTACCGTATAGGGCTTGGAAAGGCGACATCTTAATCGAAGCATGATAGCTATTATTGTAAGAAAACTCGATAAGATGAAGCTTGTCTAACCAACTCCCCTGAAAGTCTAAGGCACATGCCCTAAGCATGTCGTCCAGTGTCTGGATGGTCCTTTCTGTCTGACCGTCGGTCTGAGGATGGAAGGCGGTACTCAACTTCAATTCTGTACCCAGCGCTTCCCGTGTGACTCTCCAGTATCTCGAAAGAAATTTGGTGTCGCGGTCAAATACTATGGTCTTCGGGACTCCGTGATGTCTGATAATCTCCTTGTCGAATAGCTCTGCGAGCTTCACTACCTTCCAGGTGTCCTTCATCGGTATGAATCTGGTGACCTTGGTGAGGCGATCGACTACAACCCAGATCATGTTGAGTCCTCCCCTAGCAAGTGGGAGTCCTACAACAAAATTCATGGAGATATCGTGAAACTTCCACTCCGGAACTGGCATCGATTGTACCATTCCGCCCGGTCTATGATGTTCAAATTTTACTTTCTGGCATGTTAGCATCTCAATACATACTCTGTCACATCTGATTTCATTCCAGACCACCAGAAGTACCTCTTCATGTCTTTGTACATCTTGGAGGCTCCTGGATGGACTGACAATGTAGAACTGTGTGACTCTCGCAGGATGTGATCCTTTAGCTCAGCATTGCTTCGGGAACGCATAACCTGCCATTTAGTCGAATCATACCATCTTCATGCAACTTAAAATCATATTTCTTCTTCAAATGTACCATCTGTGATCTTCTGTCTGATTCGGTCATACAAGGGTCGCTCAACTAAGCATCTCGCACCTCGTCAACCAAGCTAGAAGAAGCGAGTAGCGAATGGAGCAAGTGTGCTCGACGACTCAGGGCGTCGGCTACCATATTTGCCTTCCCTTCCTTATACTGCAGGTCGATGTCATGGTCTGAAAGAAACTCCATCCATCTTCTCTGTCTCAAGTACAATTCTTTCTGCGTGAATACATACTGTAAGCTCTTGTGGTCGGAGTAGATGGTGATGCTTACCCCATAGAGATAATGTCATCATATCTTCAAGGCGAAGACAATAGCTCCTAACTCTATGTCGTGTGTCAGGTAATTCTCCTCATGCTTTTTCAGCTGGCGGGAGGCATAAGCTACAACCTTGCCATGCTACATGAGTACGCATCCCATTCCCTTGCCTGATGCATCACAATACACCTCAAATCCCTCTGTGCCCTCTGGAAGAGTAAGGATGGGCGCTGAGGTCAATGAGTCCTTTAGGCTTTGAAATGATAACTCGCACTCGTCTGTCCATACAAACGGTGCATCTTTCTTCATCAGTGTAGTCATGGGCTTAGCGACTTTCGAGAAGTCCTTTACAAATCTCCGGTAGTAACCGGCTAGACCAAGAAAGCTCCTAATGTCGGTAACAGTCTTGGGTCTAGGCCATGATCGTACAGCTTCTATCTTAGAAGGGTCAACTGAGATACCTGCGCTCGAGATGACATGACCGAGGAATGATACCTGATCTAGCCAGAATTCGCACTTGGAGAACTTCGCATACAGCTGGTTCTCGCGCAGTGTCTCAAGCACTTTCCTCAAATGAAATTCATGCTCCTCTGCTGATTTTGAGTATACAAGGATGTCATCAATAAATACAACAACCGAAGTGTCCAACTGCTCACTGAATAGTCGATTCATGAGGTCCATGAATTTTGCTGGTGCGTTTGACAAACCGAATGGCATGACGGTGAATTCATAGTGGCCATATCTGGTGTGGAATGCCGTTTTCTCTATGTCTTGCTCTCTGATAGCAATCTGATGATACCCAGAACGAAGGTCGATCTTGGAGAAGACTGAGGCTCCTTTCAGCTGGTCAAATAGGTCATCGATGCGTGGCAATGGGTATTTATTTTTACTGTGACCGCATTCAGCTCGCGGTAGTCAATACAAAGTCGGAGGCTACCGTCCTTCTTCTTCACAAGAAGGACCGGTGCTCCCCAGGGTGATACACTCGGGCGTATAAACCCTTTATCAAGTAGGTCTCGCAACTACTCCTTGAGCTCTGTCATTTCAGCAGGTGCCATGCGGTACGGTGCCCTAGCAATGGGACCGGTACCTGGCAAGAGGTCAATCTCAAACTCTACCGCTCTCTGAGGTGGCATGCCGGGTAGCTCCTTAGGGAATACATCAGGGAAGTCAGATACTATCGGTACATCATCACTGAACTCTGGATCTCGCTCCAGTCTTGTACATAACACAAATATACTTCATGGCCCTTTCTGAGCTCCCGGTACATAGCCATGGCGGAGATGACTGTGGTCGAAGGCTCTCTCGGTCTCTGGCGGTAAGATACAGTAACCCCAGAAGGACTCTTGAGCAGCAATCGATGCTCGGCGCAGAGGATTCTACCCTTGTGCCGCTCCAACCAATTCATTTCGATTATCAAGTCGAATCCCAACCATTGAACTCGATGAAAGAGATGGGAAACGCTTCGCCTTTGATTTGGATTGTGGCTGATTTATAATATTTGGTGCACTGTACTCGCTCCTTCGATGGGAGAGTAACCAAGAAATTCGGTAGCTCATCCGCATCTAGCTTCAACCTCTTCACAAAAGATGGTGATACGAAGGTGTGAGAGGCGCCGGAGTCGAATAACACTGTGGCATCAATGTCGTTCACTAGGAAGGTTCCCGTTAAGATGGTGCCGCTTTTGCCGGCTTGTGCTTCGATGAGGATACTCAGGTTACCTTCGGTACCGAGTCCACAACCTATTGAATTCACAAGTGGTTAAGTAATGATGGTGGACACAAGTGGAATTAAATCAACACTGCTCTTTATTGATAAACCAACCATCATACATACTGTGTCTCTAATACACGTTACTACACATTACATTGATACTACAAATTTAATACTTCCTAAAGGTAAGGTTCAGGCGTCCTGGTTTCAGGTGTGTGGCATTGATTATTGCCGGTGGTGCCGTATTCAACTTGATCTTGTTGATCCCGTGATACAGCATCCTAGAGTTTCCACCCATGATTAGGACATCTCCTGATCTCAATACCAATTTCTGTGCGAGGTCCACATGCTTCTGCTCGCTATACATAAATACAGTGTCATCACCAATGGACCAAGACACTACGGGCACTCCTTGTTCAAGAGATTCCGATGTCTTGTCCTTGTCTTGGTGTAACCCAAGTCGTCCTTCTTTCTCATAGAAGTTAACAATACAAGGTCCGCTTCAAGTGCGGGGATCGGATCATACTCGTATTGCTGTGCAAGTTCTACTGCTTGTGTGACAAGTGTCTGAAATTCTGGAGGTATTGTCGGTGGTCGTCGTCCGTCCGTCTTGTGTTCGTGTCTCTTGGTATGTCTTGGTATAAGGATTCCAATCCTTTCCTAAGCACATCATCTTCAGCTTCATCTTCGCTCCACCGGGGAATTCGGGTGTATAAAATCCTCCTTGACCCGCTCCTAGTTCGTTGCATCGTCGGATGATTGAGATTTGTGCTTCAGGTGTCAGGTATCCCTTTAATAAATCATACCTTGTCGGATGACCTGACACTGCTCGTTGATGGAGTAGTGATTGGTGATGTCGGTCTCTTCTTGATTTGATTTCGAAGGTATAGGATGGCAGATAATAAAGCTTCATATGGTTATAAATTCATCTACGGTGAGTACTAGTTTCAACTACTTCATCTCATGCTCACTACATACTTCAATTCATTTATCATGCATTCACTCAACAATTACTCCAATACTTAGACATGCTTCTTCAAGGATTCAAGGTTTAGATTAATTACCTGGGCCGGACTTAGAACCGGACCCGTCACGGTCAATGACATGCAAGACAGGCTGCCTCTAAGGTGCACCTCTCTGAGGACCCCGGGATCCCTGTCCCTGTGGTGCTTGCTGGGCCGGTGCATCGCCAGATGCAACCTCCTTACCTTCCCTCTACTTGTAGCTTTGGAAGTTCCCTTTTGGCTTGGCATTCTCCGGGCACATATTTGCTCTATGTCCCGGTTTTCTGGCAGTTGTAGCACTTGATTTCTCTCCCATAGCAGTCCTTGTCGGGATGGTCTTGGTTGCACTTCATGCACACGTAGGTGTGGCCATCTGAGAAGTTCTTGGTGAAACCGGAGCCAGAACCTAAGGTTTAGAGAGTTAGCACATTGGTGCGGATTACAAGGTATGATACTTATATAGATACGAATTAGGAATAGAAGTTTACCCTTAGGTGGGTGTGATCTCAGCGGCTTTGCAGCCACCGGCGCAGAAGAACCTAGCTAAAGAATCTCAACCGGGTTGCCCTTTTCAGTATGGGCACTACTCTCACTTGGGAATTTCTTTTGGGATTGCTGAAAGAAATTTCCCTTCTTCTTTTTCCAGCTCTTTCCCTGGTTCTGCTCCTCAGCACTGGTGTTTTTGTTTGTTGGCCTTGCGCTTAAGCGCGGTTTCTTCATCCCTCATTGGCAAGTGATCTCAACGCGAGATGCCGCGTGATAGCACTCCTGAAGTTTCAGGTATTAGCCGGGATTCTTAGTTAAAAGATAAGGTAAAGGTAAAGATTTAAGGATTGAAATGGTACTAAGGGTTCAACACCGATATTACCTAAGGGAGGTAAATCTAGTGTAGCCCATGTCGTACCGAAGGCGATGGCTCAGACCGCCATAGAAGCGATCCGCGACCAACACCTAGCCGGTGTACCCAAGGTCGGGTAGAAGACGAAGGATAGAGGTGAAAGTACGGTAGTACTCATCCACAGATATCTTGTCTGTCATTTTCAAGGCATCCAGCTCTAGCCTTTTCTTGGTTTTTACATGCTCCGGATAGTATTTGGATCGGAGGATAGCGGAGAAGGACTCCCAATCGAAGGTGGGGTCGTCGACATACTCATGTTTTACAAGCTTCCACCAATACATAGCAGCATCTTTGAGGTAGTATGCTGCTATTCTCACTCGAACTCCAGCAGGACATTTGAGGGTCTCAAATGCGGTCTCCATTTCGGAGATGTAGGCTTCAAGTTTAGCAGGGTCGCTCTCGCCTCTAAAGCACGGAGGTCGAAGATCTGCGATAGCTTTTACCCAGTTTACTTCTCTGGGTGGAGGGGTAGGGATTGGCCCCGCTTGAGTCTGTTGGTTTTGTTGGGGTTGTTGCATAGCTGTGATTACTTGAGGTAGCATCTACGCTAGCGTGGCGGCGACGATCTCAGCTATCGTCTGCGCGCCCGGTCCGTCATTGGCCCCTCCTCTAGGGCGACCTGGACCTCTTCCTGACATCTGAATATTTAACATTCGCATTAGGCCTTGTAACAAGTGACATGAGAACAGGTGATAAGTGACCAATGATCTCGAATTTAAGCAAAGCTATCGTTCATAAGAACGTCAAGGGTATCCGTTGTTAGCAACGGTATTTCCTAGTTAGGTTTCTAAGTTAAGTCCGTCTTAAGACGGTTGAAATCCTAACTCGGTAATCCCTATGCTCGGTAACTGAGGACATCAGAGCGTAACTACGCTCTCATACCACTTTTTGAAACACCTCTACCGCTAATCCTGTACTTACCGTCCAATCATCCCAATAATCAAAGTTTCTCGCAGCGAAAATACTACTACTACGGTGGGTGATACAACGCCGGTAACCGCCCATACAGCTAGCAAGGCTTACGCTACAATACAGTGACGGTCTGATGCCTAAGTATACCGAGCTACTAAAACATTGCTTACTGAATACAAAATACTATTCGCTTACATTAATGGATTACCGAGTATCAAGCATAGTTAATTACATTCCCTTTTCCAAGTCTACCAAAAATAATGAGTTTACAAAAGCTACTCATCTATACCCAATCCCAATAGTTTCATTATCCAAAAAGGTGTACCCCATGGTACACCGGCTAATCAAAAGGCTCCTAGCCGTGTACAACTTAGTACGCCATTCAAGTCTATTAATTACATCAAAAGAAATCATCATGTTCACAACCAAGTCTTCACCCTTCTCGTGCACCTGAAAATATTAAAAACGGTGCCCCAAGGGGCTCAGCAAAAGCTGCGCATAAACTCCGCATATACCAAGTGCTAACAAGGGCACACCGACTATTTAAGGTCGAATAAACATGCGGTTCATTAATTTCATACATACATGATTTACATACATCATACAATCATGCTCAATACAATACATAATCCAAGGCAACAATACAATAGCGTACACAATCCTTACCTTCACAAGGGTTAGCCAAATTACGCATCCGGGTAATCGGTATGACCTCCGCCGGGGACTACACCATGTTAATCGTTACTTACTCTTACTTACTTACTTTTTTACTCATTACACATTACTTACTCTTACTTACACTTACTTTTCCATACTTATTACTCATTCTTACTTACTTACTTTTACTCATGTTAAGTCGGTATGACCTCCGGCCCGGGGACTACACCATCCCACCACCGGGATTTACTTGACTCACCAATCCGGGATGCTACCCATTTAAGGGGTTTGGGCCGCGGACCAGTTTAAGAGTCAGGACTTGGATCCAACCTCTTGTGTCTCCGCATCCTCACGCGTGGCCGAAACTATATCGGACTTCTACTCATTCCATTTAATTACCAATTTATTAAGTTAGATTGGTTAGCTTGTTAGGAATCAGTTAGAAGTCCAATCACATATCATTCGGTCACAGTACAATACATCATATATACACACTTATATTCATCCATACATTTCATGAATTATACAAACTATGGTTTAAAGACAATATTCGACAAGATACAACACACTACATATTCACAAGTAAGCATAATACTCCGATTCGTGCATTTATCTTATTTGGTGATCAATTAGCACATAACACACAAATCAGAGTAACCAAGGTAGCATACGGGGCATGAGGAATTCATACCGTTCACCGTTGTACTTGTATCCAACTTTCCTCCGGTGTTCACAATCCAAGTCCTATAACATACATGTGATCGAGTGGTTAATTCTCTATGGGTAACCCAACATGTTTCATCCTTTATGTTTTCCCAATGTACCATTACTAGTTCCTTAGATTTCATACTTAATCCAAAAATCATGCATTTCACATCATTTCCTAAGCTCATTTTCCTAGGTTCTTATGTGCATTTATTTTCTCCTTACCATCATTATTCTCCCTATGATTCACTACTTAAGCCCATAATATTTTTAATTTTTTTTTGGCCGGACCTCCCCTGTGGGGCGGTCCCTAGGGGCGGTCTGTGACAGAAACCATCTACGCTGCAAAATTTCACTGGACCTCCCCACAGGGGCGGTCCGTAGGGGCGGTCCACAACAACCTATTTTTTCAAGGTGTTTTTCTTCTCATTTTGAACTCCAAATTCACCCCAATCCTTTCCTAATCATTCCCTAACCTTCCCACAAGTTTTCTACATGTCTAAACACCTTAAAACACTCCTTAACTCATCTACTAACTCATTACTCTTTTCTATATCAATTCACACACTTGTTTTCTCTACATTTTCATTTCAGCACTTACACTATTTTCTAAGTTGTATTTGCTACATATTTTAACTCTCACTTCCTCCATCTATTGCTCCCTCTTATAATGTCATTTCCAAGGCTTGTAATACATTAGAAATCTCTCCTAAACTACCCACTAAACAGCTCACATTAAAATCTATTACAAGGGCATACTTTTACCTACTTTTCTAGTTTTTAAGTGTTCTAGTTCTAGGTAAATTTTTACATAACCTCCCCTAAAATCTCTACATTCTCACCACATCATTTACTCACATTTTGTTACCCCATTCACCTGTTTTCAATAACATTAATATACAATGCTCTCACACATAAATACTTAGCATTAAACACTCAATAAATTCCTGCACACAACATCCCATTCCCAACTATGTTTTGACAAGTTTTTAAATGTCTTTTAAGCTTCAAAACAGTTTTGTTCTCTTCTTCCACATTACACTATTACTCATTACCATATTACAATACACATTTACACTACTAAAAATCTGTTACATAACCATTACAAAACTACACAAGGATGAGCATAATTTACCTTGTTCTTCTTCTAGTTTTTCTTTTCTTCTTCTTGCTTCTTTCTTTCTCCTTTTCTTTCTCTTTCCTTCCCACCGGTTTTGTAAATCAATTCTCTAACACTACAACCCATTGATATACACATTTCAATACAACAAGTAAAAACTAACCCTTAGATTACATTAACGCTTTAAGGTAAATTTCTAGGGTTAGGAATATATTACCTTGCAAGGGAGTAGATGAAGCTTAGAGTAGCTCAAGAACAATATTTCTACTCCTTCAAAGATGCCAAAATCGGCTGGGCACAAAAGGAACAAGGAGTTCAAAACTTGAAATCTTTATTTTGCAAATGAGAGCAAGAAAAGAAAGTGTTTTTGGATTTCTTTTACCTTAAACCAAAGAGAAGAAGAAGGGCCTTCTAATGGTGGTCTTGAAGCTCCAAAGCAAGAATACCCATGGAGATGAAAGTGTTCGTTTTTGAATTTTGAAAAGAGGGAAATGTTCCCCTTGATGAGAGGAAGACAACGGTGTTTTTTTGTAATTTTTGGAGAAAGTTTGGACACTTAACAAGAGGAGAGAAGTGAGTGTTTTTGTGAGTTCTCCATTTTCTCCATTGTTGTCTCTTGGGAAAAGAAAGAATTGAGAGAGTGAAGGAGTGGGGGTATGTACGTGAGTGAGGGAAGTGAGGGTAGGAGAGAGAGTAAAAGTCAGAGTAGTATAAGATATGTTACTTTTTGCTTTTTAATTATATTTGTCTTTTGCAAATGAAAGGAGAATAAAGAGTGTGTGTGAGAGAGAGCATGAATCGGCTGACACACACAGCCCACATGGGTTTTAAAATTCTATTTACAATATTGGACACACTAGTTTGGGTTATTTATGCTTTTACCCCACAACTTCCCGTTTTTGACAGTTTTTACTATTTTCTTTTTTTTGATTTATTGGTTCTAGACCTTCACTATATTTATTAATGACTATTTGGTTGACCAAAACTGTTACGAGTCTATTTGACCCGCTTAAAGTCACGTTTCCCGGTTTCCTCGAAAAACGCGCTTTAAGGTTCGTTTGTGTTTTTAATCCGTTTTAAGGATCCGTTTTCTTCGGGATTTGTTCCCTCATGATTATTTAGACTTAATTAAGCTTCTAAAATATTTATTAGCCTAATTAATCACTATTTCTAATTACGGGTATTTCACCCTCGACCTCCACCGCAATTTTCTAGTTTACCAATTGAAGAGTCGAAGTTTCTATCTGGACACGAATTTCAGCATTCTCCACAAATTGGTTTTCTTCTTCGATCTTAATGACATCACCCACTGTTCGGGCAATCTTTCGCACGTTAACCTTATTCCATGCGTGGAGAGGGATTCCACGTATGACAACCCACGTCCTTCGCTTCTCCACTTGGTCATCCCAAGCCCAAGGACGCACATCCATCCCTCCAGGTTCCTTCCCTACTGAATGAGCCTGGCGAACAACTTCCTTAGCTTCATGAATAGAGTTGAAGAGCATGAGGAATTTCCTCCTTGAGAAAGCTAGCATCCCTGTACAATTCGGCCACCGGCTATGAAGGAGATCCATAGCTTCTTTGGGTTCATATCCTCTTGAAGCGTGGTAACCACACATTAGGATAAGCATGCCTTCATCCCTTCGCCGTCCTTAACCTTTAAAGAAAGTCTGGATTTGACATTGCTATGCTCCTTCTGGACCCAAAAAATTCGAATTCATGGGCTGTGACGAACCGCTAATGGGACCGTCTCTCCTCACTCTAACTTTGTGACCTTGAAATTCCATTCTCGCCCCAAGGCTACTCCCATTAATAATCCATCCTTTGATGCCTTCAATAACTCTTTTAGCATCCTTGACGTTATTAACATCGACAAAAGCACAAGATTCTGATTCCACGTTCTCCGTTTCTACACAATGTAGAGCCTACTCCTTTGAGCAAATCTTTTCACAATTCTACCCAGTTGATACTCCGACACTCCTTTGTGAACATTATTAATGAAAATAGTGGTAGTAATTTGGCATTGGACAAAAATATAACACCTTAGCATCATTCATGCAAAGTTTTATATCAATTTTGGACAACATTTAAGTCTCGTCTAAGTTGATCTATAACACCCCCATTCGCAAGGACACAACACTCACCGGACAGTCGCAGCGGAAGACTTCCCGATTAACTCTCAAATGGGTGCTACAACGCCACCCCACTCCTAGTGGGTGCTAAGGCTAAACTTCCCACTCTTAAACATACTACATATCCTTAACTTCATAGATAAAACATTACATTATCCTTACATAGTCTGGATTAAACATAGAGTCATAACAACGAAACATAAAGCAACATTAACTTACAACACTGTTTAACTTCCAACTTAGCTAACATAAACAACAACTACTCCCAACTGAGACAAACCAAAGTCCAACCTAGTGACTTAGTGGAGTTACAAGTTACACACTGGCTCTTTTAAGTCCCTTAAACCTTCTACGCACTTCTTCTACCGGTAACACCCTCATCCTAGCTGTGGTACGCAGTTTATAGTAACTTAGAGCAGGAAAGAGGGGCTTCCTGACAACCAGAACACGTACGCCCATCCTTAGAGAAAAGCTATTCACTAAGTAAACATAAATGAAGTGGCAATGGGTCAGCTCCACTTCTGGGTAAGGTGCCAGCCATGCGTACATCTCACTCTGCAACCATAAATCCAAACACAAACAAGGAAGGGGTTGCAGTTGCAAATCAGCAAATTGAGTAACTCCCACTACAACTTGTAAAATCATTTTGTCTTTGCAAAACTCCAATAATACATACTCATAACAGTAATGATAACAATTTCTCATAATCATATAGCAATGGCAGTCCCTTGTCGCAAGCAAAATAATATCAGCACAACAATTCGGTATTTCATCACCTGCACTTTTCTTTAGACCAAGCATATAGCTAACCAACCAGAACATGAATATACACCATACACCACAAAAATCAATTGTTAGTCAGTAGATAACAACAGTAGGTATTCAATTCCACCACATAATAAATACTTTCGAACAACCTCACACAACCACTGGACCTCGGGCAAGCCCTTGGAACAAATAATCATAACCACTGGACCTCGGGAGAAAAACCTCTTGGAACAAATCTCACCTCACTCTATGTCCTTAAGTGTGCACACCCTCTAAAGGTCATCAGCCCCTAGAGTAGATCATAGTAGCTTAGCTCCAATACATTGGTAGGAGCGGTAAAATAATTCCCAATACATTAGTAGGGCATTACAAAACTCCAATACATTGGTAGGAGTAATCCATGGATAAACATTGCCAACATTGACCAACACATTCCTCATGTCCAGAACCATATTGCACAATTTAATACACCAAGCAAAGTCAGATAAGCAGCCACAACAATTAGTGGGCAGAAGCAACTCAAAACAGCAATTATACTCACACACATTAACCGTTTTGTGTTTTATGTATGCTTAGCATCATTCTCATTTCACCAATTTAATTTCACCAAGGGGTCATCCCACATTATATAATCAGTATGAACAACAATATTCACCACACATAATTATAGTCACACACAAAAACAGAAAAAACCAACCATACCGAAATTAACACAATAACAGTGATCAAAATCCCTTAGTAACACTTATTGTGCGCCTATGTGTGTCTAAGTGTTATTACAACTTTTGTTTGAACCCAATGGTCATATAACATCATATGGTCAGTATAAGACCCCATGTTCATTAAACACCAGAAACCAAATCAGCAAGAACTTTTATGCCAAAACCGATAAGTTTATGGTAGATTTTCTCTAGTTAACTCACCTAGTTAACTAGCCATAATTCATCAAACCTATAGTCACTAAGCATGTGTCAAAACCTCATATTTAACCTATCCATCTCATTACCTAAGGTTCTGTCCATCTTAGGAAAATCATTATCTCATTAAACTTCCACCACAACGGTTACTAAACACACCTTATCTCCAAATGTACATTTATATGTACCACTAACTTTGTCTTGTTATTTGTCTAGGAAACCTATCCCATTTGACACCCATTTCGACCTGGACTTATAATCAACAAAATGACATCATTTCCTCATCAATTCAAGCTGTAAAACATCACATAGTACTTAGTATACAGAAGCAACAAAACCGATTGCACATGCAATCCTTAAGCACTTTCTATGTCACTTTTTCCTTTGTTCTTTCCTACTTAACTTACCACCTGCATGAGCCACGAAATTCATAAGCAATGTAGAGGGTTTTAACCTCTACTAATCAACCATAACACATCTCAAAAATTACAGAACATCACACTCAACCAGAACCAACAGAAAAAACGAAAACAACAAAAGAATTTTTCAGTTTTTGAACATTGTTGTACATGAAAGTTACCTGAGCTCCTCTAGCCATACTAGTTAGTTTTTGTTGAGATTCCTACAGATATAGACCTCTCTTCTCTCTTATCCTTCTCCTAATACTTCAGCAATGGACTCTAACTCCCCTTCCTAAGCTGGCGCATGCACACCAAACAGCAACAGCAGCAGAAAATTCCAGCAGCAGCAGCTCTTCACGGTTTGCTCTATTTCTCTCTTGTTATAAGACTTTTTCTTGGTTTCTCTTTTGATCTAACCTCTAGACACACAGGGGAAGGGATTGGGTGAAAGAAACAGGCTTTGGTAATGGATGAAAAACGAATTATAGGACCAGAAATGGAGGGATACAGCAGCAGAATTTTCTGGTTCAGCACTCTTTTCTTTCCTCTCCCTTCTCCACGTTTTCCTTCTCTTTTCTTTCAGTTTTCTCTCAACTTCTGACTTCTAACACAGCTAAGGATGTTAGGGAAGTGAGGGGCAATGTAAGAAGTGGAAACAAGGGTATGGGGAGGGGTAAAACCGAGAGCATGCAAAAGAGAGGAATAAAATCTGCACTTGGCATGACATTTCAGCAACATGTGCTCTCACTTGGATCTACTCTCCATGTTAATTCTTTGCTGTATTCTTTTAATTGGTATTTGTGGAATGTTTATGAGAGTTTGGGAAGGATGATAAGACAAGGATCTAGGCATGAGTGAAGCCCCATCCAGCCGATCCCAACATGCAAAACAAGAGGAATTGTTTTCCATTTCAGCAAGTTTGTTTAATGAAGTCTTAAGAGTCTTTGGCTGGAATATTGACACATAACCCTCATTGTAATTCAAGAAGACATTGTGTTGACACCTCAAAGTTTTGTCTCCAGCCATGGAACTTGTTTAATCAGACCATAGATGTCAATATTATTACTTAAATGGTAAGGAGACAAGAGTGTAGTAATGTTACATTATAATATAAGTGGCTGAATTACACTTGTTATTTAATGGCTGATATGGAAGTGTTATAGCATGTTAAAAAATCGGCTACATGCTGGAGGTATACTTGGGAATTATAAAAGTTAAGATTATATAAACAATATGATAGTTTATGTGACAAGAAGTAACATGTAACAATTGTTACATGTTTGAATATCATAAGTTTGGGCGGCAAGTATAGGCTGATTTGGAGCCTTGTTTGGCTTGATTTTGGGCCATGATAAAGCTCAATAAAGTGTATGGAATGTCTAGTTTGGTTGACAACATTGAGGTATAGGAATAGGAAGTGGCAACATGATAATAATAGCTAACCGAGTCCAAAGATAACCGAAAGAATGGACTGTTGTATAAGAATAAATTGGCTAGACCTTGCTGTCTATTTTATGGCCATGAATGGTCTAATGAAAATGATATACTTCATAGGATAATATCATTGGATCAACATCTAAAGATATTGGAATAAGGAGACGACACACTAACACTTATGATTCTCAGTAAGTAATTCCCAGTGAGCTACAACTATACAGTGATCTATCATATATTAATTCCTAGCAATTTAGGGTTTTCATTCTCCCCTCCTTAAACATGCTTCATCCTCAAAGCTATCTACCATAATGGTCCAGCAACATCACTCAAATATAGTTAAAACGATGTTAACTGTTGTTATTCAAGGATTCAAGCAATTCTCACACATAAAATAACGGTTCATATGGAACCATAGCTCCTCTAGAGATACAAATCCACAAATTTCCACATGACCACCCATATCATTGGTAATCAATACTCATAATGAGCTGTGCTTCCAATGCTTTCAATATATATCCACATACCCAAACATTCAAAACATATCGTATCAAGCGATTATGCACTAATGGCACATATTACTCAATAATAATACTCATCATAGTTTATCACATCAAGAATTTCAGTAATTATCACATAGAATCAAAGGATTTATCCCTAATTTTGCCCCAAGCTCTCCCCTCCTTAAAAGAAAGTTTCTCCTGAAACTTCTAACATATAACTACCTTGATCAAATAGGTGTGGGTGTTGTTGTTTCCCATCTTGCTCTCTAGCTCCCAAGTTGCTTCTTGAATTCCATGGTGATCCCATAATATCTTTACCATTTCCACCGATCTCCCTCTGGTTTCCCTTGACTTGTGATCCAATATTTTTGATCGGTTGCTCAACATAGGATAAATTTGTTCCAACTCCACCTCCTCTGGTTTGTAGTACATGGGTCTCATCCGGTATGTATCTTTTCAATTGCGAGACATGGAATACATTGTGTACTTGCTCCAAAAATCCACAGGTAACGCCAGCCTATAAGCTACTTTGCCTACTCTCCCAGCACTTCATAAGGTCCAATGTATTTCGGAGCTAATTTGCCTCTCTTACCAAACGTATTACACTTCTTGTTGGTGATACCTTTAGGAACACCTTATCTCCTTCCTGAAATTCTACCGGTCTCCTATGCAAGTCTGCATATGATTTTTGCCTATCTTGCGCAGCCTTCATCCTCTGCTGGACATTTTTGACTTGCTGACTCATTTCTTCAGTGAGTTGTGGTCCGACTAATATCGGTTCTCCCGGAGTCACTCCAACACAGTGGTGTCCTACACTTCCTTCCATATAATGCTTCATAGGGTGCTGCCTTAATGCTGGCATGATAACTATTGTTTGTAGGAGAATTCGATTAGTGCAGCTTATCTACCCACGATCCTTGGTAGTCCATTGGCGCAAGCTCTCATCATGTCCTCTAGAGTTTGGATTGTTCTCTCCGTTTGGCCGTCTGTTTGAGGATGATACGCCGTACTGAGATTCAATTTTGTACCCATTGCTCTTTGAAATTCTTGCCAAATCTTGAAGTGAATCTAGAGTCTCTGTCTGAAATTATCTCTGATGGAATCCCATGATATTGCACCACATTCCGAACGTAAAGCATCCACTAATTGCTCCATAGACCATCTCTTCTTCATCGTATGAACCTAGCGGTTTTAGTTAGCCTATCAACTACTACCCATATTTGATCCATTCCTCCCTTGGTAACTGGCAGCCCACTTATGAGTCCATGGATATAGAATCCCATTTCCAACTTGGTATGCCTAACGTCTGTAACATACCCGGTGTTTTCTTGTGCTCAATTTAACTTTCTGACATGTCAAACACTTAGCACGTGCTCTGCTACACTCCCTCTTCATGCCTGGCCACCAATATGCCCTCTTGATGTCTTTGTATAGCTTATCTCCTCCAGGGTGTATATAGTACCCAGAGTTTGAGCCCTCTCATCAACTTTGTCTTAAACACTTGCGCACTGGTTTGGCACACATACCATCTACCCTCTGAACCTAAACTTCCCATCTTCGAATCATAAGTCTGGTGCTTCTCCTTTTGTCAACTTTTTGTCTTCTTTTCCTTAACTGTCATCTTCACTGTTGATGCTCCAATAGTATTTCCTTGTGGAAATCCGAATACGCATTCATGTTGTATAGCTCCACCTCTCTATCTACCATACCTTGTTCAACCACCTCAATTTGCAACCTCTTAATATCATTCACCAACTCATCATGTAATATCCAGTTGGCTTCCTCCACATGGCTTCTTTTTCGGCTTAAGGCATCAGCCACAACGTTGGCCTTGCCCTCATGGTACATGATTTCCAAATCATAGTCTTTGATAAGTTCTAACCATCTCCTCTGTCTCATGTTCAATTCTTTTTGCGTGAAGATGTACTTCAAACTTTTGTGGTCGGTGTAGATCTTACAAGAAGTACCAAACAAGTAGTGTCTCCAAATCTTCAATGCGAAAATGATGGCAGCAAGCTCCAAATCATGAGTGGGGTACCTCGTCTCATATTCTTTCAACTGTCTGGAAGCATAGGCTATCACCTTGCCATGTTGCATTAAACACATCCCAACCCGTATTTTGATGCGTCACTGTAAACTTCAAACCCTTCTGTGCCACAAGGTAGTACAAGGATTGGTGCAGATGTCAATCTCCCTTCAGTTGTTGGAAAGCTTCCTCACATTTTTCCTCCCATCGAAACGGTACTATCTTCTTCATCAATTCGTAAGTGGACGTGCAACCTTTGCAAAATCTTTACAAATTTTCTGTAGTAGCCTGCTAATCCCAGAAAACTTCGGACTTCTCTAACATTGGTAGGTCTTGGCCATTCTCTAACTGCTTGGATCTTAGCTGGGTCTACTGAGATTCCGTCCTTAGTAACGATGTGACCAAGGAATGACACTTGCTCCAGCCAAAATTCACACTTTGACAACTTAGCATACAATTTCTTCTCCCTCAGGATCTGTAACACTTGCCTCAAATGCTCCTCATGCTCGGCTTTGCTCTTGGAGTACACCAAAATGTCGTCAATAAAGACCACCACAAACTTATCCAAAAACGTGCTGAAAACTTGATTCATCAACCCCATGAATACTGCTGGTGCATTGGTTAGCCCGAACGGCATGACCGTGAACTCGTAATGACCATACCTTGTACGAAAAGCTGTCTTCGGTATGTCCTTATCAGCCACCCTCAATTGGTGATATCCTGACCTCAAGTCGATTTTGGAGAAGACTTTCGCTCCTTGTAGTTGATCAAACAGGTCGTCGATTCTTGGTAGTGGGTATTTGTTTTTAATCGTGACATTGTTGAGCTCTCTGTAATCAATACAGAGGCGCATGCCTCCATCCTTCTTCCTGACAAATAGCACTGGAGCTCCCCATGGAGATACACTTGGTCGAATGTATCCTTGTCAAGTAGCTCTCCCAATTGTTCCTTCAGTTCTTGCATCTCACTCGGAGCCATCCTGTATGGATGCTTGGAGATTGGTGCTGTCCCCGGCACTAAGTCGATTGTGAACTCCACCTCCCGTCTGGTGGCATCCCTGGTATCTCCTCTGGGAATACGTCGGGAAAATCCTTCACCACTGGAAGATCCTCCATCTCTGAGTTCGCCTCTTGAACAGATGTAGCATACCCGCCTGCCTCCCGTACATAGCATAGGAATGCTTGGTTTCCTTTGATAATGTCTTTCCATAATTTCATGGCAGCTACCAATTTAACCTCACTTTTAACTCCCTCGCTTACGTGTGATACTCTTTTCCTTTCTTTCCTACCAAGCTCACCTTCTCTTCTCACAATCTATTCGCCCTTTGTTTCTACTCAACCAATCCATCCCTAGGATGACATCAAGATCTTTTAACCCGAATTCCACTACATCTACTTCAAACTCATTGTTCCCAATATTTATCTTTACTCCCTCAACCTTTTTATCACATCTAACTATCTTCCCGTTGGTGTAGAAACATTAAAGTCAATACTAGCATTTGGTACTATCCCAACCTTCCTCATAAATTCAGAGGATATAAAAGAACATGAAGCACCGGAATCGAATAACACTTTAGCTTAACGCCATTGACAGGAAAAGTACCTGTGATAACTTTTCCTTCTTCCTCCGCCTCGGTCTTGCTTATGACATTGATGTGGCCTCGGTTGCCATACCCTCCTCCTTGGGTTCCTCCTCGATTTCCTTGTTGTTGTTTCCCTTGGTTGCTCCCTTGGCCATTGAAGTTGTTTCTTGCGCCATTGTAACCATTCTTTTGGCCTCCAGCTTGGTTATTATAACCATTGTTGTTGTTCTGGGTGTTAGTTTGCCCCGCACCGTGATTTCCATTCCCACCTCCACCTTCCTTTTTCTTCCTGCACTCAAAGGCTCTATGGCCCAAGGTGCCACAGTTGTAGCATTTGACTAGCTTCCCTTCACAATCCACCCCTGGGTGGTTCCTTGAACACCTCTTACAGAAGAAATATCTGGCCCTCTTATTTGGGTCATTTGTGTTACTACTTTGCCCCTGGTAGTTTGGCTTGATCCAAGGCCTCTTGATCCCCTTCTGGTTCCCATCATATTTCGCTCCTTTCTCCCTGTTCTCACCTCCTTGGTTTGGTTCAAAACTTCTCTTAAGGCCTCCTTGTGCCTCCTTCCTCCTCTGTTGTACTCGGTACAAATTTGCAGACTTCTCATATGCTTCCTGCAGGGTAGCCACTGGTAGGATACTCAGAGCTTCCTGCAGCCCCAATTCAGTCCCCCGATAAATCTTGTACTTTGGCGGCCTCATCAGGTACTAGGTTTGCTGCAAACCTTGCCAATTCCACAAATCTTGAGTGGTAAGTCTTCACACCCCGACAATTGTTTCAGCTCAAGGAATTCATGATACTTTTGCATTCGGACATGCTCCGGGTAGAACCTCCTTCTCATTGCTTCTTTCAGCGCATTCCAACCCAGATTAGGTTGCTCACCCAACCTTTCCTTCTCAGAGCACCACCATAAGTCAGCTTCTCCACGAAAGTAGTAGACCGCCCCATTGACCTTCTTGTCTTCAGGACATTCCACAACATCAAAAATTTTGTCAAACTCCCTGATCCAATCTTCCAGGATCACAGGGTCTTCAATTCCAACAAACGTACTCGGCTTCATGGCAGCAATCTTCGGGCGAAGTCTTGGGGTACTCCAGCTCTTTCCTCTTGCCTTTCTAATATCCTACCCATGCTAAGGGCTAGGTTTCTAAGGGTTTCAAGCTGGCCTCTATCGACCTCCCCTGTTGGTCGATTAACATTCTACGCATAGACATATATTTATCAGTCATATATCATAAGTAGTCAAACAATCAAGCAGTCAATCAGGCATTCACACACAAACATTCACGCAACAAATTACCTATCTCTCCCCTAATTTATAAACTAGGGCTCTGATACCAACTTTTGTAACACCCCCATTCGCAAGGACACAACACTCACCGGACAGTCGCAGCGGAAGACTTCCCGATTAACTCTCAAATGGGTGCTACAACGCCACACCCACTCCCTAGTGGGTGCTAAGGCTAAACTTCCAACTCTTAAACATACTACATATCCTTAACTTCATAGATAAAACATTACATTATCCTTACATAGTCTGGATTAAACATAGAGTCATAACAACGAAACATAAAGCAACATTAACTTACAACACTTTAACTTCCAACTTAGCTAACATAAACAACAACTACTCCCAACTGAGACAAACCAAAGTCCAACCTAGTGACTTAGTGGAGTTACAAGTTACACACGGGCTCTTTTAAGTCCCTTAAACCTTCTACGCACTTCTTCTACCGGTAACACCCTCATCCTAGCTGTGGTACGCAGTTTATAGTAACTTAGAGCAGGAAAGAGGGGCTTCCTGACAACCAGAACACGTACGCCCATCCTTAGAGAAAAGCTATTCACTAAGTAAACATAAATGAAGTGGCAATGGGTCAGCTCCACTTCTGGGTAAGGTGCCAACCATGCGTACATCTCACTCTGCAACCATAAATCCAAACACAAACAAGGAAGGGGTTGCAGTTGCAAATCAGCAAATTGAGTAACTCCCACTACAACTTGTAAAATTCATTTTGTCTTTGCAAAACTCCAATAATAACATAACAGTAATGATAACAATTTCTCATAATCATATAGCAAGGGCAGTCCCTTGTCACAAGCAAAATAATATCAGCACAACAATTCGGTATTTCATCACCTGCACTTTTCTTTAGACCAAAGCATATAGCTAACCAACCAGAACATGAATATACACCATACACCACAAAATCAATTGTTAGTCAGTAGATAACACAGTAGGTATTCAATTCCACCACATAATAAATACTTTCGAACAACCTCACACAACCACTGGACCTCGGGCAAGCCCTTGGAACAAATAATCATAACCACTCGGGGACCTTGGACAATCTCTGACCTCGGGAGAAAACCCTTGGAACAAATCTCACCTCACTCTATGTCCTTAAGTGTGCACACCCTCTAAAGGTCATCAGCCCCTAGAGTAGATCATAGTAGCTTAGCTCCAATACATTGGTAGGAGCGGTAAAATAATTCCCAATACATTAGTAGGGCATTACAAAACTCCAATACATTGGTAGGAGTAATCCATGGATAAACATTGCCAACATTGACCAACACATTCCTCATGTCCAGAACCATATTGCACAATTTAATACACCAAGCAAAGTCAGTATAAGCAGCCACAACAATTAGTGGGCAGAAGCAACTCAAAACAGCAATTATACTCACCACATTAACCGTTTTGTATGTTTATGTATGCTTAAGCATTTTCACCAATTAATTTCACCAAGTGGTCATCCCACCATTATATAATCAGTATGAACACCAATATTCACCACACATAAATTATAGTCACACACCAAAAACAGAAAAAACCAACCATACCGAAATTAACACAATAACAGTGATCAAAATCCCTTAGTAACACTTATTGTGCGCCTATGTGTGTCTAAGTGTTATTACAACTTTTGTTTGAACCCAATGGTCATATAACATCTTATGGTCAGTATAAGACCCCATGTTCATTAAAACACCAGAAACCAAATCAACAAGAACTTTATAGCCAATACCGATAAGTTTATGGTAGATTTTCTCTAGTTAACTCACCTAGTTAACTAGCCATATTCATCAAATATAGTCACTAAACATGTGTCAAAACCTCATATTTAACCTATCCATCTCATTACCTAAGGTTCTGTCCATCTTAGAAAATCATTAACTCATTAAACTTCCACCACAACGGTTACTAAAACACACCTTATATCCAAATGTACATTTATATGTACCACTAACTTTGTCTTTATTTGTCTAGGAAACCTATCCCATTTGACACCATTTCGACCGGACTTATAACCAACAAAATACATCATTTCCTCATCAATTCAAGCTTAAACATCACATAATACTTAGTATACAGAAGCAACAAAAACCGATTGCACATGCAATCCTTAAAGCACTTTCTATGTCACTTTTCCTTTGTTCTTTCCTACTTAACTTACCACCTGCATGAGCCACGAAATTCATAAGCAATGTAGAGGGTTTTAACCTCTACTAATCAACCATAACACATCTCAAAAATTACAGAAACATCACACTCAACCAGAACCAAACAGAAACCGAAAACAACAAAAGAATTTTTCAGTTTTTGAACATTGTTGTACATGAAAGTTACCTGAGCTCCTCTAGCCATACTAGTTAGTTTTTTGTTGGAATTCCTACAGATAATAGACCCTCTTTCCTCCTCTTAATACTTCCAGCAAATGGACTCTAATCCCCTTCCTAGCTGGCGCATGCACACCAAACAGCAACAGCAGCAGAAAATTCCAGCAGCAGCAGCTCTTCACGGTTTGCTCTATTTCTCTCTTGTTATAAGACTTTTTCTTGGTTTCTCTTTTGATCTAACCTCTAGACACACAGGGGAAGGGATTGGGTGAAAGAAACAGGCTTTGGTAATGGATGAAAAACGAATTATAGGACCAGAAATGGAGGGATACAGCAGCAGAATTTTCTGGTTCAGCACTCTTTTCTTTCCTCTCCCTTCTCCACGTTTTTCCTTCTCTTTTCTTTCAGTTTTCTCTCAACTTCTGACTTCTAACACAGCTAAGGATGTTAGGGAAGTGAGGGGCAATGTAAGAAGTGGAAACAAGAGGGTATGGGGAGGGGTTAAAACCGAGAGCATGCAAAGAGAGGAATAAAATCTGCACTTGGCATGACATTTCAGCAACATGTGCTCTCACTTGGATCTACTCTCCATGTTAATTCTTTGCTGTATTCTTTAATTGGTATTTGTGGAATGTTTATGAGAGTTTGGGAAGGATGAGAAGACAAGGATCTAGGCATGAGTGAAGCCCCATCCAGCCGATCCCAACATGCAAAACAAGAGGAATTGTTTTTCCATTTCAGCAAGTTTGTTTAATGAAGTCTTAAGAGTCTTTGGCTGGAATATTGACACATAACCCTCATTGTAATTCAAGAAGACATTGTGTTGACACCTCAAAAGTTTGTCTCCAGCCATGGAACTTGTTTAATCAGACCATAGATGTCAATATTATTACTTAAATGGTAAGGAGACAAGAGTGTAGTAATGTTACATTATAATATAAGTGGCTGAATTACACTTGTTATTTAATGGCTGATATGGAAGTGTTATAGCATGTTAAAAATCGGCTACATGCTGGAGGTATACTTGGGAATTATAAAAGTTAAGATTATATAAAACAATATGATAGTTTATGTGACAAGAAGTAACATGTAACAATTGTTACATGTTTGAATATCAAAGTTTGGCGGCAAGTATAGGCTGATTTGGAGCCTTGTTTGGCTTGATTTTGGGCCATGAAATAAAGCTCAATAAAGTGTATGGAATGTCTAGTTTGGTTGACAACATTGAGGTATAGGAATAGGAAGTGGCAACATGATAATAATTAGCTAACCGAGTCCAAAGATAACCGAAAGAAATGGACTGTTGTATAAGAATAAATTGGCTAGACCTTGCTGTCTATTTTATGGCCATGAATGGTCTAATGAAATGATATACTTCATAGGATAATATCATTGGATCAACATCTAAAGATATTGGAATAAGGAGACGACACACTAACACTTAATTCTCAGTAAGTAATTCCCAGTGAGCTACAACTATACAGTGATCTATATCACTATATTAATTCCTAGCAATTTAGGGTGTTTCAATAGTACACGCTGTGGGGAGTAGAGAATCGGGGAACAAAACCCGACAGTGTATAAATGTGAAATGGTGTGTTGTATTTGATAACCTATATGTGTCTATATATACTATAGAGTGACTCATGGAAAGGGTATGAGACGATATAAACCATAATGAGGATCAGGTTGCCCTAGGTAAAAGAATTAAGTGAATGGAGGTAACTGGATAGCGGAGTTCTATTCTTGGAGATGTTATGATCATGATTAGAATGATTAAAAGATAGACAATTGGGAAAGGAGTGATTATTTGATTGCTTGAAAAATGAAGTGGGAAGTGGAACTTGATTTGCAGGCGATCAAGGGAAGCCGAACACAAAATTGGGGTGGAATGATGTTCAACAATGATTGTGTCACATTAGGGTGGTGAATCTTGAAGCCACCCTATAAGTGGCACAAATAACCCCACAAAGAAAAGAAGCAAAGAGCATAAGTGGACTTGGAGTTGTGTGTGTTTTCAAAAGATTTTAATTGGTACTTATAAAACGTCGTAGATACTTTACAAATAAAGTTCTCTTACTTAAACTCGCAAGGAATTTTAATTTAAGTGATTGTTTGACTCCCAAAGGCACGGGGACGGAAGGTGTCCTCGCGACGGGGTTCTGCGGGATCACAGTGTATATCAAAGATATTTTTGATTGTTATCCATGCTATGACATGTTGTGTGGTATGTGTAATAAATGTTATTTTGACCTTGAGTTCTAAAAGTGTATGCTATTAGGACTATGAGTCTAAATGTGTTGTGTTACATAGACCTATGTGTCTAATGGCTGTTATGCTATCAAGAACATATGTGTCTAATGTTGCTATGTTATCAAGACCAGAGAGTCTAAGGGTTGTTATGTATGTGTAAATGGTTAAGATACCCGGACCATTGAGTCCGAGGTTATGTGTGAATATGTTATGTTATGTATGGATGTGAATGTGTTACCCGAACCATTAAGTCCGAGGTTGTGATGTAAAAGTGTGTTGGTTATGGAAGTTTTATTTCTATAAGTAATCCCGTATTCTAATCCAAGAGTGTGGGAAGTGTAAAATCGAGGACGAAATTCTTAAGGGGGGTAGATTGAAATACCCCAAACTTGATATGTGGGTTAAATATTAAACTATGGTATGTAAAGGCTAAAAAGTGCCTTAGAAACATCAATGACAATTTAACCATAGTAAAATGCAATAGAGCACTAAGATACAGTTTGAGCAAAAACATGCTTTAAGCTTGGAGTGAACTTGGTAAGGACCCAAAGAACCTAACAAGACTAAATAATAGAAATATGATTTAAAAAAGGCAAATTAAGCCCTTTGAACACATTGGTAGACAGTTAAACCAAATAAAACACAAGAATATACCTTAAAGTCAATAAGAGCAAAAATGTGCTCTAAACTTGGGATAAATTTGTATAAGACCTAAAGGTCATACCTATACCTTATAAAGTGTTAATGAACATATTAAATCAATTACCAAAGAAAACCAAGCTTGAAAACAAGTTAAAACAAAAAAGTGCTTTAAGGAGTCTTAAAGCACGTTTTTGAAAATTGTCTTGTAAATGAGTTTTGAATGGCTAGATGTGCATCATTACTCTTTAATTAACATGTGTACTATATAGTATCACATTTGGAAGTCTATATCAATGGGAAATCAAAAATTTCACATCTATGTGCCTTGTTTTAGTGAATAGTAACTTTAATAAGCTAGTTTGTAACATATGTTGTTATAAGTAACTAAATTGGTCAACAAAGACTATATACCCCTTATGTAATAAAGGGGGCCAGTTTTCTTATATGGGATGACTCATCCCCTTGTTAGTTTAATAAGGAAAGTAAAGCTTATAAAGTAAAGTACTATTTTGCTTTATACATAAATATCTTAACAAAGTGAACTCTCTCACCTCATTCTCTTCTTTCCTTTCATTTCACACGGTTCTTCATCTTTCCCAAGCTCCATTCTCGGTTGCTACAGCCCCATCTCATTCTTCATCTTCTTTCACTTGTAACTTATGATTCCATGGTCCAAATTCAATTTCAAGACCACCATTCTTTAGTTGGAGCAAGCTCTACACTTCTATCTTTTCAAATCTTCAAAAGCTCATTTTGGTGCCATGGAGATTCACCATTGAAGGAGCTTGAGCTCACCTTTTCACATATTATTGTTCTCCTTTGCTTCAAGGTAAGGGAACTCAAAGAAAATCCATGTTTCCTCCATGTTTTTTATGATGTCCGAAAATTCACCTCACATGGTGTCTTTACCTTGCTTGTTTTAGCTTCATTTGAATCTTCCAAGGCTAGGAGGAGTCCTCTCTTGATACTTATCAAGCTCTCTTTCCATTCCAAGGTCAAACAATCATTTTAGTACCTAAAACAATATATGTAACTAGGGTTTACAATGATGATGAAGCATAATGCTTGAATGCTCATTCTTTTTTTGTACATTGTTTAGAAGTTGACAAACACCAAACACCCTACGGTTTTACAAGGAAACAAGAAAGAAGTTTGTGAGGAAAAAGAGGTAAACAAGCTATCTCAATGTAGTTTAAATGCCTTAGGAAAATGAGCTTGATTTGCTTAATAAAATACCTAAGGAGCAATGGTAAATGAGCTAGTGAAATGCTCTCAAGGAGTTTATTAAAGGGCATATGTGTTGTTGTATGTAATTGCAGGTTAAAGGCAAATATTGTGGGAGATTCAGTGTTTAAGTTTAATGTTATTTAAGGGCCTAGAGCCATGTTATTTAAGGGCCTAAGTGCCAAGCAATTAAGTTTATGCACTATATTGTGATGTAGTGTAAATTGGGTGAAGTTATGTGTGTGAGAATACTCTTGATGGATTTAGGTGTTCTTTAATGAAATAAGGTAAAAACTAAGTGTTTGGATTGAGTATATACAAGAGAAGCTATGGCAAATTTGGAGAATGTGTTAAGAAGTTCTAAGTGATTTAAACAAGTTTTGATGAACTAGGAAGTGTTAAAGGTGAACAAGTGTTTTACTAGGGAAGAAGCATGTATTAAGGTGATTTAGAGTGATACAAGGACTTTGGTATTATCTTGGAAGTTCTAGGAATTCAATAAGTGTTTTTGGGATGTAATAAAGTCTTGGAGAAGTTTGTTTAAGGTTAGGATGTTGGTGTACAAGGAAGAAATGATGTTTAGGTAAGATGTGAAAAAGGAGATTTAGTTAGTAAGAAAAGAAGTTTGAGAGATGATGCTAAGGTGTAGAGGAAACATCTTGGTATAGTGGTCATTATAGGTGAAATACCACTTAAAACCAATGAAAAATGTACAAGTATTAAGAGATTTTGTAAGGAGTTTGTGGAATGATAAAGATAGTTTGGTGTGTCATTAAGAATTTAGTACATGGCTAAAGATGTGTTTGAAGTGCCCAAATGAGGTTAGGACATATTAGGATATATGAGGTGAAGTTTGGAGTTAAATGGGCAATGGAAAATAAGGGTCTGGAGCAGACCGACCTTGCGACCGAACTTGCCAAGGTCGGGCAGCCCAGTTTACCTGTGAGAATTGGTTTCTGAATGGACCGACCTTAGGGACCGGACTTGCAAGGTCGGTCGGTCGGCCTGTATTTTGTGTACGAATTAAGTTTCTGGAATCGACCGAACATGGGACCGGACTGGCAAGTTCGGTCGGGCCTGAATTTTCAAGGGAAGAAATCTCTCGGAATGGACCGAACATCGACCGAACATACAAGGTCGGTCGAGTAGAAATTTTTTACGGTAATGTGTTTGGAATGGACCGCCTTGTGTAAGGTCGGTCGGTAAGGTCGGTCGGACAAAAACATTGTTAAGGTTATAGAATGAGTGTAATGATGGGGATTGACTAGTAATGATGTTATAAGGTGTTTAAGAATGTTAGGTGAGTTAAATGATAATTTAGTGGGAAAAAAGATGTATTAAAATGTAGAAGTAAAACAAGTTAAAAAGCGAAGTTATGTAACTAAGTTAACGGGGAAAAGTATAAGCATTAGACTTTAAACAAACATGTTACCCCGATGTTAATAAAAGTACATGTAATGTTATCAGTTGTTCGACAATTGCTCGAGGAACATAAGTGGACATGGTAAAGTGGACTCCGGTGACAGGTATGGTTTTCTTGCAACCTGTGTCCTACCGGATTACACCGGCTTGTATGCCAATGTGTTTTTATGTATGTTTGCCACGTTGTAAGATCAAACATGTAATGAGTTTCCAGTAATTCATTTATGTGGCGTGTTCACTATGATACCATTTAACCTCGGAAGTGTTAACCTTAGTTAACTGAGTCTAGGATCACAGAGAGTTCGGTATTCGGAGTAAACGACCCGAACCATGGACGTTCTAACCACGACATGCGAGTGTTAATTGTGTGATATGTGTATGTGAATGTAGGGACCTCCCTTGTATGTTTAACCCAGCTGTATACTGTATGAGTGTTAGATGTGATAGACTCCATAGTGGGGTTCTAACTAATATCTAAAAGTAAGTGTGTACTAACAGTGGTGAGGAATCCGGTTTGGCCGGTCGCACGTTGTTTGGGAGTGGGTATCCTTCTTAGCCTTACCCTTCTCTCTGTTATGGTTGTTTCCCTCACGGTTAAGATCTCCCATTAGCTTATTCCAAAGCTAGCTATTCTGATTATGATCGTTTAGGGGGAACATGTGTTTGTGTGGTGTGTAGGGCCTCCAAACCCGACCATCTTAACTTAAGTTACTCGTCGACTATTAGGACGGTAATGAGTGTTGTTGTTGTTGTATAACGAGCTTACCATGAGGGTGACACCATTCTCTAGGCTCACCAGTGAATTAACTATGTTTGGGTCGGTTCCTAAGAGGACCGTTCCCGTTATGTTATGTGATGATGTTGTAATGCAATTCCTATTGCGATGTTATGATGTGCACGTCGAAACGTTGAAGTGTTGTTATGTTTGTTATGTGAGGATTGTTATATGTTGTAAGATATGGAGTGTGTGGATCATGGAATGAATCACAGTTTGTGATAAGAGGCGTTTAAGGATAACCCGATTTAAGGGTAAGTGCGTCTATTAAGGAAGTAGCTCCATTAGAGGAGGAACACTCTAGGGATAATGAATACATGAGTGACTTATCAAGTAAGGATGTATTATCCGTTGTTGAGCCCATTGAGTCGAAATGTTATGTGTTGTGTGTTTATAGTTACATGCATGATTTAAATATAATCAATCGCATGCTAAGACGACAATTAGTTGTGCGTGGCCCGGTAGCATGTGGGCTGCGGGATTACCATACCAGCAAAGGTGCTGAGCCCCTTGGGGGCCCCCCTTTTCTTCTTTTCCTATTTCAGGTACAAGAGCTGGAAGCCGTTCGAGAGTAGGACGGGGTAGTCGTTGTACATGGGTAATCATTTAAGTTGTATATGTACAGTAGGTGTAGTAAGACCGAAACTGTTATCGGCATCAATTTGTAAATACTCGGTACAGTTGAAAGGTGTATGCTGTTGTTGTTGTTGTTAAGGAAAGGGATAGTAATGTGTAGTCACTCGGGAATTTAGCCCATCAGACCGGTACATGTATATGTATTAGCCTTGTTAGCCATGTGGGTGGTTAACGGCGTGTAACACCAAGAAGTTAAGTAATGTGTTGAAGTTTGTTTCCGCTGCAGTTTGTTGTTAAGTGCGTTAATGTTGGATGGGGTGTTACAACCAATAGTTAGTAAGCATCCATTATAGATGTTAGAACAAATTCTGGTTAAGAAGAGAAAGACTCAGATAGTCACAAAGGACTAGGAATGAAAAGATAGATCCAGAACCAATAACTCAAGGGTGGAATAAAACCAATTGGGAGAGATGGCCCCCACCGCCAGTTATAAATGTCCTATGGACGAGGATATACAGCCCCCTGCTGTCATATGTAAATGTCCTTGCGGACGAGGGATATACACCTCCTGCTGTCAGATATAAATGTCCTTGTGGACGAGGGATATACAGCCCCTGCTGTCAGATATAAATGTCCGTGTGAACAAGGGATATACAGCCCCCTGCTGTCAATATAAATGTCCTGGTGGACGTGGGATATACATCCCCCTGCTGTCAGATATAAATGTCCTTGTGGAAGAGGGATATACAGCCCCCTGCTGTTACCCGTGAAGATGTGCGCACGTCACAACAAAAGACTCAGCTCATGGATGAAACAATATCCAGAGTCAAAGATGAAGAATTACCAGATTGTCCTTTTCCATATTCCCACTAGATCACTAACTGCACCAGAGCAATACCAAAACACTCAGTCCTGTAACACCCCTGCTAAACTCGGCATTACCTCTTAAACAGTCACAATTTACCATTAAACTCGCAGCAGAAATCTAAATACAATAGGGGTGATACAATGCCGTTAGACACCCTCGTGTGCTAACTAGGCCTAACTCAATTACAGTAACGGTCTGATGGACGGGAATAGCCGAGTACTCCATACTAATACAATACTCAACTCATTTATTTACTATACCGAGTCTACAATATACAGATGCCGATAACATATTCGTCTTACACCTCATTCAAATGCATAAGTAATTAAAATCTAACTACCATGCTAACCACCGACCCCGTCCTACTCTCGAACGGTATCGTCTTCGGTGTACCTGAAATAAAAACGATGCCCTAGGGCTCAGCTTTATACTGCATATGAAATTCGCATACCCGAGCGCTAACCGGGGTACGCCGACTACTTTTGTCGAGAGCAGAGATTCATTTTATTCATCAACATGCAACATTGCAATACATTACATATTTACACTACCAAGGATTCACATTCAAACATGAATTAAATCCTTAACTAACATAACAAGGTTGTTAGTTGTGTTAATTTACTCATAGGCCTTGAGGGATATACCTCACTATGCCTTGGTCTTGTTCAATAACTCACCCATGCACTCGGGTTGCTTAATCTTATCCTCACCCATTCTCCCGGGTTACATATTCTTATTCACCCATTCTCTCGGTTACTCATTCTTATACTCATCAGACTCTTGGGTTACTAATACTCATCTCACCCCACATTTTGGGATACTAATACTCAAGCTCACGTAGTTTCTCGAGACACTACAGGTCTCCCACGCTCTTCTCGCTGGTTCTCTTAATACATACTTAAGCCAAACTCATGGCTTTTTGAGCTTAGTTTACAAGCTCCCGGAACTGACTCTTAGTCCTACTACTTCGTATAGGTCCACTACTCTCGGACTTCTCACTTTCCCATACACTCCTCTCTCAGAGTTATAATATATTTAGGCATATTAGTAGGAGCTCTCTCTCGATGTTTCCTACCGATTAGGTAACCTTAATTAGGGAACATTACTTCCGGGTAATCTTAGTTTCAAGGTTACCCATACATTTCAAATACTTACACTTACGGTATTTTCTTATACCGGGTAAAATCCTCATATAGAGGTTGACCATGTCTCAAGGAGTTAAATGGTCCCTTAGGTCTCTTTTACCTTCTTATAAGTTCACATCTTTGAACTAACTTCAATCCTCACTACGAGGTTCATTTGTCTCTCCACTCTTATTTATTTGGTGGACTTTTCAATATGGTTTTCTAACCGTTATCGTGTATTTACTCACCCGTACATCTCCTCACTTCTAGGGAAGGGGTCATACGTTTGTGTTATTGTTATTCTTTAATCGATAGCTTTGTGTGTTGTTTGCATATTTTCCTTAATTATGAACTACTACTCGATCTACGAGTTTGTACTCAACCGCTACTCACTATGAGTTGGTCTACACTCTACGTTAGAGCACACCGGCATACAAGTATGTGAGCTCATTCAACATACAAAAAGGCATACATAATTCAAACATGGATTATTTTCATGCTTTAGTCTTGATTAAGCGGATACAACAAACACCCAATCAACGTAACTCGGTTAGTACGCGGGTGTACGAGAAAATCATACCTTTCACCGGGGTTTTTACTTTTACGGTGTCATCATCACCATGCTCGGTTCACACGCGATCCTCTGATAATGTTCCAAACATTATTATTAATACTAAGCTCATACGGGAACATAATTAAATGCTACTCCCGTACTTACCCCGTTATCCGTTATCTCGGTTTTACTTTTGTTAGTTTGAGTTCTTACTTCACACTCACTTCTAACAATTTTTTAACCTTCTTAGGCTTTACATGTCACCAATCAAGGCCTAAACATCATCTAACATCATTAACATTCAAACCCCCATCATTAGAGACCTTTAAAGTACTCACGGGGCAATTCTGGGGGTGGTCTGGGACTTGGTCCGGACCTAAGTCCCGAACCAATACTTCTGCGTACTCTCTGCTCATTTTTTCTACCTGGTCCTGGACTTGGTCCTGGACTTAAGTCCTAGACCAATTCCCGCATTCACTCTCGGGCCTTTTTTTGATGCGGTACGGGACTTATACAAGGGCTAGGTCCCGGACCCTGCTAAAAACTGCTATTAAGGTGATTTTCACCCCCAAATCAACCCGTAATCCACCCCTAATCATTCCATAAACTTTCACAAGTTTCCTACAACATAAAATCTCAAAACATGCGCGAAACCACTTCAATCCTTTGTTAAATGCACACTCAACTTCTTGCTTAAATCATAAATTTTCCATTCATTTTGCACTAATGCACACTTGTGCTTTTTTGCAAACTTCTCTTGGCACTTGCATTATTGTTCTCAATCTAATTGACCATTCCAGTCCTCCAAGACAATGCTCTACTCACACCAAGGTTCATGTCTCAATCTTAAAGCCTTAAATCCTCTTTGGTTTCTAAAACTCCTAGGCACTAAAACCATCTCTTTTGCTACAGATTTTTGCACATCTCCCCACAACCATTCTCTCATACTATTGGGTGATCATTTTAATCCAATTCAAGCTAATAATAATAACTAGGTCATTCTCCACTTGTAACATTACTCAAAGTCCCTCCGGTTTCCCACCGAAATTTCGCCATAAACCCGCGCTACTTCCCTAACATTGCCCAAAACTCTATCCCATTTAAATCAACCAAAGACTAGCCAAACCCACAAGTTCTACCAGCACCCATATAAATCCATCAATACTCACCAAGATCTCATTTAGAACCATATAAAGCAATAACTCAATTCATCAAAGGCATAGCTCTTAAATCAAACACTACATTTCACAAATGTTTTTCTCACTTGCATTATTACTATACAAGCAAATTTTTACCACACTCAAGTGGGGTTCATTCATCTAATTAACCCTTCCCAAATCCTAAAACATATAGGATAACACTACGGTAGGTTTCTTACCTTAAATTCTCTTAGGTTTCCTTGTTAATACTCTTCTCCTCTTCTCTTGCTTCCAAAATCAGTCATGGCAAACCACTTGCCCAATTCTCTAGACCAATGTACCAATGGAAATTAAGCACTAAGCAATCCTCTTAGGCTCACCAACTAATCTAGAATTCAAAGAGATGCTTAGAGCACCAAGTTAGGGTTTACCTTTGGAGATTCTTGAATGGTTTCCATTCTTGAGTGTTAGGAGGGATTCCCACCACCATTTAAATCTTCAAGAATAGCTCAACAAAGAAGAGAATGCTAGTCATTAAAGAGCTAAAATCGGCCAAGGTGAAAAATGGAGAAAACAAGGGTTTTCCATGGATATTTTTACCTTAATAGAAAGAGGATGCTTCAAGCTTCAAGATGGTGTGCGTTTCTCTCAAATGGCCAACACCGATGAAAATGAACTTCATCCTTTTCGAATTTTGGAAAGAGAGGATGATAGGGCTTGATGAGAGGAGTTCAAATATGTGATTATTTTCTCATTTGGAGCCTTAATAAGGCATGGGCAAGAGGAAGAAAGGAGAGGATCCATGGTGGAGCCCTCTTGTCGCAAGAAGAAGATGGATCAGAAGATGGAGGGAGAGAGAGAGAGAGTGCCTCACGTAGGAAAGATAGGGGAATTAGAAAAGTGGAGGAGAGAGGGAAGATAAGTGTTTTATTTGTTCACCTTTTTACTTTTCACTATTGCTCTTTTGACTATTATACTCTCACAACTAAGGGCTTATTTATTTACAAGTGTGCTGAGTCACACAGCCAAAACTGGCCCCCTAGTGTATACACATTCTGGAGCGTTTTTTGTATTTTACAGAAAACACTCGTTAATTTACCCGGTTGGGCACTATTCACTAACCAGGCCCATTTTTTCGGATTTTCTTGTTTCTTCTTTCTTTATTTTTATTAATGTTTATTAAGCTTCCATTAATACTTAATTATAGTTATATAATCAACCATTATTTTTATGGGTCTATTTGACCACTTAAGTCATATTTTGGGTTTTCTTGAAAAAACGTGTTTTAAAACTCCGTTAGAGTTTTAATCCATTATTTGGATCCGTTTTTCTCGGGACCATTCCCGTATACTAATTAGGCTTAACTAAGCCTTAGGAATCCATCTTGGACCCTAACGAGATCATATATCTCTATACTCATTTAATGCGCGTTTTAGCGTTTTTCACTTTTCAAGCATTTTCTCTTTTCTTTTGGCTTTATTCTCTTTATACCAATACTCTTTAGGCACCATTAGGCCTTAATAATCATATTAGAGTATTCAATCACCATTTTTAGATCCGGGGTATTAAAATCTACCCCCCTTATAACTTTATCCTCAAAGTTGGTGAATCTATCTCGTTACTCTGATGGGCGTACTATGCCAAGGTTATAATACACGTATAACCTTACCAGACTCCACAAGTCGGTCTCATTTCCACACTACACATACCACACCCATATCACAGCATTGTAGCATAAAAAAATACCCGTGTACTCTCTCCATGGAATCGGTCCTAAGATAACAAGGCACTGCAGTCCTCGAATCCATATCGAGTATACACTACTAATCCCTCAGTACCGGTCATGTTGGACACTTACGCTCTGGTCCACGGCCGTTTCATGATGATGGGCACTTACTCTCTCTAAGCCCACGGTTCCTTCGGTACTGATCAAAACGTTACACCTATACATATCCTCAAGCACTCTGGTGACTCACTCAACACAGGACATTCTCAGGTACTCTCTCCCCGTCCCGCTGCCTTGGAAAATCACACACTGTCACTGCCCCAATCGGTCACTTAGGACCGCCGCACGTACGTTTCACATGGTTTTCAAAACCATTTTTTCGGCCTTCATGCTCACAGGAAAGATTCTTTTTCAAATTTTGTTTGAAAATTCTTTTTAAAACATCACACAACTCCAAATCCGGTTTATTGTAGTTGCATCCTTTCTTAGCGTGATTACTTGTGACCACTTATTGGGAGCTTCAAGAATCATCCAACCTTGATGTGATCAGCATCAGTGTTGAACTATCCTTCCACCCCAATTTGTGTTTGGTTTCCCTTGATAGCTAGCAGATCAAGTTCCACCTCCCACGTCAGTTTCAAACAATCAGATAGTCAAACATTTTTGTTTTCTATCTTTTACTCTTTCTAGTCATATTCATAAAACAATCCTTTGAATTTATCTCTAATTCCTAGAACTTGGGTCATCCGTCATTATCATTGCTTCCATACTTTACCTAGGCATTCAATACTTATGGCCTCATTTCCTCAAATTGTTACTCAATTTAAAATATTCATCATACAACTCTAAAGGATGGAGCTCATTCCATCATTCATTCTCAAATAAATTACCTAGGGAAACTCACCTTCTACTAGGTTACACATCGGTTTCATACCGATTCATACTCATCACAACTCATGTCTAGTCTCAATAGACATATACTATAGGGATTCTCATTCCCCAGGAGTTTCTCTACTCCTCTTTTAATAATTATTATATCCACATTGCTCGCATCTCTCATGCACAATAATCATAATTACACAATGAATGGGTACATATGTTTATGTAACATAAGTTCCAATTATCAAAACAATTTCTTTTGTGCTAAGCACAAAAGTGTGTTCGCACCTATACGTAAAACATACTCTAAGCGGTTTCTCGCCCTACCCCCCTTAAAAGGGGTTACGCCCGCGTAATCGACCATATGTTATCACTGAACATTGGTTCACTAATTCTGGCATCATGAAGTGTTCTAACTTCGACGCGGTTAATTAACTCATAACTAGGTTTGGTTCTAGCCTCTAAGGCTTCAAGGCGTTTATGATAAGCCATTTAATCGCATTTGCCAGGTATTCTTAACCTTTGAATTACGGGCCACTAGTTTCTGCCATGTGACCTGATAACTAGAGCTTAATTCGCCCTTTTTATATTCTCAATGTATTATACACTCCCTTTTATCCCTTTTTGTTTTGGGAATAAAGGTTTCTCAATCGTCACGTGGTATCTCTTACCGAATGCGAATTCGATGGGTTATAGATTTTCTCTCCAGTTCTCTGGAAATCTATTTCATATAGCATTGTATACCTTCGTGATTATTCACTTACTTTTCTGACTTATTGTCGGTTGAGGTCAAGCTACTAATTAGCGCACAGTGCTTCCTCGTTTAATTTTATGTTTGTTTACTTGTTTCTGTACAATATGTCTTCCTTCCTACTACTCTGCATTTACCATCCATCGGTCCTGGGACCTGTGGGTTATGGGCCCGCGTTCCTTGTGCATCTTTGGCCGGTGGCCACACGGTTATTTCACAAGATTCTCGCTCAACAGGCTTCGTTGACATTTCTCAAGTTCCTAGCTATCCCACAAGATCATTACTGCACAAGTGCAATACCAAAGCACTCAGTCCTACAGAGTGTAGAGGCATAAACCCTTGGCAGTAAATCACTTATGTGATAGGAATGAACATGTCTCCTTAATCATCTTTTCTCATGAGCTTCCTATCATCATCTGATTATACTCTTACAATGGTCGCTTGCTGCGTACCATGCTCTTACTCGTTAAACAAAATTTGCTTATAAGGCATCCGCTACTACTTTAGCTTCCGCTCATGTATTCCCGCCATTTATACTATGGCTTGCCATTCACTTGGCTCAATAGGATATACTACTCTAAACTCTCTATGCTTATTGCGCATTGTTTACTCTGCAATTCATATTGCACTCATACAGTGTTTACTTCACAACCGATTACTCTCTCGGTTTCCTTCCATTGCTATCAAAGCCTTTCTACATACTGTTTCAGTTTGAATTACTCCTTGGCAATAAACACATGCTCAAGTTTCACTAAGCCACTCTAACGGTTTCACATTACATACTTAGGTGGTAGCCTTTATTTGGAGGATTCACGCAATTGCCGCTCCCTAGGCCCCACAATAACGAGGGGTATTCCCGCTGTAAGGTAGTGGTTCATTCTCCACCATTCCTCTTATGCCGTTATGCATAGGTTTTGCAATGTTTACATCTACGAGTGGTAGTTGGTTTCTCCCGGCTTACAAGCCACATCTCCCCTGAGCCACCTCTTTGGGCTAATTATATAGGTTTCTTCTTCTCCGTATACCATTAATGGTTAGAGGTAATACTGGGCTCTTTGATATGGTTGTCTCATCATACTTCCGTATATGGAAGGCCCTTTTAGTATTTTGATACTAATTCACGCCGTCTGGCACTTTTGGGTATCCCTTGTTACGTGGGATCCCTTCGGGTTCTTCCCGAGTGTTCGCTTAAACACTTGTGTTCTCAACACTGTATCCCGTTCAACTACTGTTGACTTGGGCACCCTTCATGGATTGCTCCTGGGTGTTACTGAGTTATGCCATTACATTTGGCTTGAACTCATGGGTATGCTCAGTTTCTTACTCCGCCTTGCGGTTATATGCTCTGACTATCCCGTTTAGGGTTGTGCCGTCTCCCATTTTTGGGTAGACCATTAATTCTTTTTCCTTTACCAACTTGGTCAAGTTAATAATCTCTTCAGTGATGTAAGCTGTGGGGATTCTATCCCGTTTATCGAACGGTAATATGTTCATTTTAGGCATTCTCCATATTACTTACGCTGGTATTCTTTCCAGTTAATATGTATTTCCTAAGACATATCCAATGTCTATACTTAAAATTATGTGCTTCATGCACTCTCAACTCTTTAATCATCCTCTTGGAATGGGTTCTTGACTCCTTTCACTTGTAAGCTTGTCTGGGCTCTTCGATCATTTGTGGTGTTCAACTGTTTAGTTTGAACTTATCTTATGGTCCGTAGTATGGAGTCGACTACTTCCCGTGTTCCGTACTCTACTTGTATACTTACATGGAGTATCTTATTGATACGTTGCCACTTACCCGACTAACTCATAACTGGTTTGTCAGGCCCGCAAGCTCCTTCGGAGTGCGGTCGTTCCATGTCTCGTTTTTGTACACTGTAGTGTCGGTCACATGCCTAGGTGAAGTATTCTGTTGCCAACTCCTCTTGTATCATACTATGATAACTTACCATGGTTCTCTGGTTTGGTTTTAAAATTTGGGGGTTCTTGGAAAATTTTGCGTTTTAAAAGAAATATTTGAGTTTGAAAATTAAAAATCTTCACGGCATTTCAATGCCGGTTGCTTCTTACCATTTCTAGTTTCTCACCAACTGGTATGCTCTTCAATATAGTGGTCAGGCCGTTAGGCCTTTCCAAAGTTTCATTCCAAAGTTCTTAAGGTTTATGGTGCTATATTGGCTTCTCTCGCCATCTTGTTACCGGCTAAGTACTGGTCATTTGTTAAGGTTCCTCTTAATAGTCCCGTTTTTTTACTGCACTTGCCGTGGCAAGTGCGCGGTACTGGCGGTTTTTAGGTTAACTCATACCGGTCACGGTATCGTTCACATTGTGTTTGGTAGCCTTGTCGGCTCTTCCTTTGATCCTTTAGTGTAACACCCCGTCCTAAGCCAATCGTGGTTATCGCAACTTAACAAATAATACCTAAACGTCGCAGCGGAAATAAACTATCACTAGGACCTTGCCATGGTCTAATCAACAAGAAATACCATTACTTAAATATTTACAACCGTATATCCATAATACATACACCAACCGAGTTTAAAGTATCTCCAAAACCATACAATATTTCACAAGTTCAACTATCAACAGACGGGTGCACAGGTGCTACCCGTACTCAAAATAAAGTCCCACCTAGGGCTACCCGCTCCTACTCTCGTGGTGTGACTTCATGGGCCGCTTACCTGCAAGTGTAAAAATAGCCCCCAAAGGGGGTCAACACGAATGCTGGTATGACCCTCCTGTGGCCCCCAAGCTAACGGGGCTACGACGACTAATTGTCGATAGCATTGAAGTTGATTAGCGTCACAATCATAATATGAAATGCAATAAAACAACAAACCACAATGATCATAAATAGCTCAAATGCAATGAACGACTCAGGCGTTCCCTTAATAAGTGAGTTAGATCTTAACTCCTTAAATCCACAATCTCCTTAACTTATAATTGCCAACCATTCCACTATTAGATTGGTTAGCCCTTAATTGGTTGCTTATTTTTTGTAGGGCTTGGTTAACCCTAGCCGGGTAGCAGTGCATATCCGACAATAAGCTACCTTTCTTAATTTGTTGGGGACGTAGGCTTGATCCCCCCATGCCATCCTTAATGTGCCTGCCACCTCAAACAGTAGTCCGGGTGGTCGGGTCGGTTTGTTGAGCCTAGGCGACGAGTCCGAGGACAAGTCTTATTCAGAAGTCGGATCTGATTCAGATACCAACCTCCCCCAATACACATGTACCGGTACCATTCTGGATTCCTCACTCCCACCCCAAGTTCGGTTAGTGAAAGTCTTAAATACCAAGTGTTAGTTAACCCTGACGGGTATTAACCAACAATCACCAATGTACAAATCCTCTCCTTAACTCAATAAGTATCAAGCTTAGTTAGAAGCTATCTTAAGCCTCGTGGGTTAGTGAAAGAAAACACATACACAACGAGAACATTAATATCTGGTTGCATGCTTTATCTTGTCTTAGTCATATCAAACAAACAGGTAGCACACAGCCGAGGGACACCTCGTAGCAAGCAGGTCACAAGAAAGACTGTACGTTCACCGTCGACTGTCGTTTGTTAACCTTTCCGGGGGGTCCCATTCAAAAACCAAATATTCATCATTTAGGCCATTAGTTATTTGCACCTTACTTAAGCATTAATCCCTAAGATTCCCATTCGATACCCTCTTAAGTCTTTACCACTTAACCATATTAACTTAACTTTAAACTTAAGGTTTATACTTAACTTAACCTAATCTAGGTTCGTTAGGTCCCTAATATATTTACCCTACCAATGGCATACCCTTACTACCAATTATCATCTTTAGAATTTAAAATTTCTTTTTTTTGTGTTTTGGCTCGACGGATCTTACCGACCGACCTTACAAGGTCGGCCTTCTAGGACGTATTACCGTTTGAAACATTTTACCCCCGACCGACCTGCAAGTCCGTCCAAAAGGTAGCGGTCCATTCCTAGAGAGTTTTCCCCGTGGGAAATTTAAGCCCGACAGAACTGTAAGTTCGGTCCCAAGTCGGTCGATTCCAGACCCAATTCCCGTACAAAATTCTAGGCATGACCGACCTTGCAAGTCCGGTCCCCAAGGTCGGTCCATTCCAGAGACTTAATTCGTACACAAATACAAGCCCGACCGAACTTGTAAGTCCGGTCCCCAAGTTCGGTCGATTCCAGAAACTCTTTCCGGTAGTGTAAACTGAGCTCGACCGACCTTGCAGGTCCGGTCCCTAAGGTCGGTCGACTCCAGGACCTTGTTTCTAAATTCCCATTTAACTCCAAACTTCACCTCATATATCCTAGTATGTTCTAACCTCATTTGGGTTTTCAAATACACCCTAAGCCCTCCACAAAACTCATTAAATCACTCACTAATATCCACCTTAGTCATTATGCATTCTCCTTATAATAATGCCAACACTTGTAATGTTTTTCACTAGGTTTCTAAGTGGTGGTTCATACCTAATACAGCCACTATGCCAAGTGCTTCCTCACCACTATAACATCATCTCCCAAGCATCTTTCACCATCTAAAACTCCTTTATGCAACTACTTAAAGTTCCTACACAAGTTTATGACACCTTCATCCAACACATTATTTCTTTTCTACTAGTTTACCAATGTTTGCCTAAGTCCTAAACACACTAGTACATTCATTTGATTCCTAAATCCTCCATGATCATGTCTAGGTCATTCTAACTCATTATACACCTTAAACTCACCCTTTTTCATCAAGACAACCTCAAAAACTTCCTAGTACTACCTTGGTCATGAAATTTCCTTAGAACATCTTAAACACTTAGGTTCCTCACTAAATTTTGCCATGGGTTCTCTAGCATATCATTACACCAAAACATTTAGTTTCTCACCATTAATTAGCTATCAACATTCAAATTCTCACCAAACCTCCTTAGCACACATAAAACGTCAAAACTACTCTACATCACAATATAGTGCATAAACTTAAAATTGCTTGGCACTTCGGCCCTTAAATGCACAAATCTTAAACACTGAATTTCCTCAATATATATAGCCTTTGACCTGCAAATACACACAACAAGGCTCCCATTGCAATTTAAATGTTCTTATAATTCACCTTGACATTCTTAAACTATCTCCTTTTCTCATTTGCTCCTTAGTCACAAGTTCACAAGTATAGTCATTGTTTCTCCTAGGTTTTTATAGTTCTTTCCAATGTAAACTCTACACTAAACTCATCACCTATCTAAATCCCATCCCCTTAAACAATAAAACACCCTAAGGTAAGTAATTTACCTTGTTCTTTTACAAGCTCACAAACTTTCCTCCTTAGACTTTTTCCTTGAACAATCTCGGTCACCAACCAAGTTCTCCTTGCCAATGTTCTAACCAACATTCAATGACTCCAATGAGTACTAAACAACACACTAACCTTAAGGAATAAAAACCTAGGTTAAAAATGTGTTTTAAGGTATTAAATTGATTGTTTTACCTTGGTTTCTCAAGACAAGCTTGGATATGAAGCAAGAAGGACCTCCTTTATCCTTTGGAGAGTAGAAAACAAGCTAGAACAAGGCATAAAATGGAACCCCATGAGTGATAATTTTCGGACATGGAGAGAAAATGATGGAAACCTAGATTTTCTTACATATTCTTTACCTTAAGAGAATGAGAAGCTAATGGAGTCTCCAAGCTTGAGTTTCCCCTCTAATGGCGGTTTGCCTTGGAACCAAAATGGAGCTCTGGAAGTTTTGGAAGGATAGAAAGAAAGAGCTTGAGCTAACTAAGAGATATATGTGCTTGGTTTTGATTTTGGAGCTTAAATGAGCAAGATGTGGGCAAAAGAAGATGGAGCTAGCATGGAGGTTGCTTCTTACGTGAGAGAGAAGAAAGAGAGCAAGAGAAATCGATGGAGAAGATGAAGAATGAAGAAAGGAGGAGAGAGATGGCATATAAGATATTTGATTCCTTAAAAGCAAATAGTAACAACTTACTTTTCTCTTTTTCTTCTAACATTAATTGGCTACTCTTGGTGACTCACACCCTTAGAAAACCGGCCCCCTCATTAATTAGGCTGGTCATGGTCTTGTTTGACCAATTAATTAGACTTAATTGATTAAAGACTAAACTAGGCACTATTTGGTTACTATTCACAAATTAGTGCACATATTTGTGAAATTTTTGATTTCCCATTGATTTAGACTTCCTAATGTGATACTAATTAGTACACAAGTTAATTAAGGAGTAATCATGGGCATTTAGCCACTTAAAACCCCTTTCTAAGACAATTTTTCAAAAATGTGCTTTAAGAGTCCTTAAAGCACAATTTATGTTTTAACTTGTTTTTGAGCTTGGTTTTCTTTGGTAATCGGCTTAAAATGACCATTAGGATATTACTAAGGTCTTAGAATGATATTTGGGTGCTCACCCAAGTCTCTCCAAGCTTAGAGCACGTTTTTGCTTAAACTGCTCTTTTGGTGTTTCCTTATGTTTTCTTTGATTAAAATGGTTTCTTAATGTTTCTAAGGCATTATTTAGCCTTCTTATATCTTAGCTTATCACTTACACACCATATCTAAGTTTGGGGTATTTCAATCTACCCCCCTTAAAAGAACTTTGTCCCCAAAGTTCACACGTGTACTAAATCATTCACGGTACTCAATTTCTTAATCTTAATACCACATCTTATATTCTCATTCACACATCTCAAGACTCGAAGGTCAATCACAAATACAATACATACAATACATAAGTATTATACATATCTCAAACTTATCACCAAAGTGTAGCAACTTACACAAAATCACATCTAAAATCACATCTTACACAACCAAACAAACGACAAACATGTTTTTCCTAACTCAAAAGCGAGGAAGCTCTACCCCGCTTAAAAAGGGGTACGCCCCGTACCCTATACAGACGATCTAGTCAGTAAACAAAAAAGGGTACTTGGCTCTCATCTTATCCTCTAATTCCCACGTGGTCTCTTCGAGATCCTGGTTAGTTCAGAGAACCTTCACCAGTCGCACAGACTTATGGCGAGTGTCCCTAGTCTTACTATCCAAGATTCTCTGAGGAATCTCCACTGATCTCATATTCGGTTCTAATGTCAACTCTCAGGTTCTAACACATGGGAGGGGTGGTGCATGTATTTCTTTAGCTGTGAAACATGAAAAACATCATGCACTTTACCCAGTTCAGCAGGTAAATTCAACCTGTAAGCAACCGGGCCCACCCGCTCCGTAATCTCATAAGGACCAACAAACTTCGGGCTTAATTTGCCCTTCTGCCCAAATCTGAATACACCCTTCATTGGTGAAACTCGCAGAAATACCCGGTCGCCCACTGCGAACTCCAGGTCTCGTCGTCGAACATCAGCATACGACTTCTGCCTATCTTGAGCAGCTTTCATGTTCTCCCTGATTTGCTGAACTTCAGCCTTAACTTGCTCTAAGTATTCTGGTCCTATAATGACCGTCTCACTCGACTCATCCCAGCAAGCGTGTACGACATGGTCTACCGTACAATGCTTGAAAAGGTGCCATCTTGATCGAAGCGTGATAGCTGTTGTTGTATGAAAACTCGATCAGATGCAATTTGTCAATCCAACTGCCCTGGAAGTCTAAGGCACATGCCCTCAGCATGTCCTCGAGTGTCTGAATAGTACGCTCAGTCTGACCATCTGTCTGAGGATGGAACGCGGTACTCAGCTTGAGTTCTGTACCCAACGCTTCTCTAGTAGCTCCCAGTACCTCGAAAGGAATCTGGTATCTCTATCTGACACTATGGTCTTTGGTATCCCGTGATGTCTCATGATTTCTCTCTCAAACAACTCATCTAATTTGGTCACCTTCCAAGTATCCTTCATCGGTATGAATCGGGCTACTTTGGTAAGGCGATCCACCACCACCCATATCATGTTGAGACCTCCCCTAGCAGGTGGGAGTCCAACTACAAAGTCCATGGAGATATCATGGAACTTCCACTCCGGAACTGGCATCACTGTACCATTCCGCCCGGTCGTCGGTGCTCGAATTTTACCTTCTGGCATGTGAGACACCTCAAGACGAACTCGGTAACATCTGTCTTCATCCCCGACCACCAGAAGTATCTCTTAATGTCTTTATACATCTTAGAGGCTCCTGGATGGATGGAAACTGAAGAACAGTGTGATTCCCTAAGTATACGGTCTTTCAGATCCGTGTTGCCCCGTGGTATGCATAACCGGCCCTTAAGTCTGATCAGATCATCGTCGTGAAGTCTGAAGTCATATTTCTGACCCTCAAAAGTACCATCTGTCAGCTTCTGTCTGACCTCTCTCATATACTCATCTGTCCTCTGAGCCTCTCGCACCTCATCAACCAAGCTGGAGAAAGAAACTAGCGAATGGAGTGAGTGTGCTCGACGGCTCAGGGCGCTACAACATTGGCCTTTCCCTCTTTGTATAGTCATTCAAGAATTCTAACCATCTCCTCTGTCTGAGATTCAACTCCTTCTGAGTAAATATGTATCTTAAGCTCTTATGATCGGTGTAGATCGTCACACTAACCCCGTATAAGTAGTGGCGCCATATCTTCAAAGCGAAGACTACAGCTCCCAGCTCCAAATCATGTGTGGGTAGTTCTCCTCATGTTTCTTCAACTGGCGTGAGGCATATGCCACCACCTTGCCATGTTGCATGAGCACGCAACCCAGCCCTCTGCCGGATGCATCACAGTAAACCTCAAAGCCCTCTGTACCGTCTGGAATGATCAGAACCGGTGCAGTGGTCAGTGAGTCTTTCAAACTCTGAAATGATCTCTCACAGTCAGCCGTCCATAAGAACGGTGCATCTTTCTTCATCAGACTGGTCATCGGTTTCGCGACCTTGCTGAAATCCCTAACAAACCTCCGGTAATAACCTGCCAGACCGAGAAAGCTCCGGATGTCGGTAACGGTCTTCGGTCTTGGCCAAGTACGCACGGCATCAATCTTTGCTGGTGTTATACCCAAAATTTCAACCCCCCCCCGGAGTAGTCTCTAAGGCATACGTGTTACAAAGGACAAAAGGGGTCAAAAAGCACCAAGGCGGGATTTTCCAAAGACTTTTTCGGGATTTTCTATTTTTCATATAACTTGTTCATAACCTCTAAACACTCCCAAATATCATAGTCATTATGAAAGGTATTTCATGATTTTCTGATAATATTTATTCTGGAAATTTAGCTTTTAATTCATATTATAAGCTAATTTCTTTAATTAACACATGAAATAACCTCAAAATAGAAATAATAAAAGGTTTCCAAAATTAAAATAAAAATTGTCACATGGTTAGCATGACTACATACAGTCATAAACCTGAAATTATTTTATTTGAAACCTTAACCCAAAATTTAAAAAGAAATTCAATCATTTTTACAATTTTCTCTCTCCTATGGAAAATACCGAAATCAAAACAAAACGTCATGAAATTATAACACAAGATAGAGGATGATTATTAGAGACTAATGCCGTTGGAATTTCGTTATTTCTACTTTCCAATAATAAGTTATGAATTATGAGAGATTCCAGATTGTGAGATTTTTATCTAATCGGTTATTTATCCAAATAACCCGATTTCAACTCTCACAATTCTTAAAAATCATCCTTTATCTTCAGTTAAAATTTCATAATTTTTCTCGGCCTGCAGCATATTCTAAAAAATCAGATTCCCTTAGAGCACAAAATCAGGGTTTCAGAAAAAAATCTTGTTCTATCAACATGGCCTTGCTCTTTCTATAGAAGGACCTTCCAAAAACGACCTAGGGCAGAGGAGAACACTTCCAAAGTCATAAAACACAGCCACAAACTTTCTCCCCACGTTTTAACACTTCTAAGCCTCAAATCAATACCGAAACACTGTAGAAATCACCCCGAAATCACCAAAAACTCATCCTTTCTTCTCCTATTGAACTTCCAAGCACCAAAAACACACAAAACCACCACAAAAACAGAAGAGAAACGTCCTTAACAGCATAAAGAAGAAGGAGCGAGAAGCTCAGGTCGAACACAATCCAGAACCGGCACCATCGGAGCCTCCGAAGAATCCCGACGTGAAGAATCCTCTTGAATTCGAAGGTAAAACAGGTTACAATTCTACTTTTCTAATTCCCCACGACCTTATTAACTCTCTGTCAAATTTTGTTTCAAACTTACCTTTTTACGCTTCTGTATTGCTGTTTGTCTAAGCTTCTGTCCAATAACTTGTTTACCAAGTTTCGTGCTTAATTCAAATTCAAATTGAGAACTTTCAATCACTAATGTCTTGTACAACTTTCAGGCTACACACCCATAAAATTTGAGCAAAAAACACCTTCGGGATCAGCCTCAACGCCACCGTCTGAGGGCGGTCCGCACCCACGGACGTCATGTCCGGGGTCCCGGACTCCCTGTCCGTAAGCCCGGACGCCCACGGACGGCGGTGGGATTTTAAAAAAATTCAAAATTTAGGTTTTCGAATAATGTCCGGGCCCACGGACAGCCTGTCCGTGGCCCCTGACTTTGCAAGTTTTTGTTTTCCTTTAATTTTGACTCTTCTGTATAATTAGGTTAACTGGGGGCCGCGGTCTAGGACATGGGGTCCGTGGCTACGGACATAAGCAAAATTTGACCTAATTCTTCCTCCGAAACCCTAGTTTAGGTAGCTTTTAATTACACTTTAATTTTCTGTCAAAAAATGCTAAAAAACACAAAAAAACAGAAGCTCGCGCACTTAGGTTAAAACGACTCGTAATAAGCCGTAAATAAACCAAGTAGAGGAAAAACGACCTAGGAAGGGTAATGAAAGTAATTAGTCGAATACCAAGCCCCCTAACCCGAACTCTACCTTTCCTGATTTACTCTAGGTTAAAATTAGGTGGCGACTCATAATAGGTTCCAGTGAGCTAGCTTAGGTTTTAATAATTATTGTTATATGACATAGTTATTAATCTTAGGTTATAAGTGGACCTAAAACCCGATTAGATCCTAATCAACTTAACCCATATAGGATAGGGTTTAAAATCGAGGCTCACAGACTGGCGACATTATTGCTTGCGGCCCAAAGGCCTTGCTTGATTTGAATGTGTGAGTTATTGTTCAGGCATTGGCCCAAAAGTTTAGATTTAGGTGATTTCTCTTCTGGCCCAATTTGAATTATCCAATTAGTTCTAGGCCCATAAATAAGAATCCACCTGAATTTGAAATAACTCACAGGTCCTGAAAAAGTTTTCTTCAGCTTAGCAGCCATCTTCTCTGATCCAAAGAAAGTTAGGCCCATTTGTGATCTAGGAACCATTCCAGCCCATGAGCTTCACTCCAGGCCCAAACACATTCCGGCCCAAGGGCCTCATTCTAGACTAGGTAGACTTCTTATTCGGGCCCTAGCCCCAAACCCTAGATCTAGGTGTCACCTCTCAGGCCCAATCAAAGCCTTCTGTTTAGATTTCAGTCCAAGTTCCAGTTCATAGTCTGAAAGATACTCCAGCCCAAACACCTCATTCTCTGGGTATCCTGGCCCACTTGCTTTCAGCCTAAGTCTGTTTCGATCTATCTTGTGAAGCGTCATGTTTCAGCCCACTTCCTTTTGTTAGCCAATAATGGACACCTTGGACACAGGTGGACTCAAGTCCCAAGTGCGGTCCCAATCGACATGGAAGCCCAGCTCGCAATTTTGGAACAAAAGCACATGGCCACCATTGAAGCCATGGAGCAGAGGCATAGTGCTGCCATGGACGCCGTGGAATCTAACTACGTTGCTGTTATCGAAGAGTTGAAAGCAAAGGCTCTTTCCCTCGAGTCTGAACGTCAAGCTCGGGATGAGTTAGTGGACAGGCTTCTCAACACCCTTTATGACTGCATTGAAGTTGGCTCCATTAGGGTCCGAGGATCGAAGGGGAATGTTAAAGAAATTGCTACAGAACTCAGGAAAGTGATTAGGCAACCGGGAGCAGCAACTTGCATCCAAAGCTGCACCCGCAAGAGAACCAGGCAACATGAGGAAGACAACGATCAACAGTCAAGAGGACCTGGTTGGAGCGTTGGGACAGTAGAACCACCCCGACGGAATTCTCGACAGAGAGAGTTTACAGACATCGGTCGAACACCAAGACAAGCACTTGAAGAGCTTCGAGGAAGATATCCGATGCAACCGCTCGCCCTGAGGCCAGGAACTACTCATTTGGGGAAGGATCTTAATCAATTTTGTCACTTCCATCAGCTGCCCGGTCACGACACTGACCACTGCAGGGCCCTACAACACAGAATCCAGGATCTAATTGACCAAGGGCTCCAATTCTAAGAACATGGTGGAGAGCGCAGAGCACGCATGCCCAAGCGTCATCAGAAATGTTGTTTTTTTAGTGTGTTTCTCATTAAATGCATTCCTTTTCTTGATTATTTGTCTTTCAACTTTTGTAGTAGTTAGTTCCCTTGATCATTTTCGGTAGTTTCCCTGAGTTTGTAATTTCCAACATTATTCTTTTTGTTGAATAAAACATAGTTCCATTTCCATAATTTTTGTACAAAGCATTATTCATTAATTCGAAAAACTAAAAAGAAGAGCATCACGTCTTTCAAGGATCACGAAGTAATCATTTTCTGACTATGCAATGGAATACAAAGACTTGCATTTTGTTTCTGAAAATTTGAACATGTCCAACCAAACACCACTACTCACCCAAAACATCCAAGCAACCCACGAAGCGGTTCAAGTCTACATTTGTCAAATTGTTGTTATAAACCCTGGATTAATACTGGGGGCAATCTGAGTTTAAGTTGTCATCTTTCACCTTTCGTTTAAATATGCGAACAAGTCTCTGAGTGAAGATCTCGCGAGAGTGTCTTGAGTGGTAAAACCATGAGTGAACGAGCGTATCATTCTTACACGACTCCGGTGAGACCACATTCAAAGGTGAGGTAAACGGCATAACTCCGACCGAAGGAGATAATTTGTAAATTTACTCTTAGACCTGCGAAAAGTAACAACGAACGGATACACAACTATCAGGAATGACGAAGCACCTAGGTACAACACCACATAGCTAAAAGCTTGTAAACCCTGACATTAAACCCTAGGCACCCCCGCTGAGCCTTTCATATATCCCTTTTCGATGTTGCAAAGCTCCACAGAAAAGCCAGCCCTGATGATAACTAACCCGGTGACCAAAGGAAGTGAGGAGCCTGACTCTCAGATAACGTTTTCATCAGTCTAGAGAAGCAAAGCCGCTATCAGCATGACAAAGCGATCCAAATGGTCCCAGAGTGACACAGGATCAAAAGAGCTCACATCAAAACAGCTCTCGAAGCCCAAAACCGGGAAACACAAGAACCCCGAAGGCAAAGCCAAGAAAGGATAAAACAAAAGGCAAACCCGAAGTGCCTCGAAGAAATCCAAATGATGGAAAGAGAAATGGTGTAAAGGACAACTTCAAAAGTCCAGGTTCAGAAGCTCGAAAACAACGTCAACATGAAGCTGCCAGACGACTTCAAGACAAGGAAGATGAATCCGAGAGAAGACGCAAGTTGCAGCTTTGGTCACCCATTTAAGCTCCACATACCTCAAATATCCCTCCATGATCACGTCGTCTTTCATCACACCCTATGGCCACGTTATAAGCCTCAAAGACTTCCGACTTGGTAGTTGTGTATCCAATCACGTGAAAGTAACAGATCGAATGCGTAAATTCATCAAATATCAAATTCAATGGTCTAGAAGTTGTGACCGTAAGTGAGAAACGAGTGTAAACACCAAACACGTCGAGTGTAGGTTAGGAAGCACTAAATCAGAGGACGAGACTCGTTCGCACGTTTGATCAAAGAAAATACTGGGGGCAATCGATCGGAATGATCGATTGCCATGAACTCTAGCTCAGATTGTCTTAAGGGAAAAATACTGGGGGCAATTGTTGGTTCCAACAATTGCTATGACAACACCAATTGGAACCCAAAGCTCAAACATCACCACCATCATCCCACCACAGGCACACATAAGCCCTTACCACCACATCTAGCACCTCAGGCCCACACAAGCCCTTACCTTCACTTCATACACCACACTGGCCCACATAAGCCCTTACCTCCACACCTCTACTACACAGGCCCACATAAGCCCTTACCTGCACATCAAACACCACAGGCCCACATAAGCCCTTACCTTCACATCATACACCATACCCCACCGGCGGCATGTTCATCTCGTAGGAGATAAATTACAAGTCCGAAGTCTATAGTTAGGAAATGATAATTCACTTTCCTTTTCACTAAACAGATTTTCTTCAAACACTGCCATTTGGCACCTCTTTCAACAATTTCTTGTCTTGAACAACTTTCCTCTAACCACTTCGGTTTAAACCTCATCATGGCCACACTTGGCACACTTTCTAGTAATGTCGTGCTTTGGACAATTTTTGACCCTTAACATTGCCATGTTTGGCACATTTTCCAACGATTTCTTGTTCGGGACAAGTATCCTACATACACTTTGATTGTATTTTGACATGCAGATCATCATTGCCATGTTTGGCACTTTCATAATCAACTTTCATCATGATCATTTGCATAAAGTTTACCTTGCATCCGTCCATACGAAACTCCTCATAGACCAGAGATACAGATTCTCACCCGATCAGAGATACAGATTCTCAGCCGAAGATACAGATTCTTCAGAGATACAGATTCTCAACCGAAGATACAGATTCTTCAGAGATACAGATTCTCACCCGATCAGACATACAGATTCTCAGCCGAAGGTACAGATTCTTCAGGGATACAGATTCTCAGCCAAAGATACAGACTCTTCAGAGATGCAGATTCTCAGCCAAAGATTCAGATTCACCAGAATAGATGAACTCAACCTCTGGCTCGTCATGAACCCGATTTCCTACCATTCCACATAGGCACCCATAGGTCCTACTTTACATTCGTCAATCTAGGCACACATCACATCAATCTCATTATGTCACTTTTCATTTTCAGGTTCCCGACACCTTATAATGCTCGGTGTATCCCATTCAATCTCAGGTTCCCGACACCTTATACTGCTCGGTGTATCCCATTCAATCTCAGGTTCCCGACACCTTATAATGCTCGGTGTATCCTATTCAATCTCAGGTTCCTGACACCTTATAATGCTCGGTGTATCCCATTCAGTCTCAGGTTCCCGACACCATATAATGCTCGGTGTATCCCATTCAATTTCAGGTTCCCGACACCTTATAATGCTCGGTGTATCCCATTCAATTTCAGGTTCCCGACACCTTATAATGCTCGGCGTATTCCAGGTTCCTGACACCTTATAATGCTCGGCGTGTCCCATTTAATCTCAGGTTCTTGACACCTTATAATGCTCGGCGTATTCCATTCAACTTCAGATTCCCGACACCTTATAATGCTCGGCGTATTTCATTCGCTTTCAGGTTCCCGACACCTTAGAATGCTCGGCGTACTTCATTCCTTTAAAGGTAGTCAACGCCTTAGAATTGCTTGACATTATCTCATTTCCACATTTTAGGTTGTCAACGCCTTAGAATCGCTTGACATTATCTCATTTCCACATTTTAGGTTGTCGACGCCATAGAATCGCTTGACATTACTTCATTTCACTTTACTTATAGGTAGTCAGCGCCTTAGAATAGCTCGACACAATCTACATATAGGGTCTTTTAAGACCCCAAAATTTTGGGGTATCACTCAGGCATCAACTAGTCTTTTCATCTTCATTACAAAGCCTAGTTGACGGGAGGCCATCTGTTATACCCAAAATTTCAACCCCCCCCCCCCCCGGAGTAGTCTCTAAGGCATACGTGTTACAAAGGACAAAAGGGTCAAAAAGCACCAAGGCGGGATTTTCCAAAGACATTTTCGGGATTTTCTATTTTTCATATGACTTGTTCATAACCACTAAACACTCCCAAATATCATAGTCATTATGAAAGGTATTTCATGATTTTCTGATAATATTTATTCTGGAAATTTTGCTTTTAATTCATATTATAAGCTAATTTCTTTAATTAACACATGAAATAACCTCAAAATAGAAATAATAAAAGGTTTCCAAAATTAAAATAAAAATTGTCACATGGTTAGCATGACTACATACAGTCATAAACCTGAAATTATTTTATTTGAAACCTTAACCCAAAATTTAAAAGAGAAATTCAATCATTTTTGCAATTTTCTCTCTCCTATGGAAAATACTGAAATCAAAACAAAACGTCATGAAATTATAACACACGATAGAGGATGATTATTAGAGACTAATGCTGTTAGAATTTCATTATTTCGACTTTCCAATAATAAGTTATGAATTATGAGAGATTCCAGATTGTGAGATTTTTATCTACTTGGTTATTTATCCAAATAACCCGATTCCAACTCTCAAAATTCTTAAAAATCATCCTTTATCTTCAGTTACAATTTCATAATTTTTCTCGGCCTGCAGCATATTCTAAAAAATCAGATTCCCTTAGAGCACAAAATCAGGGTTTCAGATAAAAATCTTGTTCTATCAACATGGCCTTGCTCTTTCTATAAAAGGACCTTCCAAAAACTACCTAGGGCAGAGGAGAACACTTCCAAAGTCAGAAAACACAGCCACAAACTTTCTCCCCACGTTTTAACACTTCTAAGCCTCAAATCAATACCGAAACACTACAGAAATCACCCCGAAATCACCAAAAACTCATCCTTTCTTCTCCTATTGAACTTCCAAGCACCAAAAACACACAAAACCACCACAAAAACAGAAGAGAAACGTCCTTAACAGCATAAAGAAGAAGGAGCCAGAAGCTCAGGTCGAACACAATCCAGAACCGGCACCATCGGAGCCTCTGAAGAATCCCGACGTGAAGAATCCTCTTGAATTCTAAGGTAAAACAGGTTACAATTCTACTTTTCTAATTCCCCACGACCTTATTAACTCTCTGTCAAATTTTGGGTTCAAACTGACCTTTTTACGCTTCTGTATTGCTGTTTGTTTAAGCTTCTGTCCAATAACTTGTTTACCAAGTTTCGTGCTTAATTCGAATTCAAATTGAGAACTTTCAATCACTAATGTCTTGTACAACTTTCAGGCTACACACCCATAAAACTTGAGCCAAAAACACCTTCGGGAACAGCCTCAACGCCGCCGTCCAAGGGCGGTCCGCACCCACGAACGTCATGTCCGGGGTCCCGGACTCCCTGTCCGTAAGCCCGGACGCCCACGGACGGCGGCGGGATTTTAAAAAAATTCAAAATTTAGGTTTTCAAATAATGTCCGGGCCCATAGACAGCCTGTCCGTGGCCCCGGACTTTGCAATTTTTTGTTTTCCTTTAATTTCGACTCTTCTGTATAATTAGGTTAACTGGGGGCCGTGGTCTCGGACATGGGGTCCGTGGCTACGGACATAAGCAAAATTTGACCTAATTCTTCCTCTGAAACCTTAGTTTAGGTAGCTTTTAATTACACTTTAATTTTCTTTCAAAAAATGCTAAAAAACACAAAAAAACAGAAGCTCGCGCACTTAGGTTAAAACGACTCGTAATAAGCCGTAAATAAACCAAGTAGAGGAAAACGACCAAGGAAGGGTAATGAAAGTAATTGAACCCTAAATAAGTCGAATACCAAGCCCCCGAACCCGAACTCTACCTTTCCTGATTTACTCTAGGTTAAAATTAGGTGGCGACTCATAATAGGTTCCAGTGAGCTAGCTTAGGTTTTAATAATTATTGTTATATGACATAGTTATTAATCTTAGGTTATAAGTGGACCTAAAACCCGATTAGATCCTAATCAACTTAACCCACATAGGATAGGGTTTAAAATCGAGGCTCACAGACTGGCGACTCTGCTGGGGACAAACTCTTAATTTTAACTTGTTTAATTTTAAGAAAGAGGGCTTAACTCGAAAATGTTTAGTTATGGCTTTATTACTTTGTTTATTTACTTTTGTGCGCACTTTAATTTCTGCACCTTCGCATCATATGAGAGTGAGGGTCCACACAAACCGGTTCTACCACGGGACCCGTCTGAGGGTCCCCTGTCAGGGACTCACACCTTTTAGGTGATGTGAATAAGTGGGGGAAAAGAGGAGGGTGTCGTCTAACCACACCCCCTTAATACCTTGGCTTTAGCCCCTAGCATTTTCCTAGCGGTATCCTTACCTAGCCCATTGTTTAGTCAGTCAAAGACCCGATCGTAGACGCACACCCTCAGGTGATGTGAAAAAAGTGGGGAAGCCCAAAGAGAATAGTGTGCAAGCCCTATTCCTTTGTGGCGACCTGGGCCCATGCCCCAAGCACCTCTCCGGATCGATCCATACCCGGTTTGATTTTAACGTCTAGTGAGGACATGTTGAATTTGTGTGGGCCTTGTTTACCTACATGATCAGCCCACTACCCAGCCTAGAAATTGATAGGAACTATTCCTACATCAACTCAGCACAACCCGATATCGCGACTTTATTGCTTGCGGCCCAAAGTCCTTGCTTGATTTGAATGTGTGAGTTATTTGTTCAGGCTTCGGCCCAAAAGTTTAGATTTAGGTGATTTCTCTTTTGGCCCAATTTGAATTATCCAATTAGTTCTAGGCCCATAAAAAAGAATCCACCTGAATTTGAAATAACTCACAGGTCCTGAAAAAGTTTTCTTCAGCTTAGCAGCCATCTTCTCTGATCCAAAGAAAGTTAGGCCCATTTGTGATCTAGGAACCATTCCAGCCCATGAGCTTCACTCCAGGCCCAAACACATTCCGGCCCAAGGGCTCATTCTAGACTAGGTAGACTTCTTATTCGGGCCCTAGCCCCAAACCCTAGATCTAGGTGTCACCTCTTAGGCCCAATCAAAGCCTTCTGTTTAGATTTCAGTCCAAGTTCCAGTTCATAGTCTGAAAGATACTCCAGCCCAAACACCTCATTCTCTGGGTATCCTGGCCCACTTGCTTTCAGCCTAAGTCTGTTTCGATCTATCTTGTGAAGCGTCATGTTTCAGCCCACTTCCTTTTGTTAGCCAATAATGGACACCTTGGACACAGGTAGACTCAAGTCCCAAGTGTGGTCCAATCGACATGGAAGCCCAGCTCGCAATTTTGGAACAAAAGACATGGCCACCATTGAAGCCATGGAGCAGAGGCATAGTGCTGCCATGGACGCCGTGGAATCTAACTACGTTGCTGTTATCGAAGAGTTGAAAGCAAAGGCTCTTTCCTCGAGTCTGAACGTCAAGCTCGGGATGAGTTAGTGGACAGGCTTCTCAACACCCTTTATGACTGCATTGAAGTTGGCTCCATTAGGGTCCGAGGATCGAAGGGGAATGTTAAAGAAATTGCTACAGAACTCGGAAAGTGATTAGGCAACCGGGAGCAGCAACTTGCATCCAAAGCTGCACCCGCAAGAGAACCAGGCAACATGAGGAAGACAACGATCAACAGTCAAGAGGACCTGGTTGGAGCGTTAGGACAATAGAACCACCCCGACGGAATTCTCGACAGAGAGAGTTTACAGACATCGGTCGAACACCAAGACAAGCACTTGAAGAGCTTCGAGGAAGATATCCGATGCAACCGCTGCCCTGAGGCCAGGAACTACTCATTTGGGGAAGGATCTTAATCAATTTTGTCACTTTCATCAGCTGCCCGGTCACGACACTGACCACTGCAGGGCCCTACAACACAGAATCCAGGATCTAATTGACCAAGGGCTCCAATTCTAAGAACATGGTGGAGAGCGCAGAGCACGCATGCCCAAGCGTCATCAGAAATGTTGTTTTTTTTAGTGTGTTTCTCATTAAATGCATTCCTTTTCTTGATTATTTGTCTTTCAACTTTTGTAGTAGTTAGTTCCCTTGATCATTTTCGGTAGTTTCCCTGAGTTTGTAATTTCCAACATTATTCTTTTTGTTGAATAAAACATAGTTCCATTTCCATAATTTTTGTACAAAGCATTATTCATTAATTCGAAAAACTAAAAAGAAGAGCACTCACGTCTTTCAAGGATCACGAAGTAATCATTTTCTGACTATGCAATGGAATACAAAGACTTGCATTTTGTTTCTGAAAATTTGAACATGTCCAACCAAACACCACTACTCACTCCAAAACATCCAAGCAATCCACGAAGCGGTTCAAGTCTACATTTGCCAAATTGTTGTTATAAACCCTGGATTAATACTGGGGGCAATCTGAGTTTAAGTTTGTCATCTTTCACCTTTCGTTTAAATATGCGAACAAGTCTCTGAGTGAAGATCTCGCGAGAGTGTCTTGAGTGGTAAAACCATGAGTGAACGAGTGTATCATTCTTACACGACTCCGGTGAGACCACATTCAAAGGTGAGGTAAACGGCATAACTCCGACCGAAGGAGATAATTTGTAAATTTACTCTTACACCTGCGAAAAGTAACAACGAACGGATACACAACTATCAGGAATGACGAAGCACCTAGGTACAACACCACATAGCTAAAAGCTTGTAAACCCTGACATTAAACCCTAGGCACCCCAGCTGAGCCTTTCATATATCCCTTTTCGATGTTGCAAAGCTCCACAGAACAAGCCAGCCCGTGATGAATAACTAACCCGGTGACCAAAGGAAGTGAGGAGCCTAACTCTCAGATAACGTTTTCATCAGTCTAGAGAAGCAAAGCCGCTATCAGCATGACAAAGCGATCCGTAAATGGTCCCAGAGTGACACAGGATCAAAAGAGCTCACATCAAAACAGCTCTTGAAGCCCACAACCGGGAAACACAAGAACCCCGAAGGAAAAGCCAAGAAAGGATAAAACAAAAGGCAAACCCGAAGTGCCTCAAAGAAATCCAAATGATGGAAAGAGAAATGGTGTAAAGGACAACTTCAAAAGTCCAGGTTCAGAAGCTCAAAAACAACGTCAACATGAAGCTGCCAGACGACTTCAAGACAAGGAAGATGAATCCGAGAGAAGACGCAAGTTGTAGCTTTGGTCACCCATTTAAGCTCCACATACCTCAAATATCCCTCCATGATCCCGTCGTCTTTCATCACACCCTATGGCCACGTTATAAGCCTCAAAGACTTCCGACTTGGTAGTTGTGTATCCAATCACATGAAAGTAACAGATCGAATGCGTAAATTCATCAAATATCAAATTCAATGGCCTAGAAGTTGTGACCGTAAGTGAGAAACGAGTGTAAAGACCAAACACGTCGAGTGTAGGTTAGGAAGCACTAAATCAGAACATAAGCCCTGACCCTGTGAGGATGAGACTCGTTCGCACGTTTGATCAAAGAAAATACTGGGGGCAATCAATCGGAATGATCGATTGCGATGAACTTTAGCTCAGATTGTCTTATGGGAAAAATACTGGGGGCAATTGTTGGTTCCAACAATTGCTATGACAACACCAATTGGAACCCAAAGCTCAAACATCACCACCATCATCCCACCACGGCACACTAAGTCCTTACCACCACATCTAGCACCTCAGGCCCACACAAGCCCTTACCTTCACTTCATACACCACACTGGCCCACATAAGCCCTTACCTCCACACCTCTACTACACAGGCCCACATAAGCCCTTGCCTGCACATCAAACACCACAGGCCCATAAGCCCTTACCTTCACATCATACACCATACCCCACCGGCGGCATGTTCATCTCGTAGGAGATAAATTACAAGTCCGAAGTCTATAGTTAGGAAATGATAATTCACTTTCCTTTTCACTAAACAGAATTTTCTTCAAACACTGCCACATTTGGCACCTCTTTCAACAATTTCTTGTCTTGAACAACTTTCCTCTAACCACTTCGGTTTCATACACCTCATCATGGCCACACTTGGCACACTTTCTAGTAATGTCGTGCTTTGGACAATTTTTGACCCTTAACATTGCCATGTTTGGCACATTTTCCAACGATTTCTTGTTGGGACAAGTATCCTACATACACTTTGATTGTATTTTGACATGCACATCATCAGTGCCATGTTTGGCACTTTCATAATCAACTTTCATCATGATCATTTGCATAAAGTTCACCTTGCATCCGTCCGTACGAAACTCCTCATAGACCAGAGATACAGATTCTCACCCGATCAGAGATACAGATTCTCAGCCGAAGATACAGATTCTTCAGAGATACAGATTCTCACCCGATCAGAGATACCGATTCTCAGCCGAAGATACAGATTCATCAGAGATACAGATTCTCACCCGATCAGACATACAGATTCTCAGCCGAAGGTACAGATTCTTCAGGGATACAGATTCTCAGCCAAAGATACAGACTCTTCACAGATGCAGATTCTCAGCCAAAGATTCAGATTCACCAGAATAGATGAACTCAACCTCCGGCTCGTCATGAACCCGATTTCCTACCATTCCACTTAGGCACCCATAGGTCCTACTTTACATTCGTCAATCTAGGCACACATCACATCAATCTCATTATGTCACTTTTCAATTTCAGGTTCCCGACACCTTATAATGCTCGGTGTATCCCATTCAATCTCAGGTTCCCGACACCTTATAATGCTCGGTGTATCCCATTCAATCTCAGGTTCCCGACACCTTATAATGCTCGGTGTATCCCATTCAATCTCAGGTTCCCGACACCTTATAATGCTCGGTGTATCCCATTCAATCTCAGGTTCCCAACACCATATAATGCTCGGTGTATCCCATTCAATTTCAGGTTCCCGACACCTTATAATGCTCGGTGTATCCCATTCAATTTCAGGTTCCCGACACCTTATAATGCTCGGCGTATTCTAGGTTCCCGACACCTTATAATGCTCGGCATGTCCCATTTAATCTCAGGTTCCTGACACCTTATAATGCTCGGCGTATTCCATTCAACTCCAGGTTCCCGACACCTTATAATGCTCGGCGTATTTCATTCGCTTTCAGGTTCCCGACACCTTAGAATGCTCGGCGTACTTCATTCCTTTAAAGGTAGTCAACGGCTTAGAATCGCTTGACATTATCTCATTTCCACATTTTAGGTTGTCAACGCCTTAGAATCGCTTGACATTATCTCATTTCCACATTTTAGGTTGTCGACGCCTTAGAATCGCTTGACATTACTTCATTTCACTTTACTTATAGGTAGTCAGCGCCTTAGAATAGCTCGACACAATCTACATATAGGGTCTTTTAAGACCCCAAAATTTTGGGGTATCACTCAGGCATCAACTAGTCTTTTCATCTTCATTACAAGCCTAGTTGACGGGGGGCAATCTGTTATACCTAAAATTTCAACCCCCCCGGAGCAGTCTCTAAGGCATACGTGTTACAAAGGACAAAAGGGTCAAAAAGCACCAAGGCGGGATTTTCCAAAGACATTTTCGGGATTTTCTATTTTTCATATGACTTGTTCATAACCACTAAACACTCCCAAATATCATAGTCATTATGAAAGGTTTCATGATTTTCTGATAATTTATTCTGGAAATTTAGCTTTTAATTCATATTATAAGCTAATTTCTTTAATTAACACATGAAATAACCTCAAAATAGAAATAATAAAAGGTTTCCAAAATTAAAATAAAAATTGTCACATGGTTAGCATGACTACATACAGTCATAAACCTGAAATTATTTTATTTGCAACCTTAACCCAAAATTTAAAAGAGAAATTCAATCATTTTTGCAATTTTCTCTCTCCTATGGAAAATACCGAAATCAAAACAAAACGTTTGAAATTATAACACAAGATAGAGGATGATTAGAGACTAATGCGTTGGAATTTTGTTATTTCGACTTTCCAATAATAAGTTATGAATTATGAGAGATTCCAGATTGTGAGATTATTATCTAATCGGTTATTTATCCAAATAACCCGATTCCAACTCTCAAAATTCTTAAAAATCATCCTTTATTTTCAGTTAAAATTTCATAATTTTTCTCAGCCTGCAGCATATTCTAAAAAATCAGATTCCCTTAGAGCACAAAATCAGGGTTTCAGATAAAAATCTTGTTCTATCAACATGGCCTTGCTCTTTCTATAAAAGGACCTTCCAAAAACTACCTAGGGCAGAGGAGAACACTTCCAAAGTCAGAAAACACAGCCACAAACTTTCTCCCCACGTTTTAACACTTCTAAGCCTCAAATCAATACCGAAACACTGTAGAAATCACCCCGAAATCACCAAAAACTCATCCTTTCTTCTCCTATTGAACTTCCAAGCACCAAAAACACACAAAACCACCACAAAAACAGAAGCAAAACGTCCTTAACAGCATAAAGAAGAAGGAGCCAGAAGCTCAGGTCGAACACAATCCAGAACCGGCACCATCAGAGCCTCCGAAGAATCCCGACGTGAAGAATCCTCTTGAATTTGAGGGTAAAACAGGTTACAATTCTACTTTTCTAATTCCCCACGACCTTATTAACTCTCTGTCAAATTTTGGGTTCAAACTTACCTTTTTACGCTTCTGTATTGTTGTTTGTTTAAGCTTCTGTCCAATAACTTGTTTACCAAGTTTCGCGCTTAATTCGAATTCAAATTGAGAACTTTTAATCACTAATGTCTTGTAAAATTTGAGCCAAAAACACCTTCGGGAACAGCCTCAACGCCGCCGTCCAAGGGCGGTCCGCACCCACGGACGTCATGTCCGGGGTCCCGGACTCCCTGTCCGTAAGCCCGGACGCCCACGGACGGCGGCAGGATTTTAAAAAAATTCAAAATTTAGGTTTTCAAATAATGTCCGGGCCCACAGACAGCCTGTCCGTGGCCCCAGACTTTGCAATTTTTTGTTTTCCTTTAATTTCGACTCTTCTGTATAATTAGGTTAACTGGGGGCCGTGGTCTCGGACATGGGGTCCGTGGCTACGGACATAAGCAAAATTTGACCTAATTCTTCCTCCGAAACCTCAGTTTAGGTAGCTTTTAATTACACTTTAATTTTCTGTCAAAAAATGCTAAAAAACACAAAAAAACAGAAGCTCGCGCACTTAGGTTAAAACGACTCGTAATAATTCGTAAATAAACCAAGTAGAGGAAAAACGACCTAGGAAGGGTAATGAAAGTAATTGAACCCTAAATAAGTCGAATACCAAGCCCCCGAACCCGAACTCTACCTTTCCTGATTTACTCTAGGTTAAAATTAGGTGGCGACTCATAATAGGTTCCAGTGAGCTAGCTTAGGTTTTAATAATTATTGTTATATGACATAGTTATTAATCTTAGGTTATAAGTGGACCTAAAACCCGATTAGATCCTAATCAACTTAACCCACATAGGATAGGGTTTAAAATCGAGGCTCACAGAGGCGACTCTGCTGGGGACAAACTCTTAATTTTAACTTGTTTAATTTTAAGAAAGAGGGCTTAACTCGAAAATGTTTATTTATGGCTTTATTACTTTGTTTGTTTACTTTTGTGCGCACTTTAATTTCTGCACCTTCATCATATGAGAGCGAGGGTCCACACAAACCGGTTCTACCCCGGGACCCGTCTGAGGGTCCCCTGTCAGGGACTCACACCTTTTAGGTGATGTGAATAAGTGGGGGAAAAGAGGAGGGTGTCGTCTAACCACACCCCCTTAATACCTGGGCTTTAGCCCCTAGCATTTTCCTGGCAGTATCCTTACTAGCCCATTGTTTGGTCAGTCAAAGACCCGATCGTAGACGCACACCCTCAGGTGATGTGAAAAAAGTGGGGAAGCCCAAAGAGAATAGCGTGCAAGCCCTATTCCTTTGTGGCGACCTGGGCCCATGCCCCAAGCACCTCTCCGGATCGATCCATACCCGGTTTGATTTTAACGTCTGGTGAGGACATGTTGAATTTGTGTGGGCCTTGTTTACCTGCATGATCAGCCCACTACCCAGCCTAGAAATTGATAGGAACTTTTCCTACATCAACTCAGCCCAACCCGATATCGCGACTTTATTGCTTGCGGCCCAAAGGCCTTGCTTGATTTGAATGTGTGAGTTATTTGTTCGGGCTTCGGCCCAAAAGTTTAGATTTAGGTGATTTCTCTTCTGGCCCAATTTGAATTATCCAATTAGTTCTAGGCCCATAAAAAAGAATCCACCTGAATTTGAAATAACTCACAGGTCCTGAAAAAGTTTTCTTCAGCTTAGCAGCCATCTTCTCTGATCCAAAGAAAGTTAGGCCCATTTGTGATCTAGGAACCATTCCAGCCCATGAGCTTCACTCCAGGCCCAAACACATTCCGGCCCAAGGGCTCATTCTAGACTAGGTAGACTTCTTATTCGGGCCCTAGCCCCAAACCCTAGATCTAGGTGTCACCTCTCAGGCCCAATCAAAGCCTTTTTAGATTTTTCAGTCCAAGTTCCAGTTCATAGTCTGAAAGATACTCCAGCCCAAACACCTCATTCTCTGGGTATCCTGGCCCACTTGCTTTCAGCCTAAGTCTGTTTCGATCTATCTTGTGAAGCGTCATGTTTCAGCCCACTTCCTTTTGTTAGCCAATAATGGACACCTTGGACACAGGTAGACTCAAGTCCCAAGTGCGGTCCAATCGACATGGAAGCCCAGCTCGCAATTTTGGAACAAAAGCACATGGCCACCATTGAAGCCATGGAGCAGAGGCATAGTGCTGCCATGGACGCCGTGGAATCTAACTACGTTGCTGTTATCGAAGAGTTGAAAGCAAAGGCTTTTCCCTCGAGTCTGAACGTCAAGCTCGGGATGAGTTAGTGGACAGGCTTCTCAACACCCTTTATGACTGCATTGAAGTTGGCTCCATTAGGGTCCGAGGATCGAAGGGGAATGTTAAAGAAATTGCTACAGAACTCAGGAAAGTGATTAGGCAACCGGGAGCAGCAACTTGCATCCAAAGCTGCACCCGCAAGAGAACCAGGCAACATGAGGAAGGCAACGATCAACAGTCAAGAGGACCTCGTTGGAGCGTTGGGACAGTAGAACCACCCCGACGGAATTCTCGACAGAGAGAGTTTACAGACATCGGTCGAACACCAAGACAAGCACTTGAAGAGCTTCGAGGAAGATATCCGATGCAACCGCTCCCTGAGGCCAGGAACTACTCATTTGGGGAAGGATCTTAATCAATTTTGTCAGTTCCATCAGCTGCCCGGTCACGACACTGACCACTGCAGGGCCCTACAACACAGAATCTAGGATCTAATTGACCAAGGGCTCCAATTCTAAGAACATGGTGGAGAGCGCAGAGCACGCATGCCCAAGCGTCATCAGAAATGTTGTTTTTTTTTAGTGTGTTTCTCATTAAATGCATTCCTTTTCTTGATTATTTGTCTTTCAACTTTTGTAGTAGTTAGTTCCCTTGATCATTTTCGGTAGTTTCCCTGAGTTTGTAATTTCCAACATTATTCTTTTTGTTGAATAAAACATAGTTCCATTTCCATAATTTTTGTACAAAGCATTATTCATTAATTCGAAAAACTAAAAAGAAGAGCATCACGTCTTTCAAGGATCACGAAGTAATCATTTTCTGACTATGCAATGGAATACAAAGACTTGCATTTTGTTTCTGAAAATTTGAACATGTCCAACCAAACACCACTACTCACCCCAAAACATCCAAGCAACCCACGAAGCGGTTCAAGTCTACATTTGTCAAATTGTTGTTATAAACCCTGGATTAATACTGGGGGCAATCTGAGTTTAAGTTTGTCATCTTTCACCTTTCGTTTAAATATGCGAACAAGTCTCTGAGTGAAGATCTCGCGAGAGTGTCTTGAGTGGTAAAACCATGAGTGAACGAGCGTATCATTCTTACACGACTCCGGTGAGACCACATTCAAAGGTGAGGTAAACGGCATAACTCCGACCGAAGGAGATAATTTGTAAATTTACTCTTAGACCTGCGAAAAGTAACAATGAACGGATACACAACTATCAGGAATGACGAAGCACCTAGGTACAACACCACATAGCTAAAAGCTTGTAAACCCTGACATTAAACCCTAGGCACCCCGCTGAGCCTTTCATATATCCCTTTTCGATGTTGCAAAGCTCCACAGAACAAGCCAGCCCGTGATGAATAACCAACCCGGTGACCAAAGGAAGTGAGGAGCCTGACTCTCAGATAACGTTTTCATCAGTCTAGAGAAGCAAAGCCGCTATCAGCATGACAAAGCGATCCGTAAATGGTCCCAGAGTGACACAGGATCAAAAGAGCTCACATCAAAACAGCTCTCGAAGCCCAAAACCGGGAAACACAAGAACCCCGAAGGCAAAGCCAAGAAAGGATAAAACAAAAGGCAAACCCGAAGTGCCTCAAAGAAATCCAAATGATGGAAAGAGAAATGGTGTAAAGGACAACTTCAAAAGTCCAGGTTCAGAAGCTCGAAAACAACGTCAACATGAAGCAGCCAGACGACTTCAAGACAAGGATGATGAATCCGAGAGAAGACGCAAGTTGTAGCTTTGGTCACCCATTTAAGCTCCACATACCTCAAATATCCCTCCATGATCCCGTCGTCTTTCATCACACCCTATGGCCACGTTATAAGCCACAAAGACTTCCAACTTGGTAGTTGTATATCCAATCACGTGAAAGTAACAGATTGAATGCATAAATTCATCAAATATCAAATTCAATGGTCTAGAAGTTGTGACCGTAATTGAGAAACGAGTGTAAACACCAAACACGTCGAGTGTAGGTTAGGAAGCACTAAATCAGAACATAAGCCTGACCCTGTGAGGACGAGACTCGTTCGCACGTTTGATCAAAGAAAAAATACTGGGGGCAATCGATCGGAATGATCGATTGCCATGAACTCTAGCTCAGATTGTCTTAAGGGAAAAATACTGGGGCAATTGTTGGTTCCAACAATTGCTATGACAACACCAATTGGAACCCAAAGCTCAAACATCACCACCATCATCCCACCACAGGCACACATAAGTCCTTACCACCACATCAAGCACCTCAGGCCCACACAAGCCCTTACCTTCACTTCATACACCACACTGGCCCACATAAGCCCTTACCTCCACACCTCTACTACACAGGCCCACATAAGCCCTTACTGCACATCAAACACCACAGGCCCACATAAGCCCTTACCTTCACATCATACACCATACCCCACCGGCGGCATGTTCATCTCGTAGGAGATAAATTACAAGTCCGAAGTCTATAGTTAGGAAATGATAATTCACTTTCCTTTTCACTAAACAGAATTTTCTTCAAACACTGCCACATTTGGCACCTCTTTCAACAATTTCTTGTTGAACAACTTTCCTCTAACCACTTCGGTTTCATAACCTCATCATGGCCACATGGCACACTTTCTAGTAATGTCGTGCTTTGGACAATTTTTGACCCTTAACATTGCCATGTTTGGCACATTTTCCAACGATTTCTTGTTGGGACAAGTTCCTACATACACTTTGATTGTATTTTGACATGCACATCATCATTGCCATGTTTGGCACTTTCATAATCAACTTTCATCATGATCATTTGCATAAAGTTTACCTTGCATCCGTCCGTACGAAACTCCTCATAGACAAGAGATACAGATTCTCACCCGATCAGAGATACAGATTCTCAGCCGAAGATACAGATTCTTCAGAGATACAGATTCTCACCCGATCAGACATACAGATTCTCAGCCGAAGGGACAGATTCTTCAGGGATACAGATTCTCAGCCAAAGATACAGACTCTTCAGATATGCAGATTCTCAGCCAAAGATTCAGATTCATCAGAATAGATGAACTCAACCTCTGGCTCATCATGAACCCGATTTCCTACCATTCCACTTAGGCACCCATAGGTCCTACTTTACATTCGTCAATCTAGGCACACATCACATCAATCTCATTATGTCACTTTTCATTTTCAGGTTCCCGACACCTTATAATGCTCGGTGTATACCATTCAATCTCAGGTTCCCGACACCTTATAATGCTCGGTGTATCCCATTCAATCTCAGGTTCCCGACACCTTATAATGCTCGGTGTATCCCATTCAATTTCAGGTTCCCGACACCTTATAATGCTCGGTGTATCCCATTCAATTTCAGGTTCCCGACACCTTATAATGCTCGGCGTATTCCAGGTTCCCGACACCTTATAATGCTCGGCGTGTCCCATTTAATCTCAGGTTCCCGACACCTTATAATGCTCGGCGTATTCCATTCAACTTCAGGTTCCCGACACCTTATAATGCTCGGTGTAATTCATTCACTTTCAGGTTCCCGACACCTTAGAATGCTCGGCGTACTTCATTCCTTTAAAGGTAGTCAACGCCTTAGAATCGCTTGACATTATCTCATTTCCACATTTTAGGTTGTCAACGCCTTAGAATCGCTTGACATTATCTCATTTCCACATTTTAGGTTGTCGACGCCTTAGAATCGCTTGACATTACTTCATTTCACTTTACTTATAGGTAGTCAGCGCCTTAGAATAGCTCGACAATCTACATATAGGGTCTTTAAGACCCCAAAATTTTGGGGTATCACTCAGGCATCAACTAGTCTTTTCATCTTCATTACAAAGCCTAGTTGACGGGGGGCAATCTGTTATACCCAAAATTTCAACCCCCCCGGAGCAGTCTCTAAGGCATACATGTTACAAAGGACAAAAGGGGTCAAAAAGCACCAAGGCGGGATTTCCAAACACATTTTCGGGATTTTCTATTTTTCATATGACTTGTTCATAACCTCTAAACACTCCCAAATATCATAGTCATTATGAAAGGTATTTCATGATTTTCTGATAATATTTATTCTGGAAATTTAGCTTTTAATTCATATTATAAGCTAATTTCTTTAATTAACACATGTAATAACCTCAAAATAGAAATAATAAAAGGTTTGCGAAATTAAAATAAAAATTGTCACATGGTTAGCATGACTACATACAGTCATAAGCCTGAAATTATTTTATTTGAAACCTTAACCCAAAATTTAAAAGAGAAATTCAATCATTTTTGCGATTTTCTCTCTCCTATGGAAAATACCGAAATCAAAACAAAACGTCATTAAATTATAACACAAGATAGAGGATGATTATTAGAGACTAATGCTGTTGGAATTTCGTTATTTCGACTTTCCAATAATAAGTTATGAATTATGAGAGATTCCAGATTGTGAGATTTTTATCTAATCGGTTATTTATCCAAATAACCCGATTCCAACTCTCAAAATTCTTAAAAATCATCCTTTATCTTCAGTTAAAATTTCATAATTTTTCTCGGCCTGCAGCATATTCTAAAAAATCAGATTCCCTTAGAGCACAAAATCAGGGTTTCAGATAAAAAGCTTGTTCTATCAACATGGCCTGCTCTTTCTATAAAAGGACCTTCCAAAAACTACCTAGGGCAGAGGAGAACACTTCCAAAGTCAGAAAACACAGCCACAAACTTTCTCCCCACGTTTTGACACTTCTAAGCCTCAAATCAATACCGAAACACTGCAGAAATCACACCGAAATCACCAAAAACTCATCCTTTCTTCTCCTATTGAACTTCCAAGCACCAAAAACACACAAAACCACCACAAAAACAGAAGCGAAACGTCCTTAACAGCATAAAGAAGAAGGAGCCAGAAGCTCAGGTCGAACACAATCCAGAACCGGCACCATCAGAGCCTCCGAAGAATCCCGACGTGAAGAATCCTCTTGAATTCGAAGGTAAAACAGGTTACAATTCTACTTTTCTAATTCCCCATGACCTTATTAACTCTCTGTCAAATTTTGGGTTCAAACTTACCTTTTTACGCTTCTGTATTGCTGTTTGTTTAAGCTTCTGTCCAATAACTTGTTTACCAAGTTTCGTGCTTAATTCGAATTCAAATTGAGAACTTTCAATCACTAATGTCTTGTACAACTTTCAGGCTACACACCCATAAAATTTGAGCCAAAAACACCTTCGGGAACAGCCTCAACGCCGCCGTCCAAGGGCGGTCCGCACCCACGGACGTCATGTCCGGGGTCCCGGACTCCCTGTCCGTAAGCCCGGACGCCCACGGACGGCGGCGGGATTTTAAAAAAATTTAAAATTTAGGTTTTCAAATAATGTCCGGGCCCACAGACAGCCTGTCCGTGGCCCCGGACTTTGCAATTTTTTGTTTTCCTTTAATTTCGACTCTTCTGTATAATTAGGTTAACTGGGGGCCGTGGTCTCGGACATGGGGTCCGTGGCTACGGACATAAGCAAAATTTGACCTAATTCTTCCTCCGAAACCTCAGTTTAGGTAGCTTTTAATTACACTTTAATTTTCTGTCAAAAAATGCTAAAAACACAAAAAAACAGAAGCTCGCGCACTTAGGTTAAAACGACTCGTAATAAGCCGTAAATAAACCAAGTAGAGGAAAAACTAGCTAGGAAGGGTAATGAAAGTAATTGAACCCTAAATAAGTCGAATACCAAGCCCCCGAACCCGAACTCTACCTTTCCTGATTTACTCTAGGTTAAAATTAGGTGGCGACTCATAATAGGTTCCAGTGAGCTAGCTTAGGTTTTAATAATTATTGTTATATGACATAGTTATTAATCTTAGGTTATAAGTGGACCTAAAACCCGATTAGATCCTAATCAACTTAACCCACATAGGATAGGGTTTAAAATCGACGCTCACAGATTGGCGACTCTGCTGGGGACAAACTCTTAATTTTAACTTGTTTAATTTAAGAAAGAGGGCTTAACTCGAAAATGTTTATTTATGGCTTTATTACTTTGTTTGTTTACTTTTGTGCGCACTTTAATTTCTGCACCTTCGCATCATATGAGAGCGAGGGTCCACACAAACCGGTTCTACCCCGGGACCCGTCTGAGGGTCCCCTGTCAGGGACTCACACCTTTTAGGTGATGTGAATAAGTGGGGGAAAAGAGGAGGGTGTCGTCTAACCACACCCCCTTAATACCTGGGCTTTAGCCCCTAGCATTTTCCTGGCAGTATCCTTACGTAGCCCATTGTTTGGTCAGTCAAAGACTTGATCGTAGACGCAGACCCTCAGGTGATGTGAAAAAAGTGGGGAAGCCCAAAGAGAATAGTGTGCAAGCCCGATTCCTTTGTGGCGACCTAGGCCCATGCCCCAAGCACCTCTCCGGATCGATCCATACCCGGTTTGATTTTAACGTCTGGTGAGGACATGTTGAATTTGTGTGGGCCTTGTTTACCTGCATGATCAGCCCACTACCCAGCCTAGAAATTGATAGGAACTTTTCCTACATCAACTCAGCCCAACCCGATATCGCGACTTTATTGCTTGCGGCCCAAAGGCCTTGCTTGATTTGAATGTGTGAGTTATTTGTTCAGGCTTCGGCCCAAAAGTTTAGATTTAGGTGATTTCTCTTCTGGCCCAATTTGAATTATCCAATTAGTTCTAGGCCCATAAAAAAGAATCCACCTGAATTTGAAATAACTCAGAGGTCCTGAAAAAGTTTTCTTCAGCTTAGCAGCCATCATCTCTTATCCAACGAAAGTTAGGCCCATTTGTGATCTAGGAACCATTCCAGCCCATGAGCTTCACTCCAGGCCCAAACACATTCCGGCCCAAGGGCTCATTGTAGACTAGGTAGACTTCTTATTCGGGCCCTAGCCCCAAACCCTAGATCTAGGTGTCACCTCTCAGGCCCAATCAAAGCCTTCTATTTAGATTTCAGTCCAAGTTCCAGTTCATAGACTGAAAGATACTCCAGCCCAAACACCTCATTCTCTGGGTATCCTGGCCCACTGGCTTTCAGCCTAAGTGTGTTTCGATCTATCTTGTGATGCGTCATGTTTCAGCCCACTTCCTTTTGTTAGCCAATAATGGACACCTTGGACACAGGTAGACTCAAGTCCCAAGTGCGGTCCAATCGACATGGAAGCCCAGCTCACAATTTTGGAACAAAAGCACATGGCCACCATTGAAGCCATGGAGCAGAGGCATAGTGCTGCCATGGACGCCGTGGAATCTAACTACGTTGCTGTTATCGAAGAGTTGAAAGCAAAGGCTATTTTCCTCGAGTCTGAACGTCAAGCTCAGGATGAGTTAGTGGACAGGCTTCTCAACACCCTTTATGACTGCATTGAAGTTGGCTCCATTAGGGTCCGAGGATCGAAGGGGAATGTTAAAGAAATTGCTACAGAACTCAGGAAAGTGATTAGGCAACCGGGAGCAGCAACTTGCATCCAAAGCTGCACCCGCAAGAGAACCAGGCAACATGAGGAAGACAACGATCAACAGTCAAGAGGACCTCATTGGAGCGTTGGGACAGTAGAACCACCCCGACGGAATTCTCGACAGAGAGAGTTTACAGACATCGGTCGAACACCAAGACAAGCACTTGAAGAGCTTCGAGGAAGATATCCAATGCAACCGCTCACCCTGAGGCCAGGAACTACTCATTTGGGGAAGGATCTTAATCAATTTTGTCAGTTCCATCAGCTGCCCGGTCACGACACTGACCACTGCAGGGCCCTACAACACAGAATCTAGGATCTAATTGACCAAGTGCTCCAATTCTAAGAACATGGTGGAGAGCGCAGAGCACGCATGCCCAAGCGTCATCAGAAATGTTGTTTTTTTAGTGTGTTTCTCTTTAAATGCATTCCTTTTCTTGATTATTTGTCTTTCAACTTTTGTAGTAGTTAGTTCCCTTGATCATTTTCGGTAGTTTCCCTGAGTTTGTAATTTCCAACTTTATTCTTTTTGTTGAATAAAACATAGTTCCATTTCCATAATTTTTGTACAAAGCATTATTCATTAATTCGAAAAACTAAAAAGAAGAGCACTCACGTCTTTCAAGGATCACGAAGTAATCATTTTCTGATTATGCAATGGAATACAAAGACTTGCATTTTGTTTCTGAAAATTTGAACATGTCCAACCAAACACCACTACTCACTCTAAAACATCCAAGCAATCCACGAAGCGGTTCAAGTCTACATTTGCCAAATTGTTGTTATAAACCCTGGATTAATACTGGGGGCAATCTGAGTTTAAGTTTGTCATTTTTCACCTTTCGTTTAAATATGCGAACAAGTCTTTGAGTGAAGATCTCACGAGAGTGTCTTGAGTGGTATAACCATGAGTGAACGAGCGTATCATTCTTACACGACTCCGGTGAGACCACATTCAAAGGTGAGTTAAACGGCATAACTCCGACCGAAGGAGATAATTTGTAAATTTACTCTTACACCTGCGAAAAGTAACAACGAACGGATACACAACTATCAGGAATGACGAAACACCTAGGTACAACACCACATAGCTAAAAGCTTGTAAACCCTGACATTAAACCCTAGGCACCCCGCTGAGCCTTTCATATATCCCTTTTCGATGTTGCAAAGCTCCACAGAAAAGCCAGCCCGTGATGAATAACTAACCTGGTGACCAAAGGAAGTGAGGAGCCTAACTCTCAGATAACATTTTCATCAGTCTAGAGAAGCAAAGCCGCTATCAGATGACAAAGCGATCCGTAAATGGTCCAGAGTGACACAGGATCAAAAGAGCTCACATCAAACAGCTCTCGAAGCCCAAAACCGGGAAACACAAGAACGCCGGCAAAGCCAAGAAAGGATAAAACAAAAGGCAAACCCGAAGTGCCTCAAAGAAATCCAAATGATGGAAAGAGAAATGGTGTAAAGGACAACTTCAAAAGTCCAGGTTCAGAAGCTCGAAAACAACGTCAACATGAAGCTGCCAGACGACTTCAAGACAAAAGATGAATCCGAGAGAAGACGCAAGTTGCAGCTTTGGTCACCCATTTAAGCTCCACATACCTCAAATATCCCTCCATGATCCCGTCGTCTTTCATCACACCCTATGGCCACGTTATAAGCCTCAAAGACTTCCGACTTGGTAGTTGTGTATCCAATCACGTGAAAGTAACAGATCGAATGCGTAAATTCATCAAATATCAAATTCAATGGTCTAGAAGTTGTGACCGTAAGTGAGGAACAAGAGTAAACACCAAACACGTCGAGTGTAGGTTAGGAAGCACTAAATCAGAACATAAGCCCTGACCCTGTGAGGACGAGACTCGTTCGCACGTTTGATCAAAGAAAATACTGGGGGCAATTGATCGGAATGATCGATTGCCATGAACTCTAGCTCAGATTGTCTTAATGGAAAAATACTGGGGGCAATTGTTGGTTCCAACAATTGCTATGACAACACCAATTGGAACCCAAAGCTCAAACATCACCACCATCATCCCACCACAGGCACACATAAGTCCTTACCACCACATCAAGCACCTCAGGCCCACACAAGCCCTTACCTTCACTTCATACACCACACTTGCCCACATAAGCCCTTACCTCCACACCTCTACTACACAGGCCCACATAAGCCCTTACCTGCACATCAAACACCACATGCCCACATAAGCCCTTACCTTCACATCATACACCATACCCCACTGGCGGCATATTCATCTCGTAGGAGATAAATTACAAGTCCGAAGTCTATAGTTAGGAAATTATAATTCACTTTCCTTTTCACTAAACAGAATTTTCTTCAAACACTGCCACATTTGGCACCTCTTTCAACAATTCTTGTCTTGAACAACTTCCTCTAACCACTTCGGCTTCATACACCTCATCATGGCCACACTTGGCACACTTTCTAGTAATGTCGTGCTTTGGACAATTTTTGACCCTTAACATTGCCATGTTTGGCACATTTTCCAACGATTTCTTGTTCGGGACAAGTATCCTACATACACTTTGATTGTATTTTGACATGCACATCATCATTGCCATGTTTTGGCACTTTCATAATCAACTTTCATCATGATCATTTGCATAAAGTTTCCTTGCATCCGTCCGTACGAAACTCCTCATAGACCAGAGATATAGATTCTCACCCGATCAGAGATACAGATTCTCAGCCGAAGATACAGATTCTTCAGAGATACAGATTCTAACCCGATCAGAGATACAGATTCTCAGCCGAAGATAAGATTCTTCAGAGATACAGATTCTCACCCGATCAGACATAGATGAACTCAACCTCTGGCTCGTCATGAACCCGATTTCCTACCATTCCACTTAGGCACCCATAGGTCCTACTTTACATTCGTCAATCTAGGCACACATCACATCAATCTCATTACGTCACTTTTCATTTTCAGGTTCCCGACACCTTATAATGCTCGGCGTATTCCAGGTTCCCGACACCTTATAATGCTCGGCGTATTCCATTCAACTTCAGGTTCCCGACACCTTATAATGCTCGGTGTATTCCAGGTTCCCGACACCTTATTCAACTTCAGGTTCCCGACACCTTATAATGCTCGGCGTATTCCAGGTTCCCGACACCTTATAATGCTCGGCGTATTCCATCCAACTTCAGGTTCCCGACACCTTATATGCTCGGCGTATTCCAGGTTCCCGATTATATGCTCGTGTATTCCATCCAACTTCAGGTTCCCGACACCTTATAATGCTCGGCGTATTTCATTCACTTTCAGGTTCCGACACCTTAGAAGGCTCGGCGTACTTCATTCCTTTAAAGGTAGTCAACGCCTTAGAATAGCTTGACATCATATCATCCTCATAGGTAGTCAACGCCTTAGAATCGCTTGACATCCCTTCCACTTTACTCATAGGTAGTCACCGCCTTAGAACAGCTCGACACAACTTGTCAGATTTCAATTGCATGTGGGGTCTTTTAAGATCCAAAATTTTGGGGGTATCACTCAAGCATCAACTAGCCTTCTCATTTCCATTACAAAGTCTAGTTGACGGGGGGCAATCTGTTATACCCAAAATTTCAACCCCCCCGAAAGAGAGTCTCTACTAATAGGATAGTAGCGAGGGTTCCCGATTCGATCGGCACATTTCAGAGTACTAGGGACAGCTTAGTCATCTCCGAGGGCACTTTCGTAAATTTTCAAGGCTCCTAAGCCCCCTATAGGCTTTCTCTCTCCTCCAAATAAGGGTCAAATCAATTCAAAATGCTTTGAAATTTTAATCCATGACAGAGGATGACATTTGAAGCATAATGGCGTTGGAATTTTGATTTTTCGAATTTCTAATAATTTTCTAGTAATTTCTAATTGAATCTGACGAGAAATTGAATTTAAAAATATTCCAATATCCAAAAAATTCGATTCCACTTTAGAAAATTCATAAATATAATCTTTTACCCATGTGTAAAATTTCATAATCAAATTCCTTTTGGAAGCCCTTGAGCTAAAACGTCGGTAAATCTCATTTTTACCGGATTTTTCCATCTTTAAGGAAGCCTATATAAGGAACCTTATCCCATGATCAAATCAGAACCTCAAGAACCCTAGACTCTCAAAGAAGGCAACCGTCTCTCTCTCTCCATGTTTTTGAACTCCAGAGCCACAATCAAACACCGAAATCTCACCAAAATCAACACCAAAACATATTTTTCAACTCCCACTACATCATCAATCATCAAACATCAACCAAACCACCTCCAAAATGTGAAGAATACCTTCAACAATCAACAACCAGAAGCTCGGGTCGAACACAATCCAGAACCGGCACCATCGGAGCCTCCGAAGAATCCCGACGTGAAGAATCCTCTTGAATTCGAAGGTAAAACAGGTTACAATTCTACTTTTCGAATTCCCCACGACCTTATTAAATCTCTGTCAAATTTTGGGTTCAAACTAACCTTTTTACGCTTCTGTATTGCTGTTTGTTTAAGCTTCTGTCCAATAACTTGTTTACCAAGTTTCGTGCTTAATTCAAATTCAAATTGAGAACTTTCAATCACTAATGTCTTGTACAACTTTCAGGCTACACACCCATAAAATTTGAGCCAAAAACACCTTCGGGAACAGCCTCAACGCCGCCGTCCGAGGGCGGTCCGCACCCAAGGACGTCATGTCCGGGGTCCCGGACTCCCTGTCCGTAAGCCCGGACGCCCACGGACGGCGGCGGGATTTTAAAAAATTCAAAATTTAGGTTTTCAAATAATGTCCGGGCCCACGGACAGCCTGTCCGTGGCCCCGGACTTTGCAATTACTTATTTTCCTTTAATTTCGACTCTTCTATATAATTAGGTTAACTGGGGTCCATGGTCTCGGACATGGGGTCCGTGGCTACGGACATAAGCAAAATTTGACCTAATTCTGCCTCCAAAATCCTAGTTTAGGTAGCTTTTAATTACACTTTAATTTTCTGTCAAAAAATGCTAAAAAACTCAAAAAACAGAAGCTCGCGCACTTAGGTTAAAACGACTCGTAATAAGCCGTAAATAAACTAAGTAGAGGAAAAACGACCTAGGAAGGGTAATGAAAGTAATTGAACCCTAAATAAGTCGAATACCAAGCCCCCGAACCCAAACTCTACCTTTCCTGATTTACTCTAGGTTAAAATTAGGTGGCGACTCATAATAGGTTCCAGTGAGCTAGCTTAGGTTTTAATAATTATTGTTATATGACATAGTTATTAATCTTAGGTTATAAGTGGACCTATAACCCGATTAGATCCTAATCAACTTAATCCACATAGGATAGGGTTTAAAATCGAGGCTCACAGACTGGTGACTCTGCTGGGGACAAACTCTTAATTTTAACTTGTTTAATCTTAAGAAAGAGGGCTTAACTCGAAAATGTTTATTTATGGCTTTATTACTTTGTTTGTTTACTTTTGTGCGCACTTTAATTTCTGCACCTTAGCATCATATGAGAGCGAGGGTCCACACAAACCGGTTCTACCCCGGGACCCGTCTGAGGGTCCCCTGTCAGGGACTCACACCTTTTAGGTGATGTGAATAAGTGGGGGAAAAGAGGAGGGTGTCGTCTAACCACACCCCCTTAATACCTGGGCTTTAGCCCCTAGCATTTTCCTGGCAGTATCCTTACCTAGCCCATTGTTTGGTCAGTCAAAGACCCGATCGTAGACGCACACCCTCAGGTGATGTGAAAAAAGTGGGGAAGCCCAAAGAGAATAGCGTGCAAGCCCTATTCCTTTGTGGCTACCTGGGCCCATGCCCCAAGCACCTCTCCGGATCGATCCATACCCGGTTTGATTTTAACGTCTGGTGAGGACATGTTGAATTTGTGTGGGCCTTGTTTACCTGCATGATCAGCCCACTACCCAGCCTAGAAATTGATAGGAACTTTTCCGACATCAACTCAGCCCAACCCGATATCGCGACTTTATTGCTTGCGGCCCAAAGGCCTTGCTTGATTTGAATGTGTGAGTTATTTGTTCGGGCTTCGGCCCAAAAGTTTAGATTTAGGTGATTTCTCTTCTGGCCCAATTTGAATTATCCAATTAGTTCTAGGCCCATAAAAAAGAATCCACCTGAATTTGAAATAACTCACAGGTCCTGAAAAAGTTTTCTTCAGCTTAGCAGCCATCTTCTCTCTGAAAAGAAAGTTAGGCCCATTTGTGATCTAGGAACCATTACACGCCCATGAGCTTCACTCCAGGCCCAAACACATTCCGGCCCAAGGGCTCATTCTAGACTAGGTAGACTTCTTATTCGGGCCCTAGCCCCAAACCCTAGATCTAGGTGTCACCTCTCAGGCCCAATCAAAGCCTTCTGTTTAGATTTCAGTCCAAGTTCCAGTTCATAGTCTAAAAGATACTCCAGCCCAAACACCTCATTCTCTGGGTATCCTGGCCCACTTGCTTTCAGCCTAAGTCTGTTTCGATATCTTGTGAAGCGTCATGTTTCAGCCCACTTCCTTTTGTTAGCCAATAATGGACACCTTGGACACAGGTAGACTCAAGTCCCAAGTGCGGTCCAATCGACATGGAAGCCCAGCTCGCAATTTTGGAACAAAAGCACATGGCCACCATTGAAGCCATGGAGCAGAGGCATAGTGCTGCCATGGACGCCGTGGAATCTAACTACGTTGCTGTTATCGAAGAGTTGAAAGCAAAGGCTCTTTCCCTCGAGTCTGAACGTCAAGCTCGGGATGAGTTAGTGGACAGGCTTCTCAACACCCTTTATGACTGCATTGAAGTTGGCTCCATTAGGGTCCGGGATCGAAGGGGAATGTTAAAGAAATTGCTACAGAACTCAGGAAAGTGATTAGGCAACCGGGAGCAGCAACTTGCATCCAAAGCTGCACCCGCAAGAGAACCAGGCAACATGAGGAAGACAACGATCAACAGTCAAGAGGACCTGGTTGGAACGTTGGGACAGTAGAACCACCCGACGGAATTCTCGACAGAGAGAGTTTACAGACATCGGTCGAGCACCAAGACAAGCACTTGAAGAGCTTCGAGGACGATATCCGATGCAACCGCTCGCCCTGAGGCCAGGAACTACTCATTTGGGGAAGGATCTTAATCAATTTTGTCACTCCCGGTCACGACACTGACCACTGCAGGGCCCTACAACACAGAATCCAGGATCTAATTGACCAAGGGCTCCAATTCTAAGAACATGGTGGAGAGCGCAGAGCACGCATGCCCAAGCGTCATCAGAAATGTTGTTTTTTTTAGTGTGTTTCTCATTAAATGCATTCCTTTTCTTGATTATTTGTCTTTCAACTTTTGTAGTAGTTAGTACCCTTGATCATTTTCGGTAGTTTCCCAGAGTTTGTAATTTCCAACATTATTCTTTTTGTTGAATAAAACATAGTTCCATTTCCATATTTTTTGTACAAAGCATTATTCATTAATTCGAAAAACTAAAAAGAAGAGCAATCACGTCTTTCATGGATCACGAAGTAATCATTTTCTGACTATGCAATGGAATACAAAGACTTGCATTTTGTTTCTGAAAATTTGAACATATCCAACCAAACACCACTACTCACCCCAAAACATCCAAGCAACCCACGAAGCGGTTCAAGTCTACATTTGTCAAATTGTTGTTATAAACCCTGGATTAATACTGGGGGCAATCTGAGTTTAAGTTTGTCATCTTTCACCTTTCGTTTAAATATGCGAACAAGTCTCTGAGTGAAGATCTCGCGAGAGTGTCTTGAGTGGTAAAACCATGAGTGAACGAGCGTATCATTCTTACACGACTCCGGTGAGACCACATTCAAAGGTGAGGTAAACGGCATAACTCCGACCGAAGGAGATAATTTGTAAATTTACTCTTAGACCTGCGAAAAGTAACAACGAACGGATACACAACTATCAGGAATGACGAAGCACCTAGGTACAACACCACATAGCTAAAAGCTTGTAAACCCTGACATTAAACCCTAGGCACCCCCGCTGAGCCTTTCATATATCCCTTTTCGATGTTGCAAAGCTCCATAGAAAAAGCCAGCCCGTGATGAATAACCAACCCGGTGACCAAAGGAAGTGAGGAGCCTGACTCTCAGATAACGTTTTCATCAGTCTAGAGAAGCAAAGCCGCTATCAGCATGACAAAGCGATCCGCAAATGGTCCCAGAGTGACACAGGATCAAAAGAGCTCACATCAAAACAGCTCTCGAAGCCCAAAACCGGGAAACACAAGAACCCCGAAGGCAAAGCCAAGAAAGGATAAAACAAAAGGCAAACCCGAAGTGCCTCGAAGAAATCCAAATGATGGAAAGAGAAATGGTGTAAAGGACAACTTCAAAAGTCCAGGTTCAGAAGCTCGAAAACAACGTCAACATGAAGCTGCCAGACGACTTCAAGACAAGGAAGATGAATCCGAGAGAAGACGCAAGTTGCAGCTTTGGTCACCCATTTAAGCTCCACATACCTCAAATATCCCTCCATGATCCCGTCGTCTTTCATCACACCCTATGGCCACGTTATAAGCCTCAAAGACTTCCGACTTGGTAGTTGTGTATCCAATCACGTGAAAGTAACAGATCGAATCCGTAAATTCATCAAATATCAAATTCAATGGTCTAGAAGTTGTGACCGTAAGTGAGAAACGAGTGTAAACACCAAACACGTCGAGTGTAGGTTAGGAAGCACTAAATCAGAACATAAGCCTTGACCCTGTGAGGACGAGACTCATTCGCACGTTTGATCAAAGAAAATACTGGGGGCAATTGATCGGAATGATCGATTGCCATGAACTCTAGCTCAGATTGTCTTAAGGGAAAAATACTGGGGGCAATTGTTGGTTCCAACAATTGCTATGACAACACCAATTGGAACCCAAAGCTCAAACATCACCACCGTCATCCCACCACAGGCACACATAAGCCCTTACCACCACATCAAGCACCTCAGGCCCACACAAGCCCTTACCTTCACTTCATACACCACACTGGCCCACATAAGCCCTTACCTCCACACCTCTACTACACAGGTCCACATAAGCCCTTACCTGCACATCAAACACCACAGGCCCACATAAGCCCTTACCTTCACATCATACACCATACCCCACCGGCGGCATGTTCATCTCGTAGGAGATAAATTACAAGTCCGAAGTCTATAGTTAGGAAATGATAATTCACTTTCCTTTTCACTAAACAGAATTTTCTTCAAACACTGCCACGTTTGGCATCTCTTTCAACAATTTCTTGTCTTGAACAACTTTCCTCTAACCACTTCGGTTTCATAAACCTCATCATGGCCACACTTGGCACACTTTCTAGTAATGTCATGCTTTGGACAATTTTTGACCCTTAACATTGCCATGTTTGGCACATTTTCCAACGATTTCTTGTTCGGGACAAGTTTCCTACATACACTTTGATTGTATTTTGACATGCACATCATCATTGCCATGTTTGGCACTTTCATAATCAACTTTCATCATGATCATTTGCATAAAGTTTACCTTGCATCCGTCCGTACAAAACTCCTCATAGACCAGAGATACAGATTCTCACCCGATCAGAGATACAGATTCTCAGCCGAAGATACAGATTCTTCAGGGATACAGATTCTCAGCCAAAGATACAGACTCTTCAGAGATGCAGATTCTCAGCCAAAGATTCAGATTCACTAGAATAGATGAACTCAACCTCTGGCTCGTCATGAACCCGATTTCCTACCATTCCACTTAGGCACCCATAGGTCCTACTTTACATTCGTCAATCTAGGTACACATCACATCAATCTCATTACGTCACTTTTCATTTTCAGGTTCCCGACACCTTATAATGCTCGGCGTATTCCAGGTTCCCGACACCTTATAATGCTCGACGTATTCCATTCAACTTCAGGTTCCCGACACCTTATAATGCTCGGCGTATTCCAGGTTCCCGACACTTTATAATGCTCGGCGTATTCCAGGTTCCCGACACCTTATAATTCTCGGTGTATTCCATCCAACTTCAGGTTCCCGACACCTTATAATGCTCGGCGTATTTCATTCGCTTTCAGGTTCCCGACACCTTAGAATGCTCGGCGTACTTCATTCCTTTAAAGGTAGTCAACGCCTTAGAATAGCTTGACATCATATCATCCTCATAGGTAGTCAACGCCTTAGAATCGCTTGACATCCCTTCCACTTTACTCATAGGTAGTCACCGCCTTAGAACAGCTCGACACAACTTGTCAGATTTCAATTGCATGTGGGGTCTTTTAAGATCCAAAATTTTGGGGGTATCACTCAAGCATCAACTAGCCTTCTCATTTCCATTACAAAGTCTAGTTGACGGGGGGCAATCTGTTATACCCAAAATTTCAACCCCCCCGAAAGAGAGTCTCTACTAATAGGATAGTAGCGAGGGTTCCCGGTTCGATCGGCACATTTCAGAGTACTAGGGACAGCTTAGTCATCTCCGAGGGCACTTTCGTAAATTTTCAAGGCTCCTAACCCCCCTATAGGCTTTCTCTCTCCTCCAAATAAGGGTCAAATCAATTCAAATGCTTTGAAATTTTAACCCATGATAGAGGATGACATTTGAAGCATAATGGCGTTGGAATTTTGATTTTTCGAATTTCCAATCATTTTCTAGTAATTTCTAATTGAATCTGACGAGAAATTGAATTTAAAAATATTCCAATATCCAAAATATTCGATTCCACTTTAAAAAATTCAGAAATATCATCTTTTACCCATGTGTAAAATTTCATAATCAAATTCCTTTTGGAAGCCCTTGAGCTAAAACGTCGGTAAATCTCGGTTTTTATCGGATTTTTCTATCTTTACGGAAGCCTATATAAGGAACCTTATCCCATGATCAAATCAGAACCTCAAGAACCCTAGACTCTCAAAGAAGGCAACCGTCTCTCTCTCTCCACGTTTTTGAACTCCAGAGCCACAATCAAACACCGAAATCTCACCAAAATCAACACCAAAACATATTTTTCAACTCCCACTACATCATCAATCATCAAACATCAACCAAACCACCTCCAAAACGTGAAGAACACCTTCAACAATCAACAACCAGAAGCTCGGGTCGAACACAATCCAGAACCGGCACCATCGGAGCCTCCGAAGAATCCCGACGTGAAGAATCCTCTTGAATTCGAAGGTAAAACAGGTTACAATTCTACTTTTCTAATTCCCCACGACCTTATTAACTCTCTATCAAATTTTGGGTTCAAACTAACCTTTTTACGCTTCTGTATTGCTGTTTGTTTAAGCTTCTGTCCAATAACTTGTTTACCAAGTTTCGTGCTTAATTCGAATTCAAATTGAGAACTTTCAATCACTAATGTCTTGTACAACTTTCAGGCTACGCACCCATAAAATTTGAGCCAAAAACACTGTTGATGTATTTTGATCGGCAAACTCAGCTTCAGACTGATGAGCGTGAAGAAGAAATAAAGAAATCCACGCGCCAGTCCATAACCGAGGAAATAATCTAAGAAGGAAGAATATCTTAAACGGCTTTTTATCTATCTATTAAAGATAAATAATATCTATGATTTATGAGTTGTAATTAATGGTATCGGAATCTATATATGGGATTGTAACTCTAGGGTTACGTGAGGTTTTTTTTCGGGGGAACAAAGCAATAGAGAGAGTTGTGAAAACAAAAGAAAAAGCGCCGCATAAGTCTTGAGTGAGAGATGTTTACATGAGAAAGATTAGTATAGTACTGAAATAATTCGTACTGAGAAGCATATTTTCCGTGTGAGGTGTTAAGAGAGGATTGTTCTCTTAACGTGTTGAGAGTTTAGATCTCGTGTATAGGTAGTGTGGTGAACATACTACGTGCCAATCTTGTATCGAGTTTGATACGTGTTCTGAGTGATAATCTGAGTTACAGTGTTCGTTTATCATCATCGTATTCTGTCTGTTCTAGTCTCACGCTCAGTAGGATTCTACAATTGGTATCAGAGCAAGGTTACCCTAAATTCAGAGAAAAATCTCTCAGGGTAGGTCGAGATGAATACCTACAGTGTCAAGCCACCTAAGTTGACCAAGTTCAACTATACAAGCTGGTGTGAACAGATGGAGGATCAACTTATTTCAATTGATCTTCAACTTTGGGATGTGGTGACTGAAGGAGACCTAAAACCGAAATATGTTGAAGAAGGAGTTACCAAGGATAAGCCAAAGTCTAGCTGGGGGGAGAATGATAACAAATTGATAAGTAAGAATCGACAAGCAAGGAGAGTTATAATGTCTTCCCTGTCAGACTCGGACCAACAGAAAGTCTTAGGTTTGCGCACCGCAAAAGAGGTTTGGGAATTCCTTAAGACGGCTTACGCGGGGACAGATTCAGTCAAGAAAGCAAAGGGAAAACAACTCAAGAGGCAGCTTGATAATTTTAAGATGGAAGAGGGAGAAACAATTACGGAGGCAATAGAAAAATTTGATAAAATTTTATGTGAACTTAAGACGGTCGGTGTAACTCTGGATAATGCTCAAATAAACGAGAGGTTTCTGGATAGTTTGTGCAAAGAATGGTTAAATACACCACCGTTTTAGAGTCTACGAAGGATCTATCAAAATTGTCCTTTGAAGAACTGGGGTCTGAACTAACAGTGTACGAAGGCAAGATGAAAGGTGGACTAGTTGGACTCGGTGTTAGTAAGGATCTGGCACTAAAGGCGAAGAAGATATCAAGCGATAAAGAAGATGATGATGCTAACGAGGATGAAGAGATTACTATGATAGCTAACGGAATTAGGAAGATCTTCGGCGGAAGAAGAGGGTCTGGGTCCAGAACTGACAGATTCAAGTATAAGAAGGAACAAATTATTTGTTTCCGGTGTAACAAGCCTGGACATGTGGTGAAGGACTGTATGTTAAAGACAAAGGATGAATTTCGTGACAAAATCAAAAAATTCACAGAGGCAGCAGCTGCAGCGTGGGGACAAGAAGAGTCAGATGAAGACTCAGAGACAGAAGAGGTAGCACAAGTATGCATGACTGCGGTGGTTGAAGATGATGAAAGGATCAGCGTACAATCAGATAGGAACTTCTGCATGATGGCTAAAGATGGATGGCAAGAGATCCTAGAAGCAGACGAGGTAAGTTCTGAACTCATAGAAAGTGCATTCAATACCTTGTCAAAGAAAGAAATGTTTAGCTTGTTAACAACTGCTGTGGCTAAGATTAAACTGCTTGAATCTAGACTGTCAAACCTAGATATTCCTATAGAGTCTGCTAATGAATCTCAGGATAAAGAAAAATTACTATTAAGTTTGTCAAACCGATAAAAGAGAGAGTTGCTTGTTTACCTGCTTGGGTTCAATCTGAATTTGAAACGTTACAAGAGAGGCATGAGAACTTAAGAAAGCAAAATGAGATGTTAGAGGATAACTTGTCCAAGGTTAGGAGAGAAAAAGAACTAGCAACACCACGGAATCCCGTTTGGTACACTGGAAAAGCGGATTTAACTCAGATGCTAACCGGGAAGAAGAAGAGTGTTACACCTGTTTATACTCCAGTAAAAAAAGTCTTTTATGAAAGATCTCTTAAGTCAAGATTTTTGTGTCAATATTGCCACAAACCCGGTCATAGTGTTGGTTTTTGTAGGGATTTATACTATAGAAAATCTTTTGTTGACAATACACGTCAGTCTAGAGCTAGTAATAACAACTATCATTCGCAGTTTAGGTGTAAAACAGGATCTAGGCTAGTATGGGTACCTAAAGCTAAACAGTAATTGGGTGTGTTTAGGCACTGGCTACCTCGTTATGTGAGAACTGGTGGCTGATGGACAGTGGGTGCTCACGACACATGAGTGGAGATAGGAAGAAGTTCAATTCCTTAGAAGAACATCGAGGAGGAAAAGTTACATTTGGGAACAATGGCAAAGGGAGAATAATAGGAGTAGGGTCGATTGGCAAAGAGAATTGTATTGATCAAGTTAGTTTGGTGGAAGGTCTCAGTCATGATCTGTTAAGCGTGTCACAAGTGTGCGACAAAGGTCCCTCGGAGGTTATCTTTGATTCTAATGGATTTCAAATTCGTAACAAGGTACACAGGAGGTACTGTTACAAGGGTGTAGAGTAGGAAATCTTTACATGGTAGATGTGAACGACCAGGAAGACTTAACTTGTCTTACAGCTAAAGATGATGAAGAAGTTTTGTGGCATCGGAGGTTAGGACATGCTCATTACAGGTTGATTAACAGATTGAGACTAAAGGAGTTAGTCAATGGGTTACCACAAAGAAGGATAAGTCATGATGTTATCTGTGCTGATTGTGCCCTGAACAAACAAACGGGTTTCGCACTCTTCGACTCATGCGGTCAATAGCACCAAGACTCTAGAGTTGATTCATATGGATTTAATGGGACCAATGAGGATTCAGAGCAGGTCTGGTAAGAGATATATACTGGTGGTCGTTGATGATTACTCAAGGTACACATGGGTGGTTCTACTTCATAGTAAGGATCATACATATTCTGAGATTATTAGTCTGTTTGCTAAGATTCAGACTCAAACGGAGAATAAGGTCAAGACTATTAGGACTGATCAGGGGACGGAATTCATAAACCAGAAGATGTCCCAGTTCTGTACTGACAACGGAATCACACATACCTATTCCGCAGCCAGAACTCCTCAGCAAAATGGAGTGGTGGAACGTAAAAATAGGACTCTCCAAGAAATGGCTCGTACGATGCTAAATGGTAGTGGGCTTGCACCAAGTTTTTGGGGGGAGGCGATAAATACGGCATGTTATATTCTCAATCGAGCCTTGATTCGGCCAATTCTAGTCAAGACTCCCTATGAACTGTACAAAGGGCGCAAACCATCTATATCACATTTCAGAGTGTTTGGGTGCTCGTGTTATATCCTCAATCATGGAAAGACTCAACTTGGGAAGTTTGATAAAAGAAGTGATGAAGGAGTATTTCTCGGCTATGCAATGAGCAGTAAAGCTTATAGGGTTTTAACAAACGCACCTTGGTTGTTGAAGAGTCTGCAAATGTTACGTTTGACGAGAATAACTTTGGAGGACGTGTCAGTCATCAGGAGATAAAAGATCTCTTTCAGTGTAAGGCCGATGATGTACTCATGGAAAATAATTCCGAAACTGATTCAGAGGTAGAAGTGGTACGAACTCAAGTTCTTCCTTCATCGGTTCCGACTTAGAAGCCACACCACCAGAGCACTGTCATCCCACCAGTAGTGAACCAGGAAGCCAGAGTCATGCGTCGTCTGACACCCCGTAACGCCCCGGGTATAGAGATTAACAATATTTTGTCAGACTTGAACTCAGGGGTACAAACCAGGTCGAATGCACAAAACTATTGTGCTTACTTTGGATTTGTATCAACAATAGAGCCAAAAACTGTGAAGGAAGCATTAGAACATGAAAGCTGGATAAATGCAATGCATGAGGAGTTGAATGAGTTTGTACGAAATGAGGTATGGGAACTTGTTGAAAAACCCGAAAATCAGAACATTATAGGAACGAAGTGGGTCTATCGTAATAAACTGGATTCAAATGGTCAGATATCCAGAAACAAAGCTCGACTAGTTGCCAAAGGGTATAACCAACAGGAGGGATTGGATTTTGATGAAACCTATGCTCCCGTTGCACGACTTGAGGCTATTCGATTGCTCATAGCCTTTGCCACTTTACATAGGTTCACACTCTACCAGATGGACGTTAAGTGTGCCTTCCTAAATGGACACCTCAAGGAAGAGGTATATGTTACTCAACCCCCGGGGTTTGAAGATCCTATCCATCCTACTCATGTCTATCGGTTGAAAAAGGCATTATATGGGCTTAAACAAGCACCAAGGGCGTGGTATGAAAGATTGACCACTTTCCTTGTTAGTCAACAGTTTGTACGTGGACATGTTGATCGTACACTGTTTATCAAACAGTGCGGGGTGGATAAGCTTCTGGTTCAGATATATGTCGATGACATTGTCTTCGGGTCCACCAGTCCTCAGCTAACAAAGGAGTTTGAGACCGTAATGACTCAAGAGTTCCAAATGAGTAACATGGGTGAGTTAACTTATTTTCTTGGCTTGCAGATTCGACAGACAGCTGATGGCACCTTTGTCAGCCAAACTAAATATACGTTGGAGCTTTTAGCGAAATACAAGTTCAATGAGTGTAAACCAATGTTCACTCCGATGTCAACCACTCTCAGACTGGGACTGGAACCCACTGCAGAATCTACAGATCCTACTATTTATAGGGGGATGATAGGGTCTCTTCTCTATCTTACCGCGAGTCGGCCTGATATTATGCAAAGTGTGTGTTTTTGCGCTCGGTTCCAATCTAATCCCAAAACACCTCATGTCAAAGCGGTCAAACGCATTTTCGCTACTTACAAGGGACATCATCTCTTGGACTTCTATACACGGCTACTTCGTTGCCTACACTCTCTGGATATACTGATGCAGATTTTGGTGGCTCTCTTACTGATAGGAAGAGTACCACGGGCACAGCTCAATTTTTGGGTTCTAATCTCATTGCTTGGTCTTCTAGGAAACAAGCTTCGGTTGCTCTGTCTACGACTGAAGCTGAGTATGTGGCTGCGGCGGCGTGTTGTGCCCAGATCTTATGGCTTCATCAGCAGCTTGAGGATTATGGTCTCTTCTTCATTCCTATTCCTATCTATTGCGACAATACCAGTGCAATTGAGCTAACCAAAAATCCGGTTCATCACTCACGTTCCAAACACATTGACATCCGTCATCATTTTATTCGTGATCACGTTGAACATGGCCATGTTATTCTCGTTCATTGTCCCACAGAAAAACAGTTGGCCGATATATTCACCAAGCCCTTACCAAGAGAGACTTTTGAGCGACTTCGTTTTGAGATTGGCATGGTAGATACCAAGTGAGAGATAGATCAGATGTTTTGTTTTTGTTAATTTTCTTTTATTTTGTTCGGTTGTGGGTTTGTTTTATTTTTTTTACTCTAAACATCTCTGATTGTTCTCATGGATGATAGTATTCTATACCAAGTCTTTTATGGATACAACGTTATGAAGGTTATTAAGATGAGTATGTTATTTACTTCAGCATGTCTTCCGAATATACATTAATTGGATGTATGCATCTTTCTCCTCTTTCGTATAAATCTCCTGAATGTGTCTCACAAGCATCATGTTGGGGTATGCAATAAAACTAAATGCTATAACATCACAGTGGCTTTATAATACAATGGAACAAACAAGGCAAGAGATTCCTCTGCTCACAGCACAAACAACACGTATTTGGCCTCTTTCATTCGATAATTAAGTCTTCAAGGATGCTTCATCATCTAACTTTCTAAGGGTAATTACTCTGGACAAGTTGACCCAAAGTCGCTACATGGATGGAGAGAAAAAGTCAAGGTGTTGTTTACTAAATAACACAATAATGTCTTTCACAGCTGTGAGTATGAGTCTGTGGTGATGAAAGGTATAATGGAATATGATTATACTTCTCACCTCTTGTAGTTTCAAAGGAAGTTATGATTGTGCACAGGCTTATTCACTCAAATTATCCACATGCCCTGCTTGTGGTATGTTCACTGAAGGAATTTATAATATCAGGAGACTGGAGTCATTATTTCCTAATGTATGCTGGGTGATATCTTTGTAGATAAATGTGCTCATCTTCCTAATCTTCTAAAGGTTTTATTCTGAAAGACTCAGTCTAGATCTCTCAACTGTGTTTATTTTCAAACGGAGGAGTTTAGCTTTAATTTTTGAATAAAAAAACCCCACACAAATTTTTATTCTATTTCTCTCCCATTCTCAGCATACTCTACTGCTTACTCACTTGGTTACACCTCCCGAAGTCTCTTAAACAGTGCCAACTCTTGCTCTTCTCGAGCTTCGTTCTTGAAAATTTTCCCCCTTCCTTCTTCCTTCAGCCATGGATTCTTTCGAACAACTCATTTATGAGAATGCTGTTCCTCTTGCTACTGAAAAACCGGAGCATTATAGCCAACAAACAATCGTCCCCGATTCCATCTCAAAACCCTCACCCGACGCAAAATCTCCAACTCCAAAAGAAACCACTATTGTCAGCGATGAAGATTCCTCTGCTGTTCCTACTGAGGACGACATTCCTCTGGCTAAAACACGTCGTCGGTTGCGCACACCTGCAAAGAAAGCCGCTCCGGGAGTCGACGATGCTTCCTCGGTGAACCCAAAGCGCAAGAGGGTGATTCTCCAGTAGTTCAACAGCGATCGTCGAAGAGGCTGAAGTCTGTGCCACGTCGTCCTTTTGCATCCAAGGTCAAGGAGTTTCATCAAGAACGGTCGCAAAACCCAGGTCGTACCTTTCCACAGAAACCCATTTTTAATCGTTCGATGCTTGAATCCGATATTCTTCCTGGAAAATTGGTTGATTGCGATTGGTTAGGCAAGAACTCGCTGGAATCGTTGGTGGAAATTGTTAAATTTCAAGGTTGGGACAAATTATTTAATTCTGAAACCACCTACTACCCAGAGTTACTCTTTCCGTTTGTTCTAAATTTAGAATTCGTTTCACCATACGAGTTTAAGACTGAGGTGGCTGGAATAAAAATGATAATCTCTCCTGCATGGCTTGCTATGATTCTTGATGTCCCTCTGATGGTTTAGCTGAGTTTAATACTCAGAAGGTGGATGTCGCACCGCACTCTGACGTTGTGCAACACTTTGGCCTGACTCGTGCTAGTTCTAGACTGAAGCACTATCCACAGAGAGACCTAGATGTATTACCAAGGTTACTCCATTTGCTTGCTTATCAGACATTACTCCCACGCTCTGATATGCGTGATAAGGTCACACCCGTGGATTTAGGATTGATGTGGTGCTTAGATAAAAAGATTCATCTCTCCTTGCCAAGACTCATCATATCTCACTTGCGGTTAATTGTGAATAGCTCCAAGCCCTCCATTCCTTACCCCTTCTGGCTTACAAAGGTTCTTCGTCATTTCAATCTTGTTAAAGATGATGCTTATTTCTCACTGCTCAACCCACTAACTATCTAGCTGTCGCAACACTCTCCAAGATGGGCTTGGAATTGACATCGTCAGGCTGGCAATTCAAACAAACAGGGCAACATGAGGAGAAGACTGGCCATGCACTTCCCTCCACCGCCTCTCTGATCCAGTCAGTCCTCGACTCAATGATGGCAATGGAGAAGCGCTTACTGGACCGGCTGCAGATTCTGGAGGACAAACTTAATTTCTTGATGTCGGCGGATAACTCAACATCTGAACAATCTGATAAATTTTAGTATTTTTTTCAGTTGGATTGCATCCTACCCCTCCCCTTCTTGCTCATTACAATATCTGCTATCTTTTGTCTCTTTTTGATGTGGCAAAAGGGGGAAGTGTATTAGGAAGTCTTTAACAAATGGGTTTATGCACAAACAGTGGTGCAGGTTTATACTTGTGTTGTGCTTACGGCTAGTATATTTGTTTTAAAAATTCTCGAACTGAATCTCCATTACTCTGTCTGTTGATACTTGGTACAAGTGGGTTTATGATGCGAATCACATATGTAGAGATTATGTTCGGTTATTTGTCTCTTTATTCTTTTACTTGCTGTCATATCACATTTAATGCACAAAAGGTTGTGAGTTTTACACTAAGTACAGGGCAAGCAGAAAAAGATGTGAGATTAAGGGGGAATACCAACAGTAGATGGGACTTTCTTGCGAAGCTATGGCATTACAAGATTCAGGGGGAATTAATGCAAGAGGTTCAAGACTTCAACAGTTTGCCGCATCAAAAAGGGGGAAATTGTTGATGTATTTTGATCGGCAAACTCAGCTTCAGACTGATGAGCGTGAAGAAGAAATAAAGAAATCCACGCGCCAGTCCATAACCGAGGAAATAATCTAAGCAGAAGAATATCTTAAACGGCTTTTTATCTATCTATAAAGATAAATAATATCTATGATTTATGAGTTGTAATTAATGGGATCGGATCTATATATGGGATTGTAACTCTAGGGTTACGGAGGTTTTTGGGGAAGAAAGCATTAGAGAGAGTGTGAAAACAAAAGAAAAGCGCCGCATAAGTCTTGAGTGAGAGATGTTTACAGAGAAAGATTAGTATAGTACTGAAACATAATTCGTACTGAGAAGCATATTTTCCGTGTGAGGTGTTAAGAGAGGATTGTTCTCTTAACGTGTTGAGAGTTTAGATCTCGTGTATAGGTAGTGTGGTGAACATACTACGTGCCAATCTTGTATCGAGTTTGATACGTGTTCTGAGTGATAATCTGAGTTACAGTGTTCGTTTATCATCATCGATCTGTCTGTTCTAGTCTCTCAGTAGGATTATACAAACACCTTCGGGAACAGCCTCAACGCCGCCGTCCGAGGCGGTCCGCACCCACGGACGCATGTCCGGGTCCCAGACTCCCTGTCCGTAAACCCGGACCCCACGGACGGCGGCGGGATTTTAAAAAATTCAAAATTTAGGTTTTCAAATAATGTCCGAGCCCACGGACAGCCTGTCCGTGGCCCCGGACTTCGCAATTTTTTTGTTTTCCTTTAATTTCGACTCTTCTGTATAATTAGGTTAACTGGGGTCCATGGTCTCGGACATGGGCCGTGGCTACGGACATAAGCAAAATTTGACCTATTCTGCCTCCAAAACCCTAGTTTAGGTAGCTTTTAATTACACTTTAATTTTTGTCAAAAATGCTAAAAACACAAAAAAACAGAAGCTCGCGCACTTAGGTTAAAACGACTCGTAATAGCCGTAAATAAACCAAGTAGAGGAAAACGACCTAGGAAGGGTAATGAAAGTAATTGAACCCTAAATAAGTCGAATACCAAGCCCCTGAACCCGAACTCTACCTTTCCTGATTTACTCTAGGTTAAAATTAGGTGGCGACTCATAATAGGTTCCAGTGAGCTAGCTTAGGTTTTAATAATTATTGTTATATGACATAGTTATTAATCTTAGGTTATAAGTGGACCTAAAACCCGATTAGATCCTAATCAACTTAATCCCATAGGATAGGGTTTAAAATCGAGGCTCACAGACTGGCGACTCGCTGGGGACAAACTCTTATTTTAACTTGTTTAATTTTAAAGAAAGAGGGCTTAACTCGAAAATTTTATTTGGCTTTATTACTTTGTTTGTTTACTTTTGTGCGCACTTTAATTTCTGCACCTTCGCATCATATGAGAGCGAGGGTCCACACAACAACCGGTTCTACCCGGGACCCGTCTGAGGGTCCCCTGTCAGGGACTCACCTTTTAGGTGATGTGAATAAGTGGGGGAAAGAGAGGGTGTCGTCTAACCACACCCCCTTAATACCTGGGCTTTAGCCCTAGCATTTTCCTGGCAGTATCCTTACCTAGCCCATTGTTTGGTCAGTCAAAGACCCGATCGTAGACGCACACCTCAGGTGATGTGAAAAAAGTGGGGAAGCCCAAAGAGAATAGTGTGCAAGCCCTATTCCTTTGTGGCGACCTGGGCCCATGCCCCAAGCACCTCTCCGGATCGATCCATACCCGGTTTGATTTTAACGTCTGGTGAGGACATGTTGAATTTGTGTGGCCTTGTTTACCTGCATGATCAGCCCACTACCCAGCCTAGAAATTGATAGGAACTTTTCCGACATCAACTCAGCCCAACCCGATATCGCGACTTTATTGCTTGCGGCCCAAAGGCCTTGCTTGATTTGAATGTGTGAGTTATTTGTTCGGGCTTCAGCCCAAAAGTTTAGATTTAGTGATTTCTCTTCTGGCCCAATTTGAATTATCCAATTAAGTCTAGGCCCATAAAAAGAATCCACCTGAATTAGCAGCCATCTTCTCTGATCCAAAGAAAGTTAGGCCCATTTGTGATCTAGGAACCATTCCAGCCCATGAGCTTCACTCCAGGCCCAAACACATTCCGGCCCAAGGGCTCATTCTAGACTAGGTAGACTTCTTATTCGGGCCCTAGCCCCAAACCCTAGATCTAGGTGTCACCTCTCAGGCCCAATCAAAGCCTTCTGTTTAGATTTCAGTCCAAGTTCCAGTTCATAGTCTAAAAGATACTCCAGCCCAAACACCTCATTCTCTGGGTATCCTGGCCCACTTGCTTTCAGCCTAAGTCTGTTTCGATCTATCTTGTGAAGCGTCATGTTTCAGCCCACTTCCATCTGGTGGTCTGCTAATAAGGATGATTACTGGTGGAGCCAATTTTGGCTGGGATGGCTTGAAGGAGGCCATGAGGAGGCGCTTCTATCCGAAGCACGTCAGAATGCAGAAGTATCTGGAGTTCACAGAGCTCAAGAAGCTGACGATGAGCGTGAATGAATATCACTCGAAGATCCTGGAGCTGGCCAGGTTTGCACCTACGATGGTCCCCCGATAAGGCGTCTAAGGTGCAGAGGTTTGTAGGAGGGCTGAACTGGAGCTTGCACGAGGCCCTCAGTGTGCTGACTATCCCGACCCTCCAGGATGCGTACAAGAAAGCTGCTAACCTGTATAGGGTGCAGTAGAAGAGGAAGAAGGTCCTGCCTGGAAACAAGAGGAAGCTAGAGGGAGGAGAAGAGTCCCAGGGACGAGAGGACCAGTCCCAGCAACAGCATCAGGAGAAGAGGTGGAAGCCTCATTCAGACAGAAGAGACAGGTGTTGTGCAAAAACTATATAACGAGGTATATAAACAAATGCAAGGAATAGGCAAGTGCACCTAATCGGTGCAGTATAACAAGATCCACTGTAACACCCCAACTCGGTCCAATCGTGGTTATCGCAATCTTATCATCATATATATAAACTCTGCAGGGGATTTAAATACATCCCAGGGCCTTGTCACGGTCTGACTACAGAATATACCGAACATTAGTACAACAATCTTAACCAATACATAACCTTCTACAATCCCCTCACATCCTATACATCTCACTAACTCAAATTGCCATACGAGTGTACATGCACAACTCGTAGGCCACACTTAACCCATAACACTTGTACCCCATCTTCTCTCGTGACGGCCGCTCCTGACGATTACCTGTGTAGTAAAAACAGCCCCCAAAGGGGGTCAGCACGAATGCTGGTACGATCCTCTCATGGCCCCCAAGCTAACGTGGCTACGACGACTAATTGTCGATAGCATGGAGGTTGATTAGATGCACAACATAATAGAAAGTGCAATAAACAACAATCCAAATATGAACAATCAAAGTTCAAACATAAGGAACGACTTAAATGCGTTCCCTTAATTAGAGAGTTAATTATTTAACTCCTTAAGTTACATTTCCTCTTAATCTTAGTCCATCCTTATCTTACCTCAATCTTAGTCTTATCTTAATCTTAGAAAACAACCATCCTTTAAAAAGGAATGGATGTAGCTTATCTCAGTCTTATAATACAAACCATCCTTTAAAAAGGATTGGTTGCAACTTATCTCAACCTTATCTTAATCTTAGAATACAAACCACTTTAAATAGAAATGATTGTATCTTATCTCAATGTTTATTTTTGTCGGGTCAAAAGCAACCCTAGCCAATGAGCTATTAACTCCATTGGTTGAAATAAAAACTTATCTTATAATTTAGGATTTAGGTGATCCAACCGCACCATCTTAAAGCCACCTACCTTGGACTGTATGCCCAATGTAGCTGAGCCGGCAACCGACCCTAGGCAACAAGTCCGTAGACAAGTCCTTAAGCGGAAGTCGGTTCTGCTATAGATACCGACCCCCTTTTTCCTTCATGCATGACCGGAGTCAGTCCCGGGTTCCTCACTCCCCCCTTAAGTTCCAGTTAGTAGAAGTCTCAAGACAATGTTTGTTGATTAAACCTCTTTCGGTTATTAACAAACTAATATTAGGGACGTTCCTTAGTCTCACTCAGTTCCTTACTAAACGTTGGTTAGTAAGTTCTCACGGTAAGTTGTGTTAGTTTTCAAACATCACACAACAATACAATAAACATAATGTTCCGGTTGCATGCTTTATCTTGTTTAGTGAGCACACAAAACAAATAGCACAAGCCGAGGGACACCTCGTTAGCAAGCAGGTCACAAGAAGAACTGTACCGTTCACCGTTGGTCGTTCGGTTGCTTACTCTCTTCCGGGGTCCAAATACTCAAGCCCTAAACATTCATTCAGTTTTAGGTTATTAATCACTTAACTTAATTCAACTTATTTAACTTACTAACCCTTAATGATCCCCACCTAACACCTCTTAAGTTTTACAACTTAATCTTACAAACTTAACCTTAAACTTTTAAGTTTATACTTAACTTAATCCCTTAGGTCTTTATACCTCTAATCATCATTGCCCTCTTAATGGGGTACCATTAATACCACTAAACTCTCTTAGGGTTTTTTTTTAATCTTAAGGGTCGTCCGACCCACCGTCCAACCCAACCAACTGGGTCGGACCATTCCAGTAATTTTCCGTCTTATAAGCCTCACCTGTCCGACCTATGTCCGACCCAAGTCCTCTTGGTCGGACCGTTCCAGAACCCTTCACTGCGTCTAACAGAGGCCGTCCGACCCAAACTTGGGTCGGACCCCTGGGTCGGACGCCACCAGAACAGTCCAAAAATTGTAAATCTTCACCAAACTTATCCTAAAGCCTCCTAATGTGTTCTAAACATCATTTAGACCCTTAACCCACCTTTAATCATCCTCCAAACTCATTAAATAACCTCCAAAGATCATTCCAACCTTTAGCTCAATTCTTGCAAGATATTCCGAACATTGTTAACTAATTCCTTATATTTCCAACATGTACATTTTGTCTAAAACTTCAACTAACCAAAGTGTTTCTTTTCAACCCATATAACTCCTCCTTAACATATTATATTCCATCTTTGCTTTGTTAAACCTTCCATGGTCATCTTGCATGTCCATGCACAACTTCTTTCTTTTCATTTGTTACTCATCACTCCTAAACTCTTGAGCTTACTTATACATTTCTTTCCATTACTTAACACCTTGACATTGTTCTTCATTACCTTGACCATGCAACACCCTCCTTAGACATTTCCACCTCTTTATGCAACTTACTCACCATTCTCATGATCATACACCCTCATACGTTTCTAGTCATTTTCCCTGACGACTTACAACGTTCTCCTACAATTTTTCACTTCCATCACCCAAGTCCACACATTACCATTTAAACTAAACCTTACTAGTCCACCCACTAACATCACCACCTCTTACACAACTTCCCGAAACTCTCATTGTTCTACTCTTAGTTCATACCTAAATCATCTCAAAGCATTATACATCATTCCTCCAGATTTTGCACAAGTCTTACATTCCTCATACCATGATTTTGGTGTGTTTAATACAATCACCAATCCTCTAATTCCTCCTAGACATCTCTAGGTCATTCTAAACCTCAAGAACTCCTTAGTTAACTCATTTCCACTCAAATTCCTTTGTATGACTCCTAGTAAATCCTAGGTCATATTAATTCACCACCATCACCTAAACACTTATTTTCTACTCAAATTTCGCCATAGCTTCTCTAGTATCTTATCATGCCCAAACACCTTATTTTTCTCATTCAACCACCTCACACACATCAAGTTCTTTCTCATCATATCTCATCACCCAAACCAACTCATTCACAATAAACTCAATATATTGCAATAATCTTAAATTGCATAGCACTAGGCTCTTAAATGGCATGGCTCTTAGGCCCTTAAATAACTTAAACTTAAACACTGAATTTCCCACATATAAAAGCTTTCAACCTGCAATACACCCATCAACCTCATAGTAATTTTAATGCTCTTAAAATCCACCTTAAACTTTTATTACTAACTCATTCCCATTGGCTCCTTAATCACAAGTTCATAAGCTTGTTCAAATTGTTTTTCCTAGGTTATATAACCCATTACATAGTGTAAGCTCTAGGCTACATTGGTACTCATCAAAACTCATTCCTTAAACTTAAACCACCATAGGTAAATTTTACCGTGTTTTTCTCAAGTTTCTCTCAACTTCCTCCTTAGACCTTCTTCTTGAATGAATATCGGCCCCACTTAAACTTCCTTTGCCAATGTTCTAACCAATATTCAATGACTCACATAAGTACTTGTAAACACCCCTACATCAAACTTCACAACTAATGAAATCGCAGCGGAAATAATAACTAAACAATAACTAAACGCTTCGTGCTACACGCCGTCAACCACCAACGTGGTTGAAGGCAAAAATACAAGTGTACCGGTCTGATGATCAGACTCCCGCATAAAACTAAACCTAAAATACATCATATCAATAAAACCGAGTATTACTTACATTCCTTACTCTAAACTGTCAATATACCGCCATAGTAAGGATAACGGAATCAAATATAATGCCACGGGAGCCAGGCGCACCCGGGCTCAACATCCAAAATAAACCAAAATACAACTGCAGCCTAATCCACAGCCACTCCGCTTCCTCCCTCGATCCTCATCCTGCAGTAAAATAGGGAGCCCCCGAGGGGGTCAGCAAACCCTTGGTTGTATGGTTAACGCGCAGCCCATCGGCTAACCGGGATACGCGCAACTAATTTTCATGATAACATGGCATTCATTTTATACATAACAACATAACATAATTGTGGCATAGCATCAATAGTGCATAGCACAACATCACATACACAGTGGATCTTCTTTCCACAATAACAAACCAGAAGGTTAAAAAACATAAGAGCCTAGAGAATGATTCACCTCATGTTAAGCTCGTTACACAACACTCATTACCGTTCTGTTATTCGAACGAGTAACTTAAGTCACAGATGGTTCGGATAATGACCCGAACACACCACACAAACCCATGTTCCCACTAAACCGATCAAAGTCAGAATAGGTAAGCTTTGGAGGAAGCTAACGGGAGATCGAACGCCAATTAAGGGAACAATCTAACACATAAGAGTCGAATCTGATTCAGATATCTACTTAACTTACATGCATGACGGACAACCGGATTCCTCACTTCCCAGTTAACACTTGTTAGAAGTTCATGGTGGAACTTAACAACCAATACCAAAGGTGGTAAGTCATGTTAGACACACACAAGGGAAAGAGTCACATATAACATCACAATAATATGAACAACTGTAAACTCATTACATGTTTAATCTATAACGTCATAAACACACAGAAAAGCATACTACACACAAGCCGGTGTAAACCGGTAGGCACAGACTCAGAAAACCATACCTTGGTCCTTGCCTCGATTGATTTCCTCCGTAGGTCACTCTATACATGATTAATAACATCGGTTAATTATTTATTTAACTTCAAACTTACTAAATGTTTAAATGATTGTATGACATGTTTTTAAGTCTAACTTACCCTAGGTTACCTTCATTATCCCCTAGGGTTAATACATAAGTCACATTCTTTCTGTTTTTTTTTACAGTTTTGGTCCGACCGACCTTACCGACCGACCTTGCACAAGGTCGGTCCATTCCAGAACATATTCCCGTCACAAAATTTTCTACTCGACCGACCTTGTAAGTTCGGTCGCATGTTCGGTCCATTCCCGAGAGTTTCTTCCTTTGAAAATTCAGCCCGACCGAACTTGCCAAGTCCGGCCCATGTTCGGTCGATTCCAGAAACTTAATCCATACACAAAATACAGCCCGACCCGACCTTGCAAGTCCGGTCCCCAAGGTCGGTCCATTCTAGAAGCCAATTCTCGCAGGTAAACTGGGCTCGACCGGACCTTGCAAGTTCGGTCGCAAGTTCGGTCTGGCCCCAGACCCTTGTTTTCCATTCTCATTTAACTCCAAACTTCACCCCATATATCCTAGTACCCCCTAACCTCATTTGGGCACTTCAAAAACACCTTAGACATCCTTAAACACTCATAAAACTCATTTCTAATTCCTTAAACCTTTACTTCTTCTTCCCAAAATTCCTAACACTTACAATGTTTCCTAGTCTCCAAGTGGTGTTTCATACCTAAGATGATCACTTATACCAAAATACTCCCTATCACCACAACATCATCTCTCAAGCACCTATTCTCACAACTAACTCTTATGTCATTATTGAAATCCTTTTTCAAGTTTACATTTCTCCTTGTTCACCAAAGTTTGCCTAGTCCTAACACAAAGTCCAATGACTTTGGTGTATCCCAAATTCTTTTGCATTATAAAATCCTCTAGAACATTGTCTAAGCCCTTCTCACCTTAATGCATGTTCCTCCCACTAGTTAAACACTTAACCATTTCTAAACATCTCTTAGCTTGCCAAACTCATTTTAACCTTAGAACTTCTTGTTTATTACCTAATTTTCGACATAGTTCTCCTAGACATTACTAATCCAAGACACATTGTCTTCACCATCAAACAACCATAACACCAAAATCCATCAAAACATCTTTATACACAAACTTCACACATTTAGCACTACATCACAATATAGTGCATAATTTAAATTGCATGGCACTTAGGCCCTTAAATAACATGGCTCTTAGGCCCTTAAGATGCATAAATCATAAACACTGAATTTCCACAATATATTTGCCTTTGACCTGCAAATACACTCAACATCACATATGCCTTTTACTAAGCCCTTAAGAGCATTCTTCTAAGTCACTTCCCATTGGCTCCTTAGATCATTTTCATAAACAATACAAGCTCATTTCTCCTAAGACTTTAAACCACATTAGGTTAGCATATTTACCTCTTTTCCTCACAAACTTCTTCCTTGTTTCCTTATAAAACTGGTAAGGTATTTGATTCCTTGTCAACTACTAAACATTATACAAATAACATAATGAGTATTCAAGCTTTAAGCTTCATCTCATTGTAAACCCTAGGTTTACATTATTTCAAAAACATTAATGTAGTTGTTTTACCTTGGTCTTTGAAGAGAGTTTGAATATTATCAAGAGGACTCCACCTAGTCCATGAAAGGTTGGAATGAAGCTAGAACAAAGTCACACAAAAGCACCATTAATGGGCATTTTCGGTCAAGGTAAAAACATGGAGGAAACATGATTTTTCTTTGAGATTCCTTACCTAGAAGCAAGGAGAGTAATAATATGTAGAAATATAAGCTCAAGCTCCTTCAATGGTGGAACTCCATGGCACCGAAATGGGGCTCTTGAAGTTTTGAGAAGATAGGAATGAAGAGCTTGATGAGAGGAAGAGAATGGTGGTGTTTGTTTTTGATTTGGTTAAGTGAGCTAGGAATTACAAGTGGTCAAAGATGGAGTTTGTGTGTTTACTATTGCAAATCGTGAATGAAGAGAAGAAGAGAGGTTGAAGAAGACTTGGAACCGTGGGAAATGAAGGAAAGAAATGAGAGAATGAGATAAGTGAGTTTGTTTTTCTTTTTAGAAGATATTTATGCATTAAAGTAAAAAGTACTTTAGTTAGTCATATTTATTTACTTAATATGTTAACAAGAGAGTGGTGAGTCACCACCCTTAAGAAAACCGGCCCCCAATAGTACTTAGGGGTATTATAGTCTTTATTTGTCAATTTAATTACTTATACAAACATATGCTACAAAATAGCTTATTAAAATCACTATTCACAAAAACAAGGCACATAGAAGTGAAATTTTTGATTTCCCATTGATATAGACTTCCAAATGTGATACTATATAGTACACATGTTAATTAAAGAGTAATGATGGACATCTAGCAATTCAAAACTCATTTACAAGACAATTTTTCGAAAATGTGCTTTAAGACTCCTTAAAGCACATTTTGTGTTTTAACTTGTTTTCAAGCTTGGTTTTCTTTGGTAATTGGTTTAATATGTTCATTAGTATATAAATAAGGTCTTGGTAAGTTCATTAGGTCTTAACCAAGCTTATCCCAAGCTTAGAGCACATTTTGGCCTTTATTGACCTTAAAGCCCATTTTGTGTTTTCTTTTGTTTAAATTTGTTTACTAATGTTTCTAAGACTCTTTTTAGTCTTAATATACCATATTTAGGTGTTTAAACAATATACTAAGGTTTGGGGTATTTCAGTACTAAACAATACACTAACCTTAAGGAGTAAACCCTAGGTTAAAAATGTGTTCTAAGGTTTTGAAATGAATGTTTTACCTTGGAGTCTTAAGATAGGCTTGGATATGAATAAATAAGGACCTCCTCTAGCCCTTGGAGAATAGAATTAAGCTAGAACAATGGATAAAACAAGGCTCCATGAGAAGGTAATTTTCGGCCATGTAGAAGAAATGATGGAAACATGGTTTTTCTTACATTTTCCTTACCTTGAATGAATGGAGAACCAAATGGGCTCTTCAAACTTGATTTTCCTCCATCAATGGAGTTTTCTCATGTCACCAAACTTGAGCTTTGAAGGATTTGAGAAGATAGGAAGATAGGTCTTGGCCTAACTAAGAGAAATCTATACTTGGTTTTTGATTTGGAGCAAAGATGAACACTTGGTGAGCAATTGAAGGTGGAGCACCCATGGATGGAGCTCTCTCAGTTTTGGAGCAAGAGAAGAGAAGAAGAAACCGTGGGAAGAAGAGAAATGAGAGAGAAGAAGAAAGGTAGGCTAATATAAGATATTTGCTTTATAAAAGCAAATAGTAACTCCTTTTACTTATCTCTTCTTTTCTTCCTTATTTGATGAAGTCTATGGTGACTCATCCTTAGAAAACCGGCCCCCTCTTTATAACCAAGATATTTATGGTCTTGGTTGACCAACTAATTGACTTATATTGATTAAAACTTAAACTAGTCACTATTTGGCACTATTCACAAATCAGTGCCCATATTTCTGAAATTTTTTATTTCCCATTGATTTAGGCTTCCTAATGTGATACTAACTAGTACACATGTTGATTAAAGAGTAATGATGGACATTTAGCCACTCAAAACTCAATTCTAAGACAATTTCTCAAAAAGGTGCTTTAAGAAGTCTTAAAGCACATTTTGTGTTTAAGCTTGTTTTTGAGCTTGGTTTTCTTTGCTAATTGATTTAAAATGTCCATTAGCATATTACTAAAGTCTTATAATGGTATTTGGGTGCAAATCAAAGTCACTCCAAGCTTAGAGCACGTTTTTGCCCAAATTGCCCTTAAGGCACTTTCTTGTGTTTTCCTTGGTTTAAATTGTCTACCAATCTTTCTAAGGCATATTCTAGCCTTACTACATCATAATTTGATGTTTACTTAGCATACTTAGGTTTGGGGTATTTCAATCTACCCCCCTTAAAAGAACTTTGTCCCCAAAGTTCCCATGCATCTTATCTTATTAGAATACTTGTCTTACCTCATTCCATAGATCATATAGATCATACTTATGTATACTTAAACTCATTGGATCATTAGATCCGCCATATTCTTATACTTAAATATCACACACATGCTTAAGCATGTATAGCACTCAAAATTCTCTTTATTTCTTTTGATGATTAAAACATTCACATAATTTCCAACGTATTCTCCCATGTCACCGGTCCGTAGACAATGGCTCATTCGTCCTTGTCACCATGGGCCAGAATACAAAACACTCTGCTCTCCCCATGTCACCGGTCCGAAGACAAAGGCTCGTGCGTCCTCGACTTCATGGGCGAGACTCAGTAAAAAGGTAATCCTTTTTACGAGGTCATGTGAGGAATAATTCCTCTAATTAAAAAAATACAATCAACTCCAATTTCATTTTATCCTAAGGCCTCTATCCATAGTGTGATTTAATTGTGACCACCGGTAGGGAGTTTCAGGAATCATCCTACCCTGATGTGATCAGCATCAGTGTAGAACTATCCTTCCACCCCAATTTGTGTTTGGTTTCCCTTGATCCCTAGAAAATCAAGTTCCACCTCCCACGTCATTTTCAAACATCCAAATAATTCACTCATGTCCAATTTTCTATCTTTGTAGTTCTTCTAATCATAATCAATACATCTCCAAAGTGTGGACTCAGTCCATCAAACATTCCCGATTCATCTCTTAGTAATTACCTCAAGACTTAAATTCCCACTAAGTTCTATAACCGTCTCATGCCAATTCGCACCATCTTATATCTCATAGCATTACTATCTTCTTCCTCATTCTCATGTCAATAATATCTCATAGTGTTATCTTATTCTTATCTCACACATAGTCTCATATCGACTCATACCTCATATATTCCTTATTCCTTAAATCTCCTTAATCCTCTTCCTTAATTCTCTTAACTCGTACTCACACCGGAGTTAACAAGATAGGTACTTAATATGTATGGTATTCACATCTTTGTGCGCACAACCATATTTTTTTCTCAAAATGTTTATGTAAAACATATTCTCAAATTATTTTGTGCTATGCACACCGTAGTTTATGTACTCAGTACACAAACATACGCTAAGCGGTTTTCGCTCTACCCCCCTTAAAATGGATTACGCCCACGTAATCAACATTATCATCCTTGAATATAAGTTCAAGATGTCTAATTCTTATCAAGCATTCTAGCTTCCATGCCGTTTATCTCACTTATAATTCGATCAGAGGGTCATAACTACGCTAATGACTTAGTCTCTGCATCGAGGATTCTGAACGGTACTTATACCATTTCCTTAACTTAGTTTGGTCTAATATCAAAGGTAGTGATCTGCTAGCTTCCGCTGCACAACTCTGATGGTCTTAGGCTTAACTGCCTCGCTTATCCTTTTTATAGTATTGTATATCTTCCTCCTGCGTGCTTATGGTTTAGCACTAAAGGTCCCTCAATGGTCACGTGTTATCTTTATATATACACGGCCTTGATGAGTTGTAGCTCGTCTATCCAGTCTCCCTGGAGATCTAATGTTCATACTCTTAGTGTTTTCTCAAATGTCTAAATCGTTCTCTCCAACTACCCTTTGGTCTGAGGATGATTCCTAATCTGAAACTACTGTTTAGTGCTTATTGCACTTTACAGTTTAATCTTATTCATCTTAAGACATGTCCTATGTCTATACTTAACAATCCGTGCTTCTCGCACTTCATAGTCCTTAATTATTTGTTCTCTGTTTCATTTGGGTTGTTGGTTCAACTGAATTCTTCTCTTCGACTGTTTGTAGTAGTAGCTGCTGCTCTTGTCTGATCTTGCGTCGTTGTCCATGGTACGGAGTCGACTACTTCCCGTGTTCCTTACACACACTCGTCTACATGCATGGGGTACCTTACTAGTACATTACCACTTACCCAACTAATTCATAAATGAGCGTGTTAGGCTTGCAAGCCCCTGTGGGGTGCAGTCGTCCCACGTCTCGTTTTAGTAAACTCATAGTGTCCGTCACACGTTTAGCTATTGCTAACTATGAAGTATTCTGTTGTCGAACTCCTCCTTCATCGTTCCATAATAACACTTATTGTTCTTCTTGATTTAATCAAGGAAAATCCATTTACTATGTTCTTGGGTATTGTATGCTCTAGCTCTTTCTGTATCCCGTACTGATTCGGTCTCTTAATAATTGAGGTCTCTTTCCGTAGAGCCTCTTATCTTTTTCTCATATTTGTTCTACTAAATGCACTTCTAGTTCCATAAGGAATGGGTAGTGTGCTTCCTGTGAAATCTTACCTCACCTGATCTAGACCACTGGCGTCAATGCGCAGTTCGTCTACCATCTTATTTCCTTACTTATATTGGTCTTAACTCATAAATCTCATTGCCTCTGTGTCAATATTTGACGGCTCATACCTAACGGTCGCTTTACCGCGCACCATGACTTAATCCCCCTATCTAACTGTTGTACTCACGACCACTACTACCGTGGTAGTTGGCCCTTACCATGTTGCCCATTGATGGTGCAACCTCTTACTCACTTATTCTAATGTCTTACCTTATACTCAATCCCTTCTTGGTGTAAACACACTGGGAGTTTTCTCATTCCGGTGTATGGTGGTTGTCATACCGTGCTGTAAAATAGTTGACTCTTAATACGAAGGTGTTCTGCTCCAATCTCAGATTTGTAAGTAGGCTAATTTCTCTCTCGCATTCTTTCATCCTTATGACGTTGCTTACCATGTAATTTAACCGGTT